>CM060680.1:151562577-152162577 GCA_030686995.1 Artemisia argyi | reverse complement strand
AACAGTTTAAGTAAAAACGTTCTTTATACCTTGTGTTGTGATAACAATCGAGTAGCACCCCAAGACTTGTATGCTTCCGCTGATCTGGTTTCGGGGTGTTACACAAGAGTTCTAGGTGTGTGTGTGTGTGCTGACGGTTTTAAAGAGAAAAAGAGGGAAAGAAGAGAACTTGATGATGCTAGTAATGAAGGATTATGCTTCCAATTAAGAGTCAAGCGTATACTAACCATCCTTACAAGTAAGTAACTTTTTATCTTGATTCAAATGAGGTTAGGGTTTATGAGTAAAGTGGGAATTCATCATATAATCAAAGATATGATCATATGATGATTAAGAAGGGGAGTTGAGTTTGTTTAATGGGTTATGTAAACCCTTGTCATTGTTATGGCTTTATTTTGTTAGTAGGTATTGTGATGATTATGGTTTAGGAAGTGTGAAGAATGATGATGATGATGGTGAAATAATGAATAGTAACTTAGCTTGAAGCTAAGGTAAGTAAATGGTTATAATATGATATTATATGGATTTTATTCATATATGTATTATGTATAGGTGGTGTTAAGGATTCGATATATTTGTGGCTCAAGATGTTGGATGGGTAGTGGACCAAAGGTTAGTTTGGCATAACTAACTTACTATGTGTGAACTAGGGAAATATTAGTTTAGATATATGTTAGGTAACTCAAGTGATTAAATGAAAGGGGTTTAAGTGTTAATATTTGTGTTATAGTATGGTTAGTTCATGGTTAATGTAAGTATGAAATTATAGATCAATGTATATGATGCTTATATGCGTAAATGATATATGATATCATGTTATTGCCTTTACTTACTAAGCGTTTCACTTACCGTTATAGTTGATAAAGTTTTGTAGGTTCTTGCGAGGAAGGCAATGCTTGGATTAAGGCTTATGGATTGGAAGTGTGGGTTTTGTAGGTGTTAGGAGCTTAGTTGTAGAATACCGAACTCAAGGTCAAAGTTGTACCCCGAGAGTCTTAACTGGTTATATGTTGTTGTCGTGTTATAGTCCATGTCTTGGTTAAGTGTGTTGATGTTGGTCGTATTAGTAATGAGTTAAAGTGTATATATAATTGTCAACTTAATTAACTTAGGTCTAATTTGGTTTTAACATCGGATGTTCATAAACTTGAAAATCGGAAGGATTACTAAGAAGAAAATAGTTTCTTAAAATGTGTTTTTTTATCAAGTGAGTTTAAGGGTATGCAAAGTTGGAGTTTATGTTATCTAATAACTTCTTATAGCCTTATTTTTTCTTTACAATAAATCAACAACACCTTAATTTCCATCTACTCCTCAGGATTAGCTGACTCGAATGAGTTATGAGAAAACTTGACTTGGGCTAGGTACCTAAATAACTCGATCACGAGTTTGGGTATGAACCACATACGGTTGCATATCACGTCAAGTACGAGCCACGTCTTAAGGGTATTTTGACTTAACTTGTGCGAGATTAACAACCATGGTTTATATGATGATCGATCAACCTTAGCTTGCCATGCACTACTCATCAACAAAAATGTGAATCCATGTATCATCATGAATATATATATTATTTTCTTAAAGAACTTTATTCTTTTAGTACCGCAAAACATCAAGAAAACAAGGCAATTCAATTCTATTAAAAGTTCAACACCAATCAATATTGGTCTTCAATTATGGAAAAAACAAAACAAACTCATATTCAGGCTGGATACAACAGCCTCCCCTTTAAGGTTATTTATTGGATCCTTCTCCATTCAAAAACAGTTTTTATCATACAAAGAACACTGATTCTTTCAGTTTTTGCTTGATCAAAGATCGAGACTCAACTTAATGTGCTGCATTTCAATGAAGGAGCCACGTGATGATAAAGGCCATAACTATGCAACCTAGTAGGAAATTCACAAGCCTACGGCCATTCACAGAAATTGCAGTTTCAGGCTCAGAAAATGTTGCTCCACTTTGGGATGCTTCAATAGCTTCAAGTACAGCATCTTCGTTTGCCGCCTGCAAGCTTTGCTCCAATGCAACAATAAGTGCCATTTCTGAAATATTTTGCGCCGTGGCACCACAAATTTCGCAAGTTCTGGTTGAATCATCATCAAAGTATAAGTTAATAACATATGTATAAATAAAAATCTAGCATAAGTAAATGATTTTAATCTTTGTCATGGTTTAAGTACTCATCAAGTGTGTGTGTGTGTATATATATATATATATATATATATATATATATATATATATATATATATATATATATATATATATATATATTGAAGCGTTCAAATGAGAAGCCTAAATTTTGTGAGAATGCGAGAAGCAATCATAGCCACTCATTTTATCCCCCTTTAACTTTAATCTAATTGCTAATATTAGTTAATCAACTTTTTGAAAATTTCTTAAAAAATTTTGAAAAATTAAAAAAAAAATTTCGAAAATTTTCCAAAAAAATTAGAAAATTTTTTTTTTCGAAAAATAAATTTTCGATTTTTTTTTTCAAAAAAAATTTCTTTTGAAAAAAAATTTTTCGATTTTTTTTTTTGAAAAAACTTTCTTTCGAATATTTTTTTTAGAATTTTTTTTTTCGAAAAAAAAAATTTTTGAATTTTTTTTTCGAAATTTTTTTTTTTCGAAATTTTTTCCGATTTTTTTTGTCACATGTGAAAAAGAATTGGAAATTTTCACGAAATTTTTTTTGTCACGTGTGAAAAAAAATTCGTCACATGTGAAAAAAAAAATTCGTCGCATGTAAAATTTTTTTTCGTCACATGTGAAAAAAAAATTCCGTCACATGTGAAAAAAAATTTGGAAATTTTCACGAATTTTTTTTGTCACGTGTGAAAAAAAAAATTCGTCACATGTGAAAAAAAAATTCCGTCACATGTGAAAAAAAATTTTCGTCACATGTGCAAAAAAATTTGGAAATTTTCCCGAATTTTTTTTTGTCGCGTGTGAAAAAAAAAATCGTCACATGTGAAAAAAATATTTCATCGCATGTAAATTTCTTTTTCGTCACATGTGAAAAAAAATTTCGTCACATATGAAAAATAAATTTCGTCACATGTGAAAAAAAATTTTCGAAAATTTTTGTAAATTTTTTGAAAATTTTTCAAAAAAAAATTTCAATTTTTTAAAATTTTTTCGAATATTTTTTGAAATTTTTTTGAAATTTTTCAAAAAAAAAAAAAAATAGTTAGCTAATAATAGCTATTAGATCAAAGTTTAAGGAGGATAAAATGAGTGGCTAGAATTAGTTCTCGCGTTCTCACAAAAATTAGATTTCTCACATAAATGACCCCCTATATATATATATATATATATATATATATATATATATATATATATATATATATATATATATATATATATATATATATATATATATATATATCTATTTTTATGCTTTATACCAGCCATTATCTCAAGTTTTAATAACATTTACATAGATATAGTTCACAAAAGCAACAAGAAATCACACTTTACCTAGCTATGCTTGGAAATTATAAAAATACATATGGTATCTTTTCAGTTTTGAGTTACATAAAAAAATATGGGAAAATTACCAAAATAGATCAGTCGCTTTACGAATTATCATTTTCCAGATCTAAAATTTTCAAAAGTCCAAATAGACTAATGGCGACTCATTTTTTGAGCAACTCGTGTCTACGTTTGGCAGGTGTCCCTAAAAAATCAAATAAAGATTAATCCACCTACAATAATTGGACACTTGTTGACTTGTGGTTGCATTGTACAAGTTTCCCAGTCATTCGATCTATTTTGAACTTTTAAAAATTTATGTCTGAAAAGTGATAAGTCATAAAGCGATGAGTCTATTTTGGTCATTACCCAAAGAAATGTCCATTGGAAGACAGGGTTCAAAATAAATCCAGAATATTACACGATGGATTAATTCACAAGTTTGTAAAGTTAAACCATGCATGTGTTTTTGCAAAGGTACTTTTACCTTACAAGTTTTTAGTTGCAAATCATATATATATATATATATATATATATATATATATATATATATATATATATATATATATATATAGAGAGAGAGAGAGAGAGAGAGAGAGTAAGGATCAAATAAGAAGAATTCTTAAAATAAGAAAGATGAAAAATAACTATAACTACACATTAGAGATGCATCAATTTGAATTAGATGCATCCGTAATCTTGAGATGTATCATAATATATTTTCTAGCTAAAAATGATATGCATATATATATATATATATATATATATATATATATATATATATATATATATATATATATTAGATGCATTTCATCAAGTTAGACGAATCCTATGTATTTTTTCGTCCTCTGCGGGTCAAATTTGTTGCTTGTACTACTTTGCATCATTTTCACTTCAAAATCACTATCGTAACTAATTGTGATGCATCCAAATGAATAGAGATGCATCTAATTCAAGTCAATGCATCTTAGATATACGATTATAGTCATTTCTCATTCTTCTTATTTTAAGATTTCTTCTCACTGGATCCTTACCATATATATATATATATATATATATATATATATATATATATATATATATATATATATATATATATATATATATATATATATATATATATATATATATATATATATATATAAGGTGCATGGATTAAAATTTTAATTATCATCAAAATTATTGTAAGTCTCGTATTCAACTAAATTTGATTCATATGTAAAATCAGTGCATACATGTGGCTTATATTTTGTATTTACGCCTTTCCAAAAAGTATATGGATTCAAGGTTACTATGTTTATGATTATAACATTTACTTGCTGATAATCACCCTACTCTAGATATCTATTAAACATAGAATGTGAGTAAGGTATAAGTCGATTTATATTTATTACTAGTTACTAATGTGATTATGATAATACTAGTCAAGAGCTATGGAGCCTATTGAAGGTATTAAATCTTGAAACCTTATTGGCATTGATAAATTATTCATACATTGTGATTGATCTAAGACTTTAATGTACCTTAAGCCCATTTACGCCAATTAATGTTGAATACTTTCTCACAATCTAAGTGGCGAAATCGCAAAACTCATATAAGAGCATAAAACTTCAATAATAAAAGTAAAGAAGATATTTTGATGAACAAATTCAACATCAAACGGGAAAAAATCTTCAAAATGCAGCAATTAATGCTAAACAAACATTAATATTCGTTGGCCGACAACAATGGCATCTATAACTAAAATTTTATTTTTCAAATTTAATAAAACACAATTGCATCATTCGTAAAGTATAATTCATATGATTTGAATGCTCATATAAATTTAGCTCTAGTAAATAAGAATGATTTCTCTTCGAAACTCCGCATGTGGCTGCACATTGAAACCGGTTTAAACAACTACTCTATTTTTTTACCACAGAGATATTAAAAATGAGATTAGATGTCTTAACTTTATTGTATTTATATCTTGTATGAATTTTAGATAAATGATATCTCAACATAATAGATTAGTAACTAATTAATATGCTAGTTTGAACTAAGCATGGAATTAAACTGCACTATGTTCTAAATGACCATTTAATTATTTACGCCTATAAAACTTAGAAATATTAAGTTAATGAAAAATAAATACAAATCTGGTTTCAATTTATTTTATAATTAATTCGAATCATATTACATATAATTCGAGAATAAATATTTTTCTTACACAACAATAAACTATATGTATTGTTAACATTGACATTTGATCTTACAATCTCTTGCTGAGTAATAACTTTAATACTGCTTAATTTCAAATCTTTTAATCATTCTTTATTGTTCCTTGCTAGTGGCTAATACATGTTATAGTTAACCAGATGTACATTATCAATTCAATTCTAGCAGAATGTTACGGAGTGTCAAGATTCTTAAACCAAACAATAGAGTGACTTCTTGTAAGCAACAAAAGTAACACATAATTAATTATTAATAATTAAAGGTATAGGGATATGAAACTCACAAGTCCCCTTTGGTCGTAAACCAAGTGACGGCACATCTTTGATGAGCAATACTCATATCACCTTTGCAATTACACCCCAATTCCATAAGCTCTCCACTATCTTCCATCACACTTTCATCATCGTTGTTACCATCACCGCCGTCTTCAGCATTCATGTGGCAAATTCGACACCGTTTTCCATCATAAATGTTTGATGAAATATTATTATGCCCATTTGCCACCAATTGACCACTCTCCAGATCAACTTCTTCTGAATTCGGAACCATGCGACTATTTTGATTATGAAAGCAATATCTAAATGATCCAACGGATGAATCTAAGTGTGTTAATAAATGATCACCATAATTGGTAAATGGCATATTGTTACAATAGTTGTTAAAAGCAGTTTCAAATGTAACGTTGATAGGATTGAAACGACGACGATCAGAATGACTTCTACCTCGACGAGGACGACCACTACCAACATGAGTTTCTTCAATGCCTACTCTGGCGCCCCCAGCGTCAGCAAAGTTATTTGTTGCAGACATCTTTTTCGGATTTTATAAAAGAATATGGTTTTTATTTGTCTATAAGGTGAGTGTGTAAGTGTATTTATAGAATAAGGTGGGGTCTCAAGGTATATTAGTGGGTCCCAGTTTAACTTTTTGTTTTATATCATTACAATAATCTTGTTATGTATATACATAATTTATAAATGGGTAAATGAAAAAGAAAAAGTTACTCTCTTGTTAATGGATGTGTCTTTTGTCATAAAGTGGCGTATTATTATTGAGCAAAATCAAGTTGTAATGTTCGTAATTCAAAGAATGAAACAAATTGTGGAAAACTAGAAGGGGGGGGGGGGTTGAATAGTTTTACGTTCTTTTTGACTTTATTTTCAAAAAACTTTTAGTTGCTTATTAAAACTTTGATTCGATCTTATGTGAATTCAATTGTTAACAAGAATGAGAAAATCTAAGTAAATACAATCTAATAATGTAAGTGAAGTAATGAAATGAAATAAAAGATAGAGATGGAGAGATCAAACCACAACACACGAATTTATAGTGGTTCGGCTACAAGGACCACTTCCTTGCCCTACTCCACTCCCCGAGTACCACACTCAAGAGTTTTCTTCACTATGTCAACAAACTCCTTATGGCGAAGAAACCTTACACACCTTGGCTTACACCGATTAACGACACTAAGCTAAATGTCGAGTTCTAATCCTAGCTAGAACTAATCTGACAACTTCTTCACAACTTCACAACTTCTTCACGATAGCTTCATGACTTCTTCTTCACGTCTACTTCACACCTTCTTCTATGCACAACTAATTCACAACTTCTACTTTACTTTTCAACACAACTAATATCTACAATCTACTAAAGCACACAACACTTTGCAAACAATCTAGCACTACTACAAGATGATATTAACTAATCACAACACTACTACTTTGTATAGATGTTGAAGGAGTGTTCTTCTTTTTGCACTTGTGTGGATGAAGCTTTGGATCACTTGGAAACAAAGACTTATGAATTATATGATCAAAGGTTTTTAGAATAAAAATAGAGATGAGATCAAAAAGTTTTTAGTGCAAAAAGGTGAGAAAAATCTATAAAATGAACCAGTATTTAAAGGCCACAAAAAATACTGTTCTGGAGCGTGCCGGTCCCCTTAATTATTAAGGGGGCCGCCTAAGGAATTAAGGGGGCCACCCCCTCCAGAACATTGGACTTAATTGTCCTTTTGTGGGGAAGGTTTTTCTAGATTATATTTGCTATTTTTTGTTGAAAATTTGAATTCATATATTTATAATGAATTAAACATATTCTTTTAATTCCAAAAATGTTTTTATAAAAGTTATAAAATGTTTAATGTTATTTTATAAAATGTCTTGCTTTTAAGAAAATCCTTCTTTGATCATGTAATGCATTAGTCACTTTGTTTATACATACCTTAAGTGATTAGATGGTAAAAGTGAATACTTACTACTAAATACGTGTTTACGTCATAATTTTTGATTTAATCTAGTTTACATTTTGTGATTATCAAAACGTAGAGTTATTGAAAAATATTTATAACATTTTTAAGCATTATTTATATCAACAATCTCCCCCTTTTTGACGATTATAAAACTTAAACTCATTAAATTAAAAATTAGTTTTTAGACAAGTAATTTAGTGAGTTTATATTTACTTCTCCCCTTTTTTGTAGAATCAAAAAGGTTATGCCGACAAGTTTCAATTATGAAATATTGACGGGATGAGAACTCCCCTTGATGTGTGCTCCCCCTCGTTTGGGGGCACCAAGGAAACGAGCTATGGAATGCTTGAAAAAACAATATTAGAAGCACAAGTATATATACAACTATATATAAAGTGTGATACGTGGGAATTGCGCCCTCGCAACAGGTTTTACCTCTCAAGGGATCTCGAGAAGCTTACAACCCCCACCAGGCAGTGTACCTGATCGTTGTAGTATAGTATAGTGACAAGTACCGGGGGATTGATCGTTCAACTCAGGAATAGTGTCGCTAGGATTAGAAAGCCTACTAAACTAGGTTTAGAGGTGAGTGATGATTCTTTTTGTATTTTTATATTTTTATGAAAGCAAGTAAAATCTCGGGTTTTGAAGGAGTGGGCGGAATTAGTTGCTAGCCAACTAACCCAATAAACTACAAATGCAATCAAAATAAAATACAAGAAATGAAAATAAAACTATTATGCTAATGTGGTGGAAACAATAATGAGGAAAGTTGTGTTTACTTAGATTTCATTACTCCCTAGATATCTTTTACAGGTTGATTAGCTTGTTACAATTGCATGGATGACGGGTCATATTCCTTAATACTAGTCGTAGGGCCGTGTACAATATTCCCTAACTCTATAAGATCCAACTTCACTCCTATGTCGAGCCGTTAGAAGCTCCTAACATGGGATCATTAGAATTCTCTTACGCATTAAATACAACCAAAAATCATAGTACACCTCCAATCATGTTTCTTAAGACGTTCAAGCAAGTTACCAATGGAAGTCTGCCAGTTTTCTTAAGCCTAACATCGAATACAATCATCCGTGACAACTATAAACAAACAATCAACCCATAATCAACATCTAGGTTTCACTACATCTAAGCAAACACAATAAAGATCTAGCCTAGCATGTTAAAGAGAAGATAAGCGTAAGATATAATCACACAACACATAGACATATTGAGTGATTTAAATAAGTACTTATCTTCAATTGAACATGGGAGAATCAAGGGGTTGAAACCCTTGAAAAAGCTGTAAATTCGGCCTAGGGTTTATTCCCTCAAAGATGCACACTAATGAATGAAAATTGGAAAACTATATATAGAGTTTACAACTTGACGGTGTCATGTATAGCTCGTGACGCCGTCAACTCGCCGCCATGATAAAAATTGTATTGCCTAGATCCATTTGTGACGCCGTCATGTGGAGAATTACTCTGGGCCGTCACTAGTAATTGGACCCTGACGGCCTTGGTGACACCGTCAGGCCATAAGCTTGAAAACTGTCTGGGCCGTCACGTTATAAGTTCCATATCCACCTCTTTTGTAACTCTTGACGCCTTCATGTGTAGAGGCTTGACGCCGTCAGGTTCTGTTCCAACAAGGAATTTTGAGACTTTGCCGTTTTCTTCACTTTTATGCTCCAAAAACGTCCAAAATGCTTCCTTTTCCAGATTCTTCCTCAAAAGTACCTAAAATGACAAAAGGAACGATTTAGGGCAATAATTGATCAAATAATCACGAATTCGGGCTTAAATGACCCCTTAAAAGCGGTACACTTTTTGCGTCATCAAATACCCTTACACTTGAGATTTGATTGTCCTCAAGCAAATGCTCTTTTATTCTAATCAAAATACAAGTTAGGGGTCATTTAACACTAATATAAAAGTAATTACAACAAGTAATCGTTCCACTAAAAACCAAAAGCAAGCACGGAGGTCATACACTAGCACCTCACAAATAGTGTTTAGATACTCACATCTCTCGGGTGTAATAAAGTATATATCACAATATGGAAATGGAAAACATCTCTCACTACCTGTCATAGCAAATAGATTACCATAGGCTTGGGAAAGGATCAAACCTCCACCACTTGCCGTAAGCACCTAGGATAAACTATCAAAGAGGTCTTTTAAAGGGTTATAACGTTAGGTGTAGGGGTATGGAAAACACGGTTTTGTTGGATAAAGGCAATATTTACTGGTGGCGAGTTAATCATCTTGGTTAATTACATGTACAATATGGCGTTGCTAAGCCAAGACTCGACAAGTTCCCATTTAACCACTTTTTCCCACACAACAGGATCCTCTTCTTCCTCATCATCAAACTCAATAAATGTACTATCATCTGCTGGCACATAAAGACCCTTAGAAGCCATTCTTTTCCTTGCAACACTCTTCTTCCTAGTACTAGGAGTAGAAGGAGAAGGACTGGTTGTATCAGAAGCATCAGTGGGTTCAGCAGAAGCATCAGTAGTATCATGAGGATGACTATCAGTTGGAAATGATTCTAAGTCCTCAGTAGGAACAGGCTTTTGAACATCAGAAGGAATGGACTCTGTAACTGGAGTAGTAGCAGATTGTGAAACCTTAAAAACTTCAGGATCCTTACCAGCTGGAGATGGAGAATGCTCCTTATCAGTAGCTAATGGTACAGAGACTTCAGCAGATATGAATCCTTCAAGCTTATCAGCAGACGCCGTATCAATAGAATCCACAAAGGTATTGATGCATCAGAAGCATTAGGAGCATCAACAGAATTATAAACCTGAGTCAAGACTGAGGGAGAATGGATTTTACCCTCATCAGCAGTAAAAGAATCAGTGGAATCTGGAAGAGTATCAGCAGAATCAGCAACCCTTAACCGTTTTACTGCAGGCTCACCCAAAAGACTTCCACGTTTCTCCAAGGGATCATGAACATTGATTCCAGACTGATGAAGATTATCAAGAAGCCTTTCATACTCTGTAGTTAATTTAGAATCAGAAAATCCCCATACTTTCTTCTTTGTCTAAGTTGCACCATACAAAGTAGAACTTTGATTCTTGACAAAAGTTCTCATATAATCTCGGATCGGTGCTTTAGTCCATGGCTTGTCCCTCTTTTATTTGGCCTTTCTCTCTGCCTCAGCTTTCCTTTTCTGTTTAACCAAGGCAACCATCTTCTTAGCATAATCATCCATATCAACCTTAGCACTCTCTAAGGAAGTGGTAGCCAGAAGATGAAGACCATCTAAATCAATGTCATTCCTGCTTTCATCTACTTCCTCATCAGAATCAGCCACTACACCCTTTCTCTTTTTGGATTTAAGCTTATCCTCCAACTTCTTAACCTTCTTATCCAGCTTAACAACAACTTCTCTAAGTGTCTTCTTGGTAGTCTTGAGATCTTTGTCCAAATCTCCAATCTTTTGTAGACACCTGTTCAACAAAATAGACATGGAGGTGAGAGTAACAGGACCTTCAGCTCCACCAACAGGAATACCTGTGGCATCAGGAGCATCATTGGTCCTAAGAGGAGAATGATGAAACCCTGCATCTAAAATTTTAGAGTCCTCAGAAGTAGGTCTTAATGGACTGGGTGTGGCCAATCTTGTAGTCTGTGGAGAGGTAAAAGGTTGGTCATCATCAGAAACCTCAGGTGCAACAGGCTTTTCTACTCCTAAAGACCTAATTGTCTCTACAACACTACTCACATGCTCATCAGGAGCAATAGATACTGGTGATGGTGGTGGTGTAGAGGTATAGGTGTAGATGGTGTAGGAGATGGTGGTGGTTGGGCATCAGCAGCAACTGATGCACTTGCATCAGGAGCAACTGAAGGATCCTCAGCAACATCCACTGGTGCATTGGCATCAACAGGTTCTTGTCCACCAATAGCATTGCCCTCATCAGCAGCTGCAATGCCACCAGGCAACATTGCAGGTAATAAAGGCCCGTGTACCCCAGTATATTGGGACTGCATTGAAGCAAATAATTTGCTAGTCAACTTTTTAATAGGCTTATGTGTGGGGTCATTGGTCTGTTTGCCTAAGATAATTTGAAGAAACCTAGGATACATGAAATATTTGAGTTTGGTATCCTTAACATTTCTAACCATCTCATCAAATATATACTAAGAAAAATTAAATGTTCTACCATGAGATAAACACACAATAGCAAAGGCTATAAAGGTGGTGAATTGATCCCAACCTCCTGACTTAGAACTTATGCATTGAAGCAAAGAATGTACCAGAAATCTCCATTTAGGGCAAAACTTGTTCTTGTGCCAGACCTTCCCATCACCTTCATACCCAATAGCATGAAGAACCTCAAGAATCTCCTATTTTGGTGCCTCATATTCACCATCTTCATCATCAAGATGTAACTGAGTCCTAACCAAAGATTCCGTAACAACACATTCTTCCTCATTAACAGTAGCCACAATCTCCATTGATTCCCCTTCAACTGAACGTACCCGAGCGGTATCCCAGAATTGTGTAATCAATGATTCATACACAATAGTAGGGTACTGAGTCAGAGCAATGTAAATCTTAGACCTCTGCAAAAACTCCATCATTTGTACATAATGTGCATCACCTTTTGCTCTACCCAAGAAAGCAGTTTTATTGTGATCTCCTTTAAATTGAAGTTACGCCATCGAATTAAGAGAGAGTGGATTGTGGTAATGAGAAGTTTTGAAATGGTTTTGAGTTTTTATGGAGAGGGAATCAGTTATTTGTGAGTGGGATATGCACGTTTAGGTTATATGTAGCAATTTCCAAATGCGGAAGGTAATTGGCAGTAATCGTGGAAACAATCTTTGACCAATTTTGACTTTAATAAAATCCCAAAATAAACCTCAAAACTGGTCCTTCAGTAGAAACCAAAGTCAATCAGCAGGAACGGATGGACAATCAGCAGTAACCTGCATATGTTGACTACGGTCAACCATTCAACTCCTCAGAAGATACATTGACCTATCAGCAGTAATGATTTGGTCAACCAGCAGAAACAACTCATCAGGAGAAACCACTCTTCAGTACAATATCTCATGTTTGGTCAAACTTTCTTCAGTAATTACTTCGCAACCACCTAGCATTAATTCTCATTAACTTTTCTAAACATGAGTTTGATCTTGCCTATAAATAGGAGTAAAAATTCCCAAATCTCACCAATCAAATTATTAATCCCTAATTTACCATCACAAAATTCACTTAGTAGCAACCATGAACCCTAAACCAGAAATCATTAACATTTCCTCTGATTCATCATCAAACTCTTCAGAGGACCCCAACCCTTGGATTCCTATCCAACCACCTCCTCGTGAACTCACATCACCTTTCATCTATACCTCTTCAGATGAAGAAGAATCCCAAAACAATCCTCCCGCCATACCATCAGAAGAGGATCTGTCCAATCTCCCACGCTGTGTATATGACTCAGAAGCTGAAGATTCTACCGAGCGTTTGGAGCCAACATTCACTCGATTGATGCAACAAGAAATAGAAAAGGCTGCGGCATCATTCCTAAAACATCCAGTGCCTGAGTGACCCCAATCATCACGACCACGACCACCGGTAAGAGCAAGAAAGTCAAATCCTCCTCTCCCAAGGTCAAGGGAAGTGATTATTGGGCTACCTTGTCCTAGACAAGGGTAATAGGAAAGTTGCTGATGTGAAAGGGAAAGGAAAAGGGAAGATGGAGTAGAGGTGTCAGGGGTGGTAGCTTTTGGATAAATGTGCTAGTTTTTAGGTTTATGGTTGTTGTTTATGTTCAGTTGTGTCTGTCTTTTGTCAGGGTCTTGTAACTCCAACCTGATGTAACTTGAATGAATATCAATGAAATTATGATTCCCCTGATTTATCTCATGATGTTTGTTTCCCTTGTTTGATTGAAAGATATTTGGCTCATTACCACTTATAAGTACCAATTCCACTGATATGAACAACACATATATGTTCATCAGCAGGAACACTAATCCAACTCATATTCCATTACTATTCTTCTGATATGGTCAGCAGCAGAATCACAGAGCTGCAAAAATAAACAGACAAAACAAAGACACACAATCCAAACTCAACAGATAATGGTTAGTTGAAACAAATTATACAATAATCAACCTGTAAAACAAAGTTAGTGTATAAAGTCATAATAAAATACATAATTTACAACATTAATCCTCCCCAGAGGCATATGCCTCCCCTCAAACAAAGCATTCAAGG
This sequence comes from Artemisia argyi, assembly GCA_030686995.1. NCBI lineage: Eukaryota > Viridiplantae > Streptophyta > Magnoliopsida > Asterales > Asteraceae > Artemisia > Artemisia argyi. The sequence goes on along the minus strand of CM060680.1, from coordinate 152,148,383 downwards.
GTTAACCATCCCAATGTGGACAACTAAGTAATTAAACCTAGGTCCATCAAAAGCCTTTGTTAGTAAATCAACCACATTATCATCAGTATGAATCTTAAGCATCTGAATTAAGTGTTTCTCATTTGCATCCCTAATAAAATGGTGCCTAATTTCAATATGCTTTGTTCTTTGATGAAATACTGGATTTTTAACAATTGAAATTATACTTTGGTTATCAATATAGATTTTAGTGTTCATTAAATTGAACCTATAATCAAGCATTTGATTTTGTATCCAAAGTACCTGGCCACAACAGTTAGCAGCAGCAACATATTCTGCTTTAGTAGATGAGGTAGCCACAATGGTTTGTTTCTTGCATTGTCAAGAAATTAGACTTCTACCTAGGAATTGACAACCTCCTTTTGTGGATTTCCTATCCAGGTTAGTTCCAGCATAATCACTATCACTATATGCTTCCAACACAAATGGAGATTCTCTTGGGTACCAACGACCTAACTTAGGTTGGCCTTTAAGATATTTGAAAATTTTCTTCACTGCATTTAGATGGGAAGTCAATGGAGTGACTTGATGTCTAGAACAAACACTGACTGCAAATGTGATGTCAGGCCTTAAAGCTGTTAAGTACATCAGTGAACCAATCATAGATCTGTAGTGAACATTCACATCTTCATCTGGTTCATTCTGATTCTTAGGCTTTGGAGGTTCATAAGGGGTAGTTGCAGTCCTCAAATTCTCAAAGTCAAATTTCTTGAGAATATCTCTCACATACTTCTCCTGATGGATGAAGATCCCATCAGGCCGTTGCTTTATTTGTAGCCCCAAGAAAAATGTTAGCTCCCCCATAGCACTCATTTGAAACTCACTCTTCATTAAGGTCTCAAATTCTCTGCACCATGCTTTCTTAGTGGAACCAAAAATGATATCATCCACATAGACTTGGACAAGAATGATATCTCTTGAATTCTTGTTGATGAAGAGTGTTTTATCAATTACTCCTCTTCTGTAACCATGCTCCAAGAGGAATGTTGACAATCTTGCATACCAGGCTCTGAGTGCTTGATGAAGTACATAAAGTGCTTTTACAACTTTGTACACCGTCTTTGGATTCTGTGGGTCTTCAAATCCTTTGGGTTGAGTAACATACACTTCCTCTTCAATCTTTCCATTGAGAAAGGCACTTTTCACATCCATCTGATATATTACAAATCCCATGTAAAAAGCAAAGGCCAGAAATAGTCTAATGGCCTCAACCCTTGCTATAGGTGCAAATACCTCATCATAATCAATGCCTTCTTCTTGTCAAAAACCCTGAGCAACCAACCTTGCCTTGTTTCTGACCTCAATACCCCTAGCATCCCTTTTGTTTTTCAGAATCTACTTGGTCCCAATTGCAATCGTTCCTGCAGGTAGATCAACAAGTACCCATACATCTTGATTCTTGAACTGTTGCATTTCTTCTTGCATTGCCTCTACCCAACTAGGGTCACTTAGAGCTTGTGCAATACTGGTTGGTTCAACTTGAGATAGGAAACAAGCAAACAAACAATGTTGCTGGTCTGTATGATTGTCCCTTTTATGATTAGTGATATAAGTGATAAAAGCACATTCACCAAACTTTGTCTTTTTCACTATACTCCTTGTTTGAACCATGGCATTGGGATCACCAAGAATATTGGTTTGAGGATGAATAGTGTTTATCCTCTTAGTAGGATTAGGGTTAACTTCAAAAGAAGACTGAGGATTGGTCAGATGTGGAGCAAAATCATCCTCATAAGAAGCAGATTGGAAAATGCCAGCACTTTGTTGATGATTGACAAGGTCTGAGGGGCTTGGAAACCTTGTAAAAGGTTCGTCAAAGCTTATGGATGGAACAGCAGAAACAGGTACTACAACAGAAATACCATCAGAGGAATTGGCATCAACAGCAACAACAGGAGTCACATCAGTAGAAACAGAACCACGATCAGCAGAATCCATGTTCCTGCTGTTGTCAAGAGCAGCTTGTCTTAGTAATGCCTCAGTATCTTTAGCAAACTCAAGACCAAGCCTCTCAGCTTCTTCATTTGCTGCATGTTCTTGCTTTTTACACCTAACAAGATCTTCTGCATAAGTTGAGTCATCCACATCAGAAGCAACTTTGCCATAAGAACCTGCAATGTTAGTAGGAAGAGAAGAAACAACAATAGTAGGTTCATCACACTCTGAGTCATAGTCTGAGTCATCATCCAGGGTGCCTGCATTGTTAGTTGGTGACTAATGTGTACCTGCAGATTGGTCAAAATACCAATCATGACCTTTACCCTGAACATTAGGCTTGTCTTCAAGAAACCTCACGTTAAGAGTCTCCTCAATCTTCTTAGCAGACAAATTGTATACCCTGTAAGCCTTACTATGAGCTGAATATCCAACTATATAACCCTCATCAGCCTTCCCTTCAAACTTTCCTAGATGATCACTTGTATTCAAAATGGTCACATGACATCCAAAAGGCTTGAAGTAGATAATGGTAGGAATCTTCCCAGTCAAAAGTTCATAGGGTGTCTTATTGTGTGGTCTAGTAATTGAAACCCTATCTAGCACATAACAAGCAGTTCTCATTGCTTCAGTCTAAAGCATAGTGGGAAGTTTAGAGTCAGCTAGCATAGACCTTGATGCCTCTATCAGGGTTCTATTCTTTCTTTTAGCAACCCTATTTTGTTGTGGGGTTCTGGCATTACTATAATCCCTTTTGATTCCCTTAGACCCACAGAGTTCAATCAAGTTAGCATTTTTGAACTCTGTCCCATTATCACACCTGATACTTTTAACCTTTTTGTTCAATTGGTTTTCAACCAGGGCTATAAATTCTTTAAGAGTTAGAAAAGTTTGATCTTTAGTGCTCAGAAAGAATGCCCAACAAAACTTGCTGTAGTCATCAGTGATCACCAGGCAGAAGTACTTATGGTCAATAAATCTGATGGAAGTTGGACCAAAGAGATCCATATGTAGCAACTGAAGAGGTTCTGTAATATTGCTCACTGCAGTAATGGCTTTGTATGAAGCCTTGTGTTGCTTCCCTTTATTGCAGGCAACACAGTTGTGTTCATTGGTGAAGATTTTGGAAGGAAGTCCATGGACCAATCCATGTTTAGCTAGCCTATTGATGTTTTTGTAGTTCACATGTGCCATCCTTCTGTGCCATTCAATAGATTCATCCAAGGATGCTTTGGCCACCAAGCATGCTAGATCACCTTCAGGTTTGACATCATTCAGGTTGAATGTGTAGAGATGGTGATTCCTAGGAACTCTTAGCAAAACAAGACTCTCATCAGGTAACTGGAAGTCTTTTGAGAGGATAAGACAGTCCTTCTCAGTGAATAGAACAAGAATCTTTTTGTCACAGATTTGTGAAACAGAGAACAAATTGAAGTTTTGTAGCTCCTTCACATAGTAAACATTTTCAAAATCCACATTTGGAGTCCTTATGGTTCCTTTTCCTGTGATCCTTCCAACTCCTCCTCCAAATGTCACTGTGCCTCCATTAATAGGCAAAAAATCATGCAACTTCTCTTGATTCCCAGACATGCTTCTAGAGCACCCACTATCAACAATACCTAAATCTTTACTCTTAAGAGGATATTCCTACAACAACAAAATATACAACAACATGAGTTACCAAAGAGAGACTCAAGTCATAAATGACTTGAGCCTGCCTTGTAGATCATTAGAGTGAAGCCAAGTAGATGAATAAGATCCACCATTGTTCTTGGACCTCCTGTATGCAAATGGTCTATTATTTTTCCAAGAACAATCTGCTGAGGGCTTGACAGCAGAATCCCAGTATGCCCCTCCCATAAACCTTGGGTCATAGAAACCAGGCCAATAACCATTCTGAAAGAAATTATTATGTCTAAAAAATGGTCTAGCAACATGGTTGTTCCAGCCAGCAGGAAAAGGCCTACCAGCAAAAACGGATCCACCAGTAGAAATAGACCTACCAGTAGAAACTGGCTTATCAGCAGGAACTGATTTGTGTCTACTGGTGGTGTGTGTTGCCTTTGGGACATATGGTCTAGGTCTCTTTTGGTCAGCATAAACACCCATTCTCTTCTCATGAAAGTCACAATCTTTAATAAGATGAAATTTTCTACCACAAACAAAACATTTCTTCTTTCTAGAAGATTTATTCAAAACAAAAGATGTCTTATTACACACCAAATCATTCAAACCAATACTAGAAACTGAATTGTTTGTAAAGACTAAAAAGAATTGTTTTTCAAAGAAGTAAAAGATAAGTCTTCAAGAGAAGCTGTCTTTGAAGGAACTTCATCAGCAGCAACTCTAGAAAAGTTAGCAGACTTGCAAGAAGACTTGGGTGAGGGCTTGGGTGAGTCTGACTTGACACTGGAATCACAACCAACATAGCTAGAGGTAGAGGTCACTGAGGTCTTATCACTGAAAGAACAAGATACAAATTCATTAGAATTATTGCTAGAGACACTGCTAGAGTCAGGGGAGTCAGGGGAGTCAGGAGTCCTAGTGCCACTTTTCATTTGTGATTCAATAAGTCCAAATGGTGTGAGGTGGGCATAAAGGTTTCTGTAATGGTAGGAGAAACAGTGTGCATCTCTCCCTCTTTTACAAACTTTACATGGGTTTGAAATTGCAGAGGTGGTTCAGGGTCAAACATACTAGGTTCATTAGGGTCATAGACCTCATCAGGCCCTATATAGTCACCATACCCTAATGTTCTCCTACACTTAATGGACTGACAACTATCAATGATTCTATCAAGACTTTTAGCCCCTTGTTGCCACTTCATACGACCTGCAACTTCATTATCAAACTTAACCTTCAACTCTTGTAGTTCTAAATCAACTTTAGCTTTTTATTTTTCAGAAAACTTTAACTCATTACTAGTAATCTTTAAGTCTCTTTTTAACACCCTAATTTTCTCTTCATAAGCCAATTGATTCTGTTGAAACCAAACCTTTTGTTGTTCTAGTGTTTTAACTACTTCCTTATAGGCTTGAGCCTGAATATAACACTCTTTATATTTTGGTTCAATTTCATCATAAGATTCTTTAAGAGCAGCATATTTTATATCACAACCAAAAACACAATTAGGTACCTGAGATGAGATGCCCATGAAGGCAAATTCTTCATCACAACCTGCTAGGCAAGAGAATTGCTGAGAAGCATAGCTTTCAGCATCTTCAGTATCATGCTCCTTCCAATCAATGCAAGAATCCACAGTAGTCACCAAAGCCTTTGAATTGCCAGATTCCAACTCCTTCTGCTTGTAGGCTGAATACCTTGTGCTGTCTTCAGTCTTCTTTGCAGTACACTCTCTAGAAAGATGGCCTATCTCACCACATGAGTAGCACTTCACCTTTCTCCTGCCAAATCTAGCTGGATCCCTTCCTCTGAGATTGAGTTTTCTGCCAGCTTTCTTCTTAAACCTTCTGACTTTAACAATAAGTATAGCCATCTGCTACTTCAAATCCATCTCTTCCAGATCCAGCATGTCAACTTGCTCAAAGTCTTCATAAGCCAGTTGCTGCTGTTGTTCATATTCAGCAACAAACGAATGAAGTACATCCTCTACCACATTACCAGACTGTGGATGACTCTTTGGACCAGTAGAGGTATAAGATGATATGGAGGAAGAACTTGGACTTGCAGCATGTGTCATCCTGTTTGAAGTGGTGCTTACAAAGGCTGAGTTTGTAGGAGTTGTTGAATAAGTCGAGTGCCCCTTGATATCAAGCTCAAGACTTCTGAGCTTGTTATACAGATCATCAAAAGAGAGATAGTCCAGGCCACCTTTGGTTTTTAGTGCAATACTGACCTGGGACCACGATGAAGGTAAAGCTCTTAGAAACTTGGAATTGCATTCCTCATGGTCAGGCTTGGCTTTCAGTTGGTTCAACTAACTCAAGATCTTTTGAAATCTGTCATACCCCTTGTGTATACCTTCCTCCTCTGAGATCTTGAATTCCTGAAACTCCTGCCTGAGCATGGACTTTATCATTCTCTTAGACTCATCGTTGCCCCCAAACCTTGCTTTGATTGCCAACCAAATATCCTTGGCATCATTAAGATAGTGGAAATCACTCATGTGATCATCTGGGATGGCTTGCAGCAAGATGGTTCTAGCCTTGTTTTCTCTTTGCACAACAATCACTTCCTCAGCAGTAGAAGGAGGAAAGATGGTGATCTTACCATCAGGGTCTTTCCCAGTCTTCTTCAGACGATTGCCATTCAAGATAACATTCTAGAGATTAAAATCACTGTTAGTTATGCAATTCTGCATCTTCATTGCCCATATCTCATACTCATCCTTCTTGAGATATGGGAACTTTGCATTACTGCTGGTGAGAGTAACCTGCTGAAGTTGTTGTGTCAGAGTATTGGTGTTGTTCAGTTGATTGACCTCTGAAGCATCTGATGCTGCATCTCCTATTGTATTAGAGTGAAAGATTATTGAAGAAAAAGTTGTTCTTTGTTAACAGAGACTCTCATGTGGCTCTGATACCACTTGTAGGATCTACTCCTTGATAGATCTTTGAGCCAATGGATCGATAGCTCGCCAATGTAATCAAAAGCAATGCTATATGGAAAATCTCTGTATACTTGTATCTACGCGGAATTTAAACACAAGTACAATATACTAATAATTCTGATCCTCTATGGATCTTTTATTTAATCACTAAAGATTGAAAACTTATCGTATACAAAACATTCATCCGGGTGTTCCTTTTATACTACAAGGAACCCTAACCTCTCTTACAAGAAAACGTGTAATCTAAGAATATAAAATATATTACATATCTCTTCCTAAAATATAATCTTCTAATAAGTTCCAATGCTACGGATTAACTATATCCGTAGAATGTCTATCGTCAGCAGGAACCATACATCAGCAGAAACCACTATAAGTATCCGCAGGAACCTGTCAGCAGGAAGTCGTCAACAGAAACAAACTTCTAACTTCAATAATTCCTAACAAAGAGCAGAACTGAGTCAAAAAAAAAAAAAAAAAACTATCAAAAGCCTAATTCAAACACCACAAAACCCGATGACTAAATCTGATTCTCAAAGACTAAAATTTTAGTCTTCAAAACATATAACCAAAAAAATAGGGGTGGTGACGTGATAAACGACACGATCCCGACACGAGGTTAAACATGTTTAGGTTGAGGATAAACAGGTTTGGGTAGAAAACAGGGCAACTTGCTAACCCATTAAATAAACGGGTCGTGTTTGGGTTGAGTAAGTATTAAAAAGATCAACCCGTGAACCCGTTTTTAAGTATATAAGACTCTAAAAATAAAATATATAAACTGGTTTTTTATGTTGGATGTGGATTAAATGTATTTTGTTATGTACTTAATATGAGTGAATTATGATTATACCTCAGATAGCATTGAAATTGATGCTTATAACTTAGAAAATTGTCGTATAGTTATTTTTATTATATTTTAGATCCTTATATCATTTGTTGCATTTAAACTAGTTAAATCAATAAACTGCCAACCTTATTCATTGCTTGGCCTATTTACTTAAATGGGTTACACAAGTTATGCAGGTCTAGGTTAGGGTTGAGCTTCTTGACACGATTAATAAATGGGTCGTGTTTGGGTAGAGGTTATACTAACCCACCAACACGCGAACCCGAATAGGTTATCACGAACATGACTCAATTGTCTCCCCCCCCCCCTACAGAAAACAAACAAGTCAATTCTTCAATTCCAAAAATAAATAAATAAATAAATAAATAAATAAAAATCAAAAGTGATTTTTTTTCTTTTCTTTATTCATCTTCAACCTAGCTTCTGATACCACTTGTTGGTAATTCAAAGAATGAAACAAATAATAAATTCAACAACCAAAGCGGGAGCTTTATTTAAATTACCAAACCAAATTCAAATGTAACAACAAAAAATTCTAATTCAAAGGTACCAAATTCTAATTCACATTGTACAAATAATTCTAAAGTTAATGGTCACTATTTCTATGCAAAACTAACCGTTATAAGAAAATTTTCAAATTATAATCAAACTTGTAGGACAAGTCATATAAATTACTAAATTTACCAATCAATCCTTAAAGTTTATGTAACTATTTTAACATGTAAAGTTAGAGCATATGCAATGGGATGGTTTTTAGAAGACTTTTCACTATTTAAAATAGTTATTATTAGTGTTTTAAGCATTGAAGCAAAGACATGATAAATGACTTTTTGCAAAAGACTTGTAACTTACCAAGTGTTTGACTAAAAAATTGACAAGCTATTGCCATTAAATAAACTAAACATTAAATGTGAAATAAAACAATTAATTGAAAAGCTTATGCATTAAATGCATCAAGTCTTTAAATACTTGATGCACTGTAGATGCTCTTATAATAACACGTCTTTTTTATAATAATTGATTTTTATAATAAACCAAAAAATAATCATTTCTACTTAACCAAAAGACTCATAGGTTGTGTACCTAGTATTCTGTAGTATAGTAGTGGCAATTATGTTCAAATATCAATCAGAAAGTGATGTTTAATAAGAATAAAAAGTAAAGTTATAGTTAAATGAAAGTAGAAGATTTGTGAAATAATCATGTAGAGACATCTAAAAAGGAACGAAGACCAGACATTTATTCAATTATCACATTGCCAATGTATACTATAAGAGAAATAAATCATTTGACATGCATAGTAACAAACTAGGGTTTCTAATGGTTTTCCAAATTCCTAATATACTCAATGATATATGAAAAAACATTCATATTATAACTTTACTTTGATGAATCACATTTTTGTTGAAAATTTAACTAATATCTGATAGTTTTAACCATATTTTATTCTTGAAACTAAAGCTAAATAAACAATTAAATTACTCCGTCAACCAAAGATCTCCGTATTCAAGTATATCATAATTTTATCTTTCAAATTACATTTCTTGCAATCAATTCCACATTTTAGATAAACCTAATTAGAAAAACCCTAGCAAGGTATACTCATAATTTTTTCAGAACTGAGAATCTCACCAGAGTTTGGTAGGGTGGGGGTGGGGGTAACAATGATTATCATGGGAAAGAGATCATCTGTTGTCGATGTTGATGGATAGACTTGGTTGTTTCGCGAGAAAAACCCATTGCAGAAACCAATTGAAAACCCATATCATAATGTAATGGAGAAGCGAGCAACTTCGTTCTATGTCACCAATTTCCCAGAGTACATCGAGGCTCGAGATTTGTGGAAGGTTTGCGTTCCATACGGACATATAGTTGACTCCTACATTGCAAGGAAATTGTCTAAGGTCGGTAAACATTTTGGTTTTGTTAGATTCCCTGGCGTTTTAAATGAGGTTGAGTTTGTTAAGTCACTGGCAAACATTTGGATCGAAAATCACCATATGTTCGTTGCGGTAGCTAGATTTCAAATAACAAAGTCTAATCCAGAATATAAAGATTCAACAAAGACGCCTGCACGTAGCAAAGGTATAATTCCTATCCCCAATACCGATAGGAGTTTCATCGGACCCAAGATTGAACATTCGTATGCTTCTATGGTTCATGGAGACATCTCATTTAAGGATAACTCTAATTCAAAAAATGACATTAAAAAAGTTATCGAGCTTTCTGAAATGGAGTTGGTTAGGATTGACAACAATATGGAATCTGTATTGGTCAAGTTAAGAGATGTAGGATCCATGCTTAATATGTATCGCATTGGCAGGAGTGAAAGTTTCACTAATGTAAAAATTCATCATGTGGGGGGATTATGGACATGGGTTCAATTTCATTCTATTGATTCATGCATGGCATTCAAATCGTATGATTCGTTGAGAAGACGTTTTGTCTCTATTCAGCCAATTCAAAAGAATTTTGTTATAGATGAAAGAATGATTTGGATTAACATTCAAGGTCTTCCATTGTGTACATGGGGACCGACCGCATTAAAGAAGATAGCTTCATCTTTTGGAAAGTTTGTGTTCTTTAAACTTGATCATTCAAATAATATGAGTATTAGGCGTTTATGCATTGCTACGAAGAATTTTTTTTTATCATTGTGGTGATTAAAGGTGAAAATTTCATTGTTTATGTTCGTGAATTATCTAACTGGAGTGTGAAGGTTGAAGATGATCTTGAATCAGAGGATGGGAAAAGTGATAATGAACAGGTAGAAACTAACTCAGATTCCGAGAGTTCTATCAGGCTAGAGACGAAGTCCTCTAAGGCTACTCCTAGTAAGACTAAACAATCGATATAGTCGATTGACTCACAATCGATCGTCCTTCTGTCACTACTCGATCGCCTCCCCCCCCATTTTTTTTATCAAGGTTGCTTTTATGATCGATTGTTTGTTTCTTGTGCATTTAATATTTAAACGTTCCAACCATTTGCAAAGTAAAAAAGAAAAAAAAAATCAAACTAGCTGTTTGACAACGGTTTGAAACAAACCAATAAATAAATAAATAAATAAATAAATAACTTTTAAACTTACTTATAAATACATAACATAAACACACTTCAATCCACAAATCTCATTTCACACATTCTCTATATTTTTTCACACTATGAATTCTTACAAGCTATTTATTGCCGATTCGTCTTTGGATGATGAAAATGAAGTTAGTAGCGAGTTTATGATGTTTGCGGCAGAGTGTTGGGCGGCTTATCAAGCGTCACAACCTAAAGTTTCACGAAACCAAGTTAATAGGGATCGTTTGGGTGCTCATAACCGTTTAGTGGCTGCTTACTTCTGCGAGAACCCAATATACGGCGATCAAGCATTCCATGTTCGTTTTCAAATGAACTGAAAACTATTCACACGAATTGTTCGAGTAGCAATCATTCACCTTATTTCTAACAAACTCCTAGTTGTGCGCGCTTACTTGCTATTTCTCCATTGATGAAGTGTCAATTCGTCAATTGGCATACAGAGTCAATGCTGATGCTCTAGACGAATATGTGCAAATGGGTGTGTCAACAATTAGTGAGTGTCTCCAAAAATTTTGTGAGGCCATCATGGAGTTATATGGTCAGAGTATTTACGAAAGCCGACGGTTACTAACATTGAAAAACTCTATGCTCATCACTACAAAAAGCATGGGTTTCCTAGGATGACAGGAAGAATTGATTGTATAGATTAGCCGTGGGAGAATTGCCCACATGCTTTAAAAGTTCAATATTGTAGAGGTGATCACGGGCAAGAGCCTTTCATTTTATTGGAAGCGATCGCATCCCAAGATTTATGGATTTGACATGCATTCTTTGGCGTCTCCAAGATGAAAAACGACGTAAACATTTTTCATAAATCGCATATTGTCAATGATATCAAACGGGGAGAGCACCAGATGTGGAATTTGTTGCTAACAGCGTGACTTATAAACGGGGATATTATCCTGCTGATGGGATATATTCGGAATATTCTGTTATTATGAAGTCCATTAAAAATCCAGGGACAGGTGATGAGAAACGAATATTTTATAAGACGATGAACGAAGCAGCAAGGAAAGATGTGGAACGTGCTTTTGGTGTACTAAAGAAAAAGTGGCTAACGAAACATCCGGCTAAAGGGTTTGACAAATAGTGTCTATCGCATATAATGTACACATGCATCATATTGCATAATATGATAATTCAGGACGAAGAGCGGGCGATATCTCCCGTATTCTTTGCAGCGGAGCAGCACCGTTCTTATGATCTCATAAGAACGCATGTGGAATCAATGGATATTACCAGAGAGATATGCAACAAAACAACTCTTTTTAGCCACAAAGCCGATTTGATGGAAGACATTTGGCATCGTTATAATCACAACTAGTTTAGTTGTTTTATTATCGTAAAGTTTGAAAGTTATTTGAATTTTATTGTAATGTTTGAATTTTATTTGAATTATTATATAAGGTTTAATTATTAATGAAATTTAAGTTTGTTGTTAAAAATGTTTAATTTTTTTTATGAAGGTCGCCCTTACTGGGGCACCCAATCGCCTGAAAGTCGCTGGGACGTGGCAGAGAAAATGGGAGGGATTGACCCTTATTACTAGGGGTAGCCTAATGATAAGGGCGAAGATGATGGTGGTCCTGTAAACGAGACAGAGATTAAAGAAATGCCAAAAGAAGATATGCCTCGAATGCAGGAGAATTATGAGTGTGATCCCACACAATCAGAAGATGGTTGTCCACCTAGTTTTGAATTTCTTAAGGGCCAATCATCTCATAGACCACATACTACAACTTCTCTTAAGAATATCAATTGCTCTACCTCATTCGTGAGGCATCGTGAGAAAGAATTTAAAGGGACCTCTTTATTATATGAAGTCAATCGATTGATTAAGGTTGGGGGTGCATTAGGTTATGATGTAAGGGGTTGTCAGAAAATGTTAAAGCAAATGTTAAACGAGCCAGGTGTACCTCTATTTAATCGTTGATTCTTTTATCCATTAATATATGTAGTTCAAAGAAACACAAGAAACGAATATGGATTAAAGATCTTTGTTTTAAACATAACATTAGTTTTCTTGGTGTACAAGAATCTAAGATGACAAGATTAGAAAATTTTCAGTTACATTCTATGTGGGGTAACTATTCCTTTGATTATGCATGTAGTATGGCAAGGGGTCTTTCGGGTGGTATAATTTTCATGTGGGATCCTGCGGTGTTCACTAAAGAGAACATATGGTGCAATGATATAACACCCCCATTTTCACAGATTGCAGCGAAATTTGGATCTGGGGTATTACTTCATGGATCACAGATACAGTAATAGAAACGACTCGAAAAGAGACGTTTTATAAAAATGAGTTATCATTCATTAAAATTATCAGAGTTTTATAAAAGGAGGTCCCCAAAATCTAAGTGTGTTATGAAGCTTGAATGATAACCAAATGGAAAGTCTTTCAAGTCTCGTGTCACTCCAAGCCATAATTTCCACAGAGCTCCGTTACCTAGGATACATGCTTAAAGAGTCAACACTAGGTGTTGAGTGAGAATCATAGGTTTAAGTGATAATGAATACAAGTTCCACAGGGTTCAGTTGTTACACCATTCAAGGAAAATGTAGTGTGTGTGATAATTGTAATGCATGTACAATTATCAAGAGTTGGTATGTTGCAATAAGCTCATGAACCACACATTAACAGTCCATGAGCTAATCCTTCAGAGGGTTCAAATATAATACTTATTGGTACCCTCCAGAGAGAGGTAGTACCAACGGGAGTTGTCAAACTCCAATAGATCTATCAATTATATTCGCTTTCACTTGTGTAAAATATCATAAGCGATTAGATTCATGAATTTTGTTGTGTAGTGGTGGCAGATAGTTTACTCGTGCAACAACCAAAGAAAAAAAAAGACTTGTATTCGATTTAAAGCAAGTAAGCACGTAACCCCCTCACAGGGTTTATAGAGCATTTAAAAGAGTGAGGCTATGAAAACTCACGGAATTTAAAAAGGTGTAAGGTTATGAACTCACCTGGGCTTAGGGAGATGTAAAAGGTGACTCGGAGACTAGACTGCCTACTCACGTATCCTGGTGGTATTGTAGGTGTGGTTGTATGTCAAGCTTTAGTTATTTTATTTAAGTTTCTTAAGTAATCATTCTTAGGGTTTCTAATGTTTTAGATATAACATAACACCGTTCGGGCCATGACAATCCAGAAGCACAAGACTCCTCACATGAAGCTCCCTATTATTGTATTATGTTATTAACATAATACCGTTAAGGCCATTATAATTCAGAAGTTAATACTCCTCACATGAAGCTCTCTATTATTGAGTTATGTTGTTATTAAGTTTAGTTATAACATAACACCATTCGGGCCATCACAATTCAGAGGTCATGCAATAATCGTTTGAGGAGCCAGAGCACTTTAATTCATAAACCCAACAAACTCATCAAAACGAAATATCCACATGATACCCCTCACATGAAGCTCCCTAGTATTGTGTTATGCTTCTAACTTAAAATAGGTTTTTATATTTTTATGAAAATACTTTCACTTTATACCTTTATAGTTTATATATTTACAAAATCTACCATAGACTTATAAACTTATATTATTAACTATTTAAACTTAGCAAAATTAGTCCTTATACTTCTATATTTTAGGAAAATGGCAGAAATGACCCTTGGACTTATAAGTTTTCAAATCTTACCATTTATACCCTTTACTTTATAACTTTTGCAAAACTAGTCCTTATAAGTTTATAACTTTATATCTTTTTATCCTAAGGTTATACAACTTTGCAAAAAGGCTCCTTATACTTATAACTTCTAAGAAATGTCAAAAATAGTCCCTATACTTAATATTTTCAGAAAGTTACCATACATACCCCTATGCATGAAAAACTTTGCAAAACTAGTCCTAATTCCAGGCAAATCATATTTTTATGGAACAAAAAGGTTTCCTAGCTTATGGTTAACTAATACTAGCTTAACTAAGTTACCTAAACTAGCTTATAGCTTATGATAAGGGTTTATAGGATAAAATTAGTATTTAGCCTATAATTAGGGTTTTAAAATGAAAAGTCCTAAAGGAAAATGATCAAGGCTTAAGCAAAGGTTCTAAGGAATCCTAATACTAACCTAGTACTGTAATAAGACTATTAGAAGCAAAATTAAAAGTTTACTTGACCAGCTAGGGCTTAACGTGGGTGTTTAGGGTTTTCTATGGTTTCTCGATGGAAAAACAAGTCGACAAGGGCTCAAGGCCTATCTAGATCAATTCCTAGGACTTCTAAGGCTCCTATACTACTGAATGTTTAAGGTGGAAAGAAATAATGGGATGGTTTGAAGTGAGGTGAGGGTCACGGCTATTTATAGGGTCGCTTGGCCTTGTTGGCCAAGAAATGGAAGGAGGAGGTGGCCAGGGGGAATGAATAAGACAAGCTAGTATATGACTATTGGAGGCTTTAGAGTGACAAGGTTAAGCTAGGAGGCGGTTCTAGAGTTTGTGTAGTGGAAATGAGGCCGCGGGGTGAAGGAGGTGACAAGGTGGTGATGCACCACCTTGTGTGCTAGCTTGGGAGGTGCTAGGGTGTGCGCTTAGGGTGACTAAGGTGCTAGGATAGGTGCTTGAGGTGCTTATGTTTAGGTTTTAACTTGTTTAGGTTTAGTTTAGACCTAATCTTGCTTAGTAAGGGATTAGGGTTTAAGTTAAGTTTTAGTACCTAGATTAGGGTCCTATGAGTTTTTAATGACTAATCTTAAGTCTTAGGAGGCTTATACTAAGTGGTGGTAGCTTATGGTGAAATTTTGGGATAGTTTAGACCTGGTTCCGGGAGGTTATGACCTAGTTATGGTTTTGTGCTTAAGAGACTTGTACCTAAGCTCTAAAGGGTTGTACTAGGGTTTAAGGGTGCTAAGATATCCTATTGTTCCTAAGGTAACTCATACATAAGCCTTGAACACTTTCAAACTAGTTTAAATAAACTATTAGGGTTTTGTAAACACATAGGCCTGATTAGGGCTTAATTAGGGTTTATTATGGTTTTGTAATGAGTTTAGTGTGTTAGATTGATAGATTACTTATTTTGGCAGTGTTGTAATATTATGCTTGACATACCAGGGGTTTATAGGATGTGTGGGTGGAGATATAAGGCTTGAGTGGATACGTGATCAAGTCTAGAGAGTCATGCAGGTAGTAAATGCACATAGAAAGCAAAAATTTACCTGTGAAATACATGACATAGGTATTTGTAGTGGGAATGATAGTGGTGAGATTTTGTGGGTTGTTTAAATGATAATTATGTTATAGTTCAAGGTAAATGGCTTAACATCACGCATCCAGATGGTTAATGTATATAGTCCTCAAGACTCGGTAGCAAAAGCGACTATGTGGAACAATTTGCTAACTTTTATCCAACAACATCATGGAAGATATGTATTGTTTGGGGATTTAAATGAAGTGCAGGATGAATCAGAACGGTTTGGAACGATTCTTCTAGATCAGAAGCTGTAACAATTCGTATTTTCAGGCCATTATTTAACTTTGAAAATTTACTATTCATTTCCCAAAAAAGTTACTATTCATTATCGTAGTTTTACTATTAATCATTTTTCGAAAAAATTAATTTTTGAGTATTATCTTCGCGTAACTTTCAGAATTAAATCACGTAATCTAGAAACATCATTTGGTGCACAACGTACAGACTAGAGTTAGTCTACATATTGCCAGTATCATCATATTCATTTTAGGTCTTGTCTGTGTTTGCATATTTATTCATTTATATTTATTTATTATAACAAACATATTTCTTTTACTTTTGTGAAACATTTGGGATCTAACTTTTGTAAACTCTGTCAGGTTTTATTAATCAAACTATGTTTTAAAATGACACTTTAGGTCGTTGGATATAACTGTATCTTTGTGTGCTATGAACGTCACGCCCAGGTATTCCATTCCGCTGCAAATCATGTATTTGGGGGTGTGACAGATTGGTACCAGAGCCAAGGTTATAGAGAATTAGGTTGTCCATGATACCCTAGACTATAACCACACTATCATAGCATCTCATCATTTCATCCTAAGTGCATACCTACCATACATGCTTTATTTACCCATCTTATGCGAGTTGGTTACATTTATTTTATGTCAGGTTGTTACAAAGTCATGTCTTCATATACCCATCCCATCATCATTTCCTCAGACTCAGATAATGAGGATACCTTGTCACTCCTTACTGTAATTTATCGCCAGTTGACCCTACACCAGGCCTAAAGGAGACTACTGATAGCAATAGGCCATGCCTTAACCATATTCCTTCAAAGTATGACCTCCCCACTCTATCCATATGTTAAGATCCTCACATTGGATACAACACGTTGGCTTAAAAAGCCAATATACAATTACTTTAGAGACAACGTGCCCTTTCGGAATTTATTTTACCTAGTCACATTGGGACATGACTACACTTTTACATTTAGATTCAAGAAGCTACACCTGATCATAAGACCCTTAGCTCTCACACGTAACAAGTCAAACAACCTACGACATTGTATCCACTTATCTCAGACCACTAATACCTCGGTTTCACTTTATTAAACCTCCTAGTCCTGCCTAGAGGAATAGAGCACTTGGATCTACAAGCTTCATCTAAAAACAATTTTCGAAAATTCCAAATCATCGATACTCAATTTGGTCCTTAGATCCATTGATTCATAGACTATCATCTTCAACCAGCCATATATGCCTAACGGCACGTTCGTCCTTGATGTTTGCACACCAAAGGCTTTTCCTTAAGTTCTTTTATGCACTAAGAGACTATTAGTGATGACTAACCTCGTCCACAACCCCTTTGTCACGAATTGGATAATTCATTCTCATTTCCAACAATTGCCCTAGAAAACCTTCTTCACATATTGGGAAACCTTGATGTATTGACCATATATTGCTATTTCTTCAGCCTTAATGGACAGTGATCATCCCTTCATTAGGAAATATAACTGCAATGATTTTTCCTATCACGTATGATTTTCTCTAAATTTATGGCCAAAAAACTTCCATATAAGTCACCACCTCAAATTCACCTAGCTGAACTGGAACTTATTCCAGTAAATCTAACCACTCGATCGTTACTTGTGGACTGTATATTTCACTATGCTCAGGAAGACGAGCCCGGATAAAGTTATCCTAAGTCTTAAATTTTAGTAGTATCTGACATGCCACACAAGCTGTGACCGCTACCCTGGAATCCTGGTTCGACTTCTATTTCCTTCACCATGACTTAGACCATCATTAAGTTTTACGTACAAATATTGGTCTTGTTATTTTAATATTTTGCAATGGACTAGCAGTTACAATAGCAAAGATTTGTCACCAAGATCTATGAGCAACCTCTAAACTTTAGTGGTTAACATGTGTTGAGCCTTAAGAAAAGCCTAGCGGGTGATTAACTGGTTATAATGGAAATTCTCTCGATCTTTGATAAGTCGGCTCTCACCTCATAAGAATTTATGTCGATGATTGTTTTCATGTGAATGAAGAAGAAACCAAAACTCTCATTAGGGAAGCTAAGCACTTAAATGAGATAAATCTTTGATTATGAACTAAGACCATGGACATGAGAATACATAGGAACACAATGATTTCCCATTATTTCATCTACCTTTTTATCCAATACTGTTTATTACTACCATGTTATCGCAACCCTCATCCATCACACTCCCTATTTCACTACCATATTTCCAATTGTTGTACAACAATATGCGACTACCCTGTTATGAACTAAGTTATTCACACTTTATAAATAGCTGATTAGTAGAATATTACCATCCTATAAACTATTTCACAAATTTTATTACAAACTATTTTGTCACCATCATATAAACTGTTTCACAATTTTATTACAAGCTATTTTGCTACTACTATATAAACTGTTTTACTTCCTTGTAAAGGGTTTTGGCTACTATTTTACAAACAGTATGACTAATACTATTTAACTTATGAGGAACATCATACTATTTTGATAAAACCGAGCATTACATCATTAGTCCTCAATTATACATAGCCTGATCACCTATGTCTAATTCAAGAATGATCATGCCATGAAGGAAATAACTATATTTCATACCCTTCCAAAAAACAATTTTCACTTAAAATATCACCTTCTTAAACAAGCCATAGACACCTACACCCCACACCACTTACTCAATTGATAAATTGGATTACACCATTGGCTTTTTCTTGGAACGACCTTCCATATCATCTACGAGGGGGATTCCACGATGTAAGCAAACAATGAAAGGATTTCCGAACTACTAACAAGGAATAGAAACATACAATAAGTTGAGTATCCATATCCGGAAGCTTTGCCTAATATTAAATCCCTATACAGTGCCCAACAACGAAAAGTATACAATAGACAGTTAAAAATTTACGTGAACATACTTACCCGACTACCCTGTCCTTTTGTTGCCATCATTTTTAGTGATTCCCTTTTTAAAAACACATTTATATACATCATAAGCCTTAAAAAGGCATGATCATCTAGAAGTTCAAGATAGCAACCGAGTTACGTTAAAGATTTTGCCTTGGAAAGGCGTAACCCGCTTTGGGAAACGGGGAATGCTAAACCCGAGATACATTGGGCCATTTAAGATTTTGGATAGAGTCGGCCGAGTGGCTTACAGACTTGAGCTTCTGTCAGAGCTCAGCAGTGTACAAAGCACGTTTCACATTTTAAACCTCAAGAAATGCTTATCAAACGAATCACTTATCATACCGTTAGCAAAAATCCAACTTGATGACAGACTAAATTTTATGAAAGAACCGGCAAAAATCGTGGACCACGAGGTCAAACAATTGAAATAGAGTCGAATTCCTATCGTGAAAGTCAACTGGAATTCTTGTAGAGTTCCCAAGTTCACTTGAGAACGAGAAGACCAAATGCGACACAAGTACCTACACCTTTTCGCCAATACCACCTCAGAAACCAACATGAACTGAATTCAAGGACTGGATTCTTTTAACGGGTGGAGATTGTAACAATTCATATTTTCAGGCCATTATTTAACTTTGAAATGTAAATTCATTTCCTAAAAAAGTTATATTCATTATCGTAGTTTTACTATTAATCATTTTACAAAAAAATTAATTTTCGAGTATTATCATCGTGTAACTTTCAGAATTTAATCATGTAATCTAGAAACATCATTTGGTGCACAACATATAGACTAGAGTTAGTCTACATATTGCCAGTATCATCATATTCATTTTAGGTCTTGTCTGTGTTTTCATATGTTGGGTTTTGAGTTTTGCTGCGGAGTGAAACTACTGCTATGATGAAACTGCTACTAGAGTAAATGATTCTGCTACTGATGACAAAGTGCTGCTAAGGAAAATGCTGCTAAAGGAAACTACTGCTGAAGAGATAAGCATGTATCCGTAGTAGATAATTATAGAATAGATTGAATGTATATCTTATACGTCTAGAATATTCTTATCTTGATTAGAAAGTTATTGTAAACCTAGTAGGACTCCTTGGCCTATAAAAGGAGGATCCTAGGGTTAGATTATGTATGTATTGGTTTAGTTTTTGTTTACACTTCAAGGTTGTAAAACCCTAGCATTGTTGAGTACTCGTATTAATAATATTGAAGTGTTGATAGAGAATTATTCTTCTTAAGTTAAGCTTTTACATTCCGCATTCAAGCTTAAGTGTTTACTTTAAGTCAACTTCTAAATAAGATCGTTTGCTCAACTGGGATCAACAAGTGGTATCAAAGCTTGTGATCTAGAAGTTGTAATCAAGAAGAAACTGTTCTTTGCAAGTTTGTTGTTCCTAATCAACTGCTGAAGATGGGTGATGACACACATATGGTGACTACTTCAAAGGTTCCAATGCTCAACCCTGGTGAATATGAGCTATGGAAGATGAGAATTCGATAATACATTCGCATGATTGACTTTAACATGTGGAATGTGATCATGAATGGTGACTCTTTACCAAAGAAAGGCCCTGATGGTAAAGATATACCAATCAAGTCTGCTGAAGAGAATTCTGTAAGGAAGATGGAGATCAAGGCTCACAGTATTCTCTTGATGGGAATACCTAATGAGTTTCAGTTGGACTTTGAGAGTTGTGAGACTGCTAAAGAATTAATGGATGCTATTGAATTCAGGTTTGGAGGGAATGATGCTACCAAGAAGTCAAGAAAGAACATGTTGAAGCATCAGTTTGAGAACTTTACTGCTGAAAGTGGAGAGAAGATCATTGGCACCTACAACAGGCTCAATCAACTTGTCAGTCATCTAAAGCTTGTTGGCTATGTGGTTCCACAAGAAGATGTGAATCTCAAGTTTCTCAGAAGTCTTGCACTTGAATGGAGTATGCACACTGTTGTTTGGAGGAATAAGCCTGACTTTGAAACCTTGAAGTTGGAAAGCCTCTATAACAATTTAAGAGTGTATGAACCAGAATTATCTACTTCTTCTGCTTCTGGTTCACAAAATCTTGCCTTTGTATCTTCAAAGTCAAAGGGGTCTAAAGAATCTCACTCTGCTGCTTATGGAGTATCTACTGCTGATGGATCTGCTGCTAGTTCTCATGATAATAACTCCACCAGTGATATGGCTTTATGTGCATTCTTGGTTGATCTAACATCAAGTATAAGGTCACAGGCACTTAATCAAGATCTAGATCACCTTGATCAAGATGATCTTGAAGAGATGGATCTTAAATGGCAAATGGCCATGTTGACCTTGAGGGCTAGAAAATTCTGGAAGAGAACTGGAAAAGAGATCAAGTACAGACCTAAAGAAAATGTTGGCTTTGACAAGTCAAAGATAGAGTGTTACAACTGTAACAGGAAAGGTCACTTTGCCAGAGAATGTAGAGCTCCAAAGAAGAATGGTGAAGCATCAAAGAAGACTGAAGAGACAAAGAATACTACTACTGCATTGGTGTCTTGTGATGGATTGGGAGAGTATGATTGGAGTGATTTGGCTGATGAAGAACCAAATTATTCCTTGGTGGCTCAAGTCAAGCCTGAAGTGCATAACTTTGCACTTATGGCTTATTCATCATCATCTTCTGGATCTGACTCTGAGGTATCAAATGATTCTGATTTATCTGTGTGTTCTTTTAAGTCTTGTGCTGACACTATTGAAGAACTTAAGTCTAGGAATGAAAGTCTAAATAAAGAAGTTGAAAACCTAAAACTTGATAACTTAGGTTACAAAGTAGGTATTCAAAATGTTGAAAGAAGACTTGAGTACTTAATGTAACACCCCCAAAATATTGCAGCAGAAGACTGTGTCATAGGGGTGCTACTTCATAATACAAAGTACAAGGTATAGAAAACGAACTCTAAATGAGACGTTTTGAAAAGTTACCATTCTATTAATAAATTCCGAGTTACAAACTTGAGATCCCAAAGTATGATACATAAATGTATACAAAGTTTTGAATGGTAAATGATAAAAGCGTAAGTCTTCAGAATATGCAGCTTGACTCTAAGTTCCACGCACTAGCTATCGCCTTACTAACCTGAGATAAACATGCTAAAGTGTCAACACAATGGTTGGTGAGTTCATAGAGTTTGTCTTAAAACAGTTGAAAAGCCTTAAAAGAATGTTCACACAGCAAAGGCATCGTGAATCCACTCAGTTACAAGTCTCGCCATAAGAGACTTGTAACCTGTGTGTTCACAACCCACTGCTACAATATAGTATGATTAAGACATGTATAAGTTCATCAAAACAATTAAGCAATTAGTCGTGAGTCTACTCTTCATCTCCGAAGACCTCACTTGGGAGCCAATTCCCAAAGACAACTGGGAGCCACTTCCCAAAGATAACTGGGAGCCACTTCCCAAAGATAAAAGATTACTGGGAGCCACTTCCCAAAGATAAAACAGTCATGTATGGATGAAATCAAGTATAATGCAATCAAGTATAAGACAATCAAGTATAAAACAATCAAGTATAAATGTTTTGAATATTTGTACAAGTAAGCAAGTAGTTGAGCATGTATCCCCCCCAAAGAGTTAAAACAAGTATGAAAAGAGTAGGGGCTATGACTCACCTTAAGTCTATGTAATAAGAAATGAAAGTGGTAGTCGAATCGCGAAAGTCTATAAGAGCAGCCTATAATAGAACGTTGCGACTTAGGTTTGGAGTAACGTCTAAGAATACGAAGAATTGCCCATATATGTCTTGCATAATGTTCATGATGTAGTACTTAGTATAAAGTGTAAGTCGTTGAATATAAATGGTTTATGAAACATGTATAGGTTGTATATCTCTTACTACCGTTCGGGCCGACATAATTCAGAAGTCATGGAGTAAACGTTCGAGGAGCCAGGACACTTTAACTCGTAAATCCACAACTCGTCTCGACGGCTTACTTAATGAACTCCTCACATGAGGCTCCCTACTATTGTAGTATTTGATAACATATATATAAGTTTTTGATCTTTAAAAGTTATATGGTCTTTAGCCGTGGCTTTGCCGTGACCTTGGTCATTGTTACCATGGTCTTGAGACTCAACCTTGGCTTTAGCCATGGTTGTGGTCTTAGCTTTAGGTCATTAGACCTCTTGGTCTTAGTAAAACATAACTATTATATAGTGACTTTGGTCTAAAATGGGCTGTTAAGAATTTGAAGAAATATCTCACTCGTAAAGGGTTTTCAGGGCTCGAGCTTCTCTCTTCTTGAACAAAAACGTCGTTCCGGACAACTTTCGTGTTTTAACTTTTTGATGAATCGGACCAGAAGTGGGACTTTCAAAATTGGCAGAATGCAAAACAGTTTGCATAGGCAGTTTTGCCGTTTTGGTTTCGCTAACTTCCTATGGCCATAACTTTTGACTCGTGTACTCGTTTTAGGTGATTCAAATTGCTATGTTTTCCTTTTTAAGTCCTCTTTAACAGTAAGTAAGTGTCAAATATCATAGTTGTACTATTTTGGTCGTGGTTCTCCATAAAAATCACTAGTTTGCTTGTTTGCTTGTCATAAGTTAACATATGTATACCAATACTCGTTTTGTCCATTTTTAAACATCATGAACACAATAACAAGAACATATATAGCATGAAAAGAACACAAAGAGCATGAAAATGATATTGAGCAAGAAAGTGTAATAGGGTTTGCTTACAACTTTTGGCTTTCTAAAGAAAGGAAGTCAAGTATAGAACTAGGACACTAAACCTAAGCTTGTAAACCCTTCACCATAACTCTTGAAACCCTTGCTAGCCTTGATCTAACCCTTGTGAAAACCATTTAACTTCAGCCCTAGTAACCTTGTGTAGCTCCTAATTCAACCATGGAATCACCAAACAAACTTAAGAACTAGGTAGAGAATACTAAGACCTTGAACTTTGTAGTGTAACTTGTATATTGAAGATCAAAGGATCATGGTGCTAGGTATTTATGTTGTGGCGTTTTTGGTGATGAAGAAAGGAAGAGATTAGCTTGCTATTTATACTATGAATGAGGAGGTTAGGAAGCTTACTAGGAAATTACAATAACTTGGTGACAAAGTTGTAATTAAGTATGATCTAAAGAATCAATGGTCAAGATTTAACCACACATGGTGACTCCCCCCCCTCCTAAGTCGGTTTGTATATGGATAGGGTGACTAGATGAGTAGTCATGGTCTTTGGATGATAATATCCTAAGTATGTAGCTAGTTTCGACTCCGTAAATTGCTAACCGTAAGTTTTTAAGTCACGAAATGTAAAACCGGGTATCCTAAAAATATGAAACTTATAAATATGCTAGAACTTATCAATATACTCCATAATAAAATATAAAATGAGTGGTAGGATCTATCGGGTGCTAAAACCCTGCTAAAAACTGGGAACACGGGTCTAAAACGCGCAATTCGCGTAAAACGCTGAACTGGAAAACGTAAAATTCCGAAACTTTTGGAATTGTCCTAAAATGAGAGAAAATCATATTTCTATTGTTTATAATGTTTTATGGACATATCGGGATGCTAGAATGACGTTTAAACCTAAAAGTAAATCTCGGACACGGCTTTGTGATTTTTGAAGAAATGATCCGACGAGCGTCAAACTCTCGGATTATCGTTAAAATAGTTTAACTTACGAGAATATGAAATAAAAATTTCTGAGATGAATAGTGAAAGTGAATAGTAAAAGTGAATAGTAAAATTTTCGGGAATAAAAGTTAACCTGAAATTGCGAATTGTTACAGTCTCTACCCCTTAAGGAGAACTTCGTCCCGAAGTTCTGTTGATGTTAACTACTTATGGTGTGTCTAAGAGAATTTGGAGTTTCAGGATCTCTAAAATAGTGGTGTTTACTCTGATTTGTCTAAGGTTTTGGTTAAGGAGTTGTATCGGCTACAATTAAGCCCACTTATTTATAACACATTACTTACATAAAGAAGCGTCCAAATTTATGTAAGTAAAGTCTCATAAACTTATGGTTCGGTGATTTACAATTTCTTTATTTAACTGAAGAAGCGTCCCAATCCATTTAAATAAGGAGATTCTAAATCATCCTACTTAAGAATTTCCGACACAAAAATCCGCCTTCTGAGGCCGATAGTAAGATAATCAAGTCATCAAATCCCTAAAGCTAAGCAATAATATTATTTAACTCAAATCTTGTGTCTCATCAAACAAGAACTGTCACAAGATCAAGTTAAATAATTAGTTCTTACTGAGCTCCATGTTTTTAATGACTCGGCTAATCTCTGGGGCTCCTTATAATACTAAAGTCACATCATCTAACAGCGTGGAACTAAGCAAACCTCTAACCAAAAAGCATATGTGTATGTATTGTGTGTAAGGCAAATAAAGAGGAAGGTCCCAACGTATATAGCAGTTATAGTCTAGGCACTAAATGCAACCTAGTTCTCTATAACCAAGGCTCTGGTACCAATCTGTAACACCCCCAAAATATTGCAGCAGAAGACTGTGTCATAGGGGTGCTACTTCATAATACAAAGTACAAGGTATAGAAAACGAACTCTAAATGAGACGTTTTGAAAAGTTACCATTCGATTAATAAATTCCGAGTTACAAACTTGAGATCCCAAAGTATGATACATAAATGTATACAAAGTTTTGAATGGTAAATGATAAAAGCGTAAGTCTTCAGAATATGCAGCTTGACTCTAAGTTCCACGCACTAGCTATCGCCTTACTAACCTGAGATAAGCATGCTAAAGTGTCAACACAATGGTTGGTGAGTTCATAGAGTTTGTCTTAAAACAGTTGAAAAGCCTTAAAAGAATGTTCACACAGCAAAGGCATCGTGAATCCACTCAGTTACAAGTCCCGCCATAAGAGACTTGTAACCTGTGTGTTCACAACCCACTGCTACAATATAGTATGATTAAGACATGTATAAGTTCATCAAAACAATTAAGCAATTAGTCGTGAGTCTACTCTTCATCTCCGAAGACCTCACTTGGGAGCCAATTCCCAAAGACAACTGGGAGCCACTTCCCAAAGATAACTGGGAGCCACTTCCCAAAGATAAAAGATTACTGGGAGCCACTTCCCAAAGATAAAACAGTCATGTATGGATGAAATCAAGTATAATGCAATCAAGTATAAGACAATCAAGTATAAAACAATCAAGTATAAATGTTTTGAATATTTGTACAAGTAAGCAAGTAGTTGAGCATGTATCCCCCCCAAAGAGTTAAAACAAGTATGAAAAGAGTAGGGGCTATGACTCACCTTAAGTCTATGTAATAAGAAATGAAAGTGGTAGTCGAATCGCGAAAGTCTCTAAGAGCAGCCTATAATAGAACGTTGCGACTTAGGTTTGGAGTAACGTCTAAGAATACGAAGAATTGCCCATATATGTCTTGCATAATGTTCATGATGTAGTACTTAGTATAAAGTGTAAGTCGTTGAATATAAATGGTTTATGAAACATGTATAGGTTGTATATCTCTTACTACCGTTCGGGCCGACATAATTCAGAAGTCATGGAGTAAACGTTCGAGGAGCCAGGACACTTTAACTCGTAAATCCACAACTCGTCTCGACGGCTTACTTAATGAACTCCTCACATGAGGCTCCCTACTATTGTAGTATTTGATAACATATATATAAGTTTTTGATCTTTAAAAGTTATATGGTCTTTAGCCGTGGCTTTACCGTGACCTTGGTCATTGTTACCATGATCTTGAGACTCAACCTTGGCTTTAGCCATGGTTGTGGTCTTAGCTTTAGGTCATTAGACCTCTTGGTCTTAGTAAAACATAACTATTATATAGTGACTTTGGTCTAAAATGGGCTGTTAAGAATTTGAAGAAATATCTCACTCGTAAAGGGTTTTCAGGGCTCGAGCTTCTTTATTCCTGAACGAAAACGTCGTTCCGGACAACTTTCGTGTTTTAACTTTTTGATGAATCGGACCAAAAGTGGGACTTTCAAAATTGGCAGAATGCAAAACAGTTTGCATAGGCAGTTTTGCCGTTTTGGTTTCGCTAACTTTTTATGGCCATAACTTTTGACTCGTGTACTCGTTTTAGGTGATTCAAATTGCTATGTTTTCCTTTTTAAGTCCTCTTTAACAGTAAGTAAGTGTCAAATATCATAGTTGTACTATTTTGGTCGTGGTTCTCCATAAAAATCACTAGTTTGCTTGTTTGCTTGTCATAAGTTAACATATGTATACCAATACTCGTTTTGTCCATTTTTAAACATCATGAACACAATAACAAGAACATATATAGCATGAAAAGAACACAAAGAGCATGAAAATGATATTGAGCAAGAAAGTGTAATAGGGTTTGCTTACAACTTTTGGCTTTCTAAAGAAAGGAAGTCAAGTATAGAACTAGGACACTAAACCTAAGCTTGTAAACCCTTCACCATAACTCTTGAAACCCTTGCTAGCCTTGATCTAACCCTTGTGAAAACCATTTAACTTCAGCCCTAGTAACCTTGTGTAGCTCCTAATTCAACCATGGAATCACCAAACAAACTTAAGAACTAGGTAGAGAATACTAAGACCTTGAACTTTGTAGTGTAACTTGTATATTGAAGATCAAAGGATCATGGTGCTAGGTATTTATGTTGTGGCGTTTTTGGTGATGAAGAAAGGAAGAGATTAGCTTGCTATTTATACTATGAATGAGGAGGTTAGGAAGCTTACTAGGAAATTACAATAACTTGGTGACAAAGTTGTAATTAAGTATGATCTAAAGAATCAATGGTCAAGATTTAACCACACATGGTGACTCCCCCCCCTCCTAAGTCGGTTTGTATATGGATAGGGTGACTAGATGAGTAGTCATGGTCTTTGGATGATAATATCCTAAGTATGTAGCTAGTTTCGACTCCGTAAATTGCTAACCGTAAGTTTTTAAGTCACGAAACGTAAAACCGGGTATCTTAAAAATATGAAACTTATAAATATGCTAGAACTTATCAATATACTCCATAATAAAATATAAAATGAGTGGTAGGATCTATCGGGTGCTAAAACCCTGCTAAAAACTGGGAACACGGGTCTAAAACGCGCAATTCGCGTAAAATGCTGAACTGGAAAACGTAAAATTCCGAAACTTTTGGAATTGTCCTAAAATGAGAGAAAATCATA
Organism: Artemisia argyi; assembly: GCA_030686995.1. Lineage (NCBI taxonomy): Eukaryota > Viridiplantae > Streptophyta > Magnoliopsida > Asterales > Asteraceae > Artemisia > Artemisia argyi. Next base: position 152,120,360 of record CM060680.1, on the reverse strand, counting down.
TTTCTATTGTTTATAATGTTTTATGGACATATCGGGATGCTAGAATGACGTTTAAACCTAAAAGTAAATCTCGGACATGGCTTTGTGATTTTTGAAGAAATGATCCGACGAGCGTCAAACTCTCGGATTATCGTTAAAATAGTTTAACTTACGAGAATATGAAATAAAAATTTCTGAGATGAATAGTGAAAGTGAATAGTAAAAAGTGAATAGTAAAATTTTCAGGAATAAAAGTTAACCTGAAATTGCGAATTGTTACACTTAAAAGAGTGTGAGATGGAATATGTAGATAGAATTAACCAACAAGATGTTGAGATTTTTAAGAAAAACAGTGAAATTGAGTTTCTTAAAAATAAATTAGAAGAAGCAGAAAAAGATAGAGATGAAGCCCTTGCTGAAAAAGAAAAACATATAGTAAGAGTAAACAAACAACAATATGCTTCTGATTTGGTTAATAAATCTATTGAGAGTACAATAATGAGGAAAGGAAGTGGAATATGTTACAATGAGGTTGCTCCTCCTGTTAAGAGTGCCTATGCTCCACCAGGAAAATAATTGTCATTCATTAGTGAGCTGAAAATAGAAAAACCTTTAGGTGAGTCTAGTACAAGTGTCTTAGAAACACCTAAGGTAGAGGGTAGAAAATTTCCTGATGCTCCCATTATTGAAGATTGGTACTCAGATAGTGATGAGGAACAAGAACAGGTTGAACCAGAACATAATGTAGTAAAGGAAGAAATTCCTACTAAGATTGAAAAAGTTGAACCTAAAATTGAACAAGTGAAGTTTATGAAACCTGTGTTAGGTCAAGGTATCTCTAGGAGAATGGTTGAGTATAAAGAGATTTCTAGAGAAAGAATGAATGGTTTCAATAATAAGCCTAGGGGTAATCAGAGAAACTTTAATAACCTAGTTTCAAACAAATTAGGTAGTGAGTTTCAATTGAGGAAAAAGGCTTGTTATAAATGTGGTAGCTTTGAACATTTGATTAATAGCTGTCCTGACCACAAGAAACTTGTTTGGAATCAATACTCAAGGGTGAATCACAAATATGTTAATAAGAATACTCACACTCATCCAAATAGAAACATGATTCCTAGGGCTGTGTTGTTAAGATCTGGTGCAACTAGATCAATTTATGCTGCTAAATCAAATGGTGCTTTTAAAACCACAACTGGTTCTGTTGCTGGCTCTACTGCTAGTAAGCACTCTGCTGCTAGTAAGCAATCTGCTGCTAGTACAAAACTTTCTACTTTTGGGCCAAAAGTTTTATCAAATACAGTTGTTGGAAATCATTTTTATGCTGTTAAGGCCTCAGCTTGTTGGGTTTGGAAACCAAAATCAAATGTAACAAACAATGTTTCCAAAACCAGCAGTGCATCAAGTGATTTAAAGAAATTTAACTCTGTTGATGCACAAGGCAGATCCAAGTCAGTAATGGCTTGGGTCCCCAAGAGAAACTAATTTCTCTATTTTCATGTGCAGGATAATCTACTGGATGAGCTTAAAGACATGGTTATAGTTGATAGTGGATGCTCTGGACATATGACAGGGGATGAGTCTCAGCTTGAAGATTTTGAGGCTTTTGATGGTGGCTATGTTGCTTTTGGGAATGATCCAAAAGGTGGAAAGATTATTGATAGAGGCACTTTAAAGACAGGGAATTTGGACTTTGAGAAGGTGTTTCTTGTGAAAGGACTTAAGTTTAACCTCTTCAGTGTTTCACAAATGTGTGACAAAAGGAATTTTGTTCTTTTTACAGATACTAAATGTATGATTCTTTCTCCTGATTTTCAATTGCCAAATGATAAATTTGTGCTATTGAAGGTCCCCAGAAATGAAAATATATACAGTGACCATATTAAGAACATAGTTCCCAAAAGAGCTTTAACTTGTCTAATTGCAAAAGCCACTGTTGATGAGTCCAGATTATGGCATAGAAGACTTGGGCATCTGAACTACAAAACAATGAATAAGTTGGTGAAAGGAAATTTGGTGAGAGGAATGCCCACAAAGTTGTTTGAAAACTGTGAGACTTGTATTGCTTGTCAGAAGGGAAAACAACACAGAGTCTTATTCAAGTCAAAGACTGTGAATACAAATACAGAGCCCTTGCATTTGCTTCACATGGATTTATTTGGGCCTGTTTTTGTGAAAAGTTTGAATAAGAAGTCATATTGCCTAGTTGTCACAGATGACTACAGCAGGTTCACTTGGGTGTTTTTCTTAGCCACTAAAGATGAAACCCCAGTTGTACTTAAAGAATTTATTACAAGAGTTGAAAACCTACACAACCACAAAGTGAAGATTATAAGATGTGACAATGGTACTGAGTTCAAGAATAGTGTGATGAACCAATTCTATGTGGGAAAAGGTATTTTAAGACAGTATAGTGTTGCAAGAACTCCACAGCAGAATGGTGCTGCAGAGAGAAGAAATAGGACACTTATTGAGGCTGCAAGAACAATGTTAGCTGATTCTAAACTACCTATACCTTTTTGGGCTGAAGCTGTAAACACTGCATGTTTTGTGCAGAACAGGAGTAAGGTAGTGAAGCCTCACAACGAAACTCCATATGAGCTTTTTCATGGGAAGAAACCAATGATTGATTTTCTTAAGCCATTTGGATGTCCTGTCACTATTTTGAACACTAAAGATCAGTTAGGCAAGTTTGAAGAGAAAGCTGATGAAGGGAATTTGGTTGGTTACTCTGTACATAGTAAAGCTTTCAGAGTATATAACAAGAGAACCAAACATGTAGAGGAGAATTTGCATATCAAGTTTAGTGAGAACACATCTAATGCTGCAGGAAAAGGACCTGAATAGATGTTTGATGTTGACGTCCTAACCAAGACAATGAATTATGTACCTGTTATTGCTAGTGTTGACACTAACAAACCACAAGAAGACATTGTTTTAATTGAGAAACTGAAGGTTGGTCCTACTTTCATACCTTTACAGCATAATAAAGATACACAAGAAGATGATGTTCCTCCAGAGAAACCTAAGGAAGCTCAAGCAGATGTTGTAACTCCTATTGATGCAGAAAAGATACCCAATGAAGCTCCAAAAGAAGTTGTTGCTGACTCTCCAATTAGACCAGAAGACTCTACTGCTAGACCAAAACAAGCAACTACTACTTCTATCTATTCTGCTGCTAAGCCTACTCACTCTGCTTCTACATCACAGTTTCCTTCTTTGGGCACTTAGGATAGACCTTTTGATGATACAGATTATCCTGAAGATCCAAATATGCCTCCTCTAGAGAATATCTATGATGACACAGATGATGAAGCTCTTGATGGTAAATTATTTGGAGCTGAAGTAGACTATACTAATTTGGAACTCAATATTCCTGTTAGTCCCACTACCACTACAAGAGTTCACAAGAATCATCCAAAAGAACAAATTCTAAGTGATCCTCAATCATCTGTACAAACAAGGAGAATGACTAAAGAACTTCATGATCTTCAACATCAAAGTTTCTTTGCAAGATCTCTGCAACAAAGAAACAGTCATAAAGATCTACAAAATTGCTTGTTTGCCTGCTTTCTATCTCAAATTGAACCCAAGAACACTTACAAAGCCCTACAAGAAGCTAGTTGAGTGGAAGCAATGCAAGATGAGCTTCTGCAATTCAAGCTACAAGAAGTATGGACTTTGGTTGATTTGCCAAATGGAAAAAGAGTTATTGGTACTAAATGGGTTTTTAGATGTAAAAGAGATGAAAGAGGGATATTCATCAGAAATAAAGCTAGATTAGTAGTTCAAGGATACACACAACAAGAGGGACTTGAGTATGATGAGGTATTTGCACCAGTGGCATGGATAGAAGCCATTAGACTATTCTTGGCTTATGCTTCATTCAAAGATTTTATGGTGTATCAGATGGATGTAAAGAGTGCTTTCCTTTATGGGACCATTACAGAAGAAGTTTATGTGTCTCAACCACCAGGTTTTGAGGACCCTGATTATCCTGACAAAGTTTACAAGGTGAATAGAGAAATGTATGGACTACATCAAGCTCCCAGAGCTTGGTATGATACCTTGTCAACATATTTGTTGGACTCTGGGTTCAGTAGAGGAAAGATTGACAAGACTTTGTTTCTCAAAAGACAAAAAGATGATATTTTGCTGGTACAAATCTATGTTGATGACATCATCTTTGGTTCTACAAACAGAGCAATGTGTGTTGATTTTGAGAAGCTTATGAAGGATAAGTTTGCAATGAGTTCAATGGGAGAACTCAACTTCTTCTTGGGACTACAGGTGGTTCAAAAGAAAGATGGCATATTTATCAGTCAGGATAAGTATGTAAATGACACCTTGAAGAAGTTTGGATTTGAAGATACTAAGCCTGCTAAGAAAACCATGGATACCAACAAACCTTTGTTGAAGGATGAAAATGGTAAAGAAGTAGATGTTCACTTGTACAGGTCTATGATTGGCTCATTGATGTATCTTACAGCATCAAGGCCTGATATCATGTTTGCTGTATGTGCCTGTGCAAGATTCCAAGTTTGTCCCAAAGAATCACATCTCAATGCAGTGAAGAGGATTTTTAGGTATCTAAGGCATCAACCTAACTTGGGCCTATGGTATCCTAAGGATTCACCTTTTGATTTGGTGGCATACTCAGATAGTGACTATGCTGGTGCTTGCTTGGATAGAAAGTCTACAACTGGAGGTTGTCAATTTCTTGGAAACAGATTGGTGTCATGGCAATGTAAGAAACAAACAGTGGTTGCAAATTCTACAACTGAAGCTGAGTATGTGGCTGCTTCAAGTTGCTGTGGTCAAGTGCTATGGATGCAAAATCAACTACTGGATTATGGGTACAATTTCATGAACACCAAAATTCATATTGATAACAACAGCACACTTTGCATAATTAAAAATGTTGTTTTTCATTCAAAAACAAAACATATTGAGATAAGACATCATTTCATAAGGGATTGCTATGAAAAGAAGTTAATTCAAATTGTCAAAATTTATACTGATAACAATGTTGTTGATCTTCTCACTAAACACTTTGATGTAGGAAGATTTCAATTCTTAATTGCAAACATTGGTATGATTAATCTTTGAAAAACTTATCTCTTATTGTTTTTGTAAAAAGTGTAAAGGTCTTGTGCTGATTGTTCATATGTTTCTGCTACTTCTTAAGAAGCAAGTGATTAAGCTGCAATGTACTCTAATGCTATTTTACTCTACTGCTAGTATACTTTCTTGTATACTTTGTGGTGTTTGGACTAACATTTTGCAGGATAAGTTGAGAATTGATGATTTGCAAGAATATTAAATAGAAATTCAAAAGATTACATTCATCAATCACAAGAGTACATTCAACAAAAGAGAACATCCACATCATGTTCTAAAATAACAAAAGACTGCTACATCACAACCTAAAATAAAAAGACTTCACACATAATTTTCTAGGGCATGGAAGTCCAAGTACAATCTTCCTCTCCTTAGGAAGTGGAGGGTTTGCTTTCTTGCCTTGGTAGATGTCTTGGATCTTGGCCTTGATGATGATGGTCTTTCTAGAGTGGATGGTGGATTGTAGTCTGGTTCATCCTCATCTGATGATGTGTAGATGAAGAGGGAAACAAGCTCCTTGGGAGATGGTGGTCTGATAGGGATCTAAGCAGGGTCTTCTGATGATTCTGAAGATGATGGAGACTTGGGGGACATCACCTCTTTACCCCTCGAAGTACTTGGGGTTTGATTCAAATGTAGGAGATCTTTGAATACTGGAAGGTCATGCTTCCTCTTTCTGGCTTGCTCCTTGGTTCTACAGCCATCATGAGGAGGACGGAATGGAGGGACATATGTTTCAAAAGGAGATTCATCTTCCGAAGAAGAATCGGATGAGATATTGATTATTTCGGGTGAAGATTTCATTGTGATTGGACGAATTGATTTGGGTGATTGAAAGAGTTGATTGTGTGATTGGCGTTTTTGATTGTAATTAGGGTTTGATTTTGGTGATTTAGGGAAAAGATTGCGTCCGGATTTATAGGGATTTTGGAGTATCAAGCGCATTAATTGTTATGGGTTATTGACTTTTTGACCAAGTTTGAATAGTCAACTCTGCTGCTGGCTTATTTTCACTCTGCTGCTAGTTGTTTTATTCTGCTGCTAGTTGTGGATGACTGGGTTATGCTGCTACGGTTGTAAGTGAGACGGTGGTATGTGTAACTTCTATCAATCAGTTTAAAACCTAATTAATCTTCGTAATTGGTTTCTACACGCTCCAAATTGAAGTTATCACAAACCCTAACACTCCATTATTGTCAAAATCAATTATCCCCAATTTCCCTAAACCCTAATTTATGGATTGTGTACGTACCTGGGCTGAGCAACACAATAGTGTGGCTGTTTTGGATGAAGAGTTGGTTCCTGAAGGGCTCACAAATATGGTTAAATTTTTGAATGCTACTTCTCTTAGGTATGCACTCACTGTGAATCCTACTATATTTGTTTCCTACATCAAACAGTTTTGGCTTACTGCTAAAGTCAAATCTATGAATGGGGAAAAATATGTCAGTGCTTTAGTAGATAGGCAAAAGGTTCGTATCACTGAATCATCTATAAGAGAATCTCTTCTCTTAAATGATGAAACAGAGACTACTTGTCTTGCTAATTCTGTTATTTTTGCTGGTTTAAAAACTTTGGGGTATGAGGGCAAGCATAACAATTTAAAATTTCAAAAAGCTCTCCTCTGTCCTTAATACAAGTTTTTGGTACACCTTCTCCTTCATTGTTTGAGTCCTAAAACTTCTGAGTGGCATGAGTTTAGTGCTACTATTGCTTCTGTAATGGTATGCTTAAGCACAGGTCAACCATTTAATTTTTCAAATATGATTTTGGAGGGGATTGCTAAAAGTGTTAAAGAGTCTGGTTCTTATTTCCTTTATCCAAGATTTCTACAGCTCTTTATTGTTGACCAACTTACTGAGTTTAGAGCCCATGCTGGTTATTATGAAGCTCGAAGATTTATTTCAAAAACTTTCACTTTCTTGGTTAAGCATGGAAAAAGTTTTTCAGGCACACATACAAATCTCACACCTTATATGGTGCAACTTGTGCAAAATATTCAGGGTGAAGGATCATGGAATCCTACTGATTCCCATCATACACCCAATTTTTCTGCATCTGTCATACAACCTAAAATACACTATACCCGTAGGAAAACCAAAAAGAACACTGATCTACCTCAGGATAGTGTTAGTATGGCTGTACCAGATGAGGTTGTCCTAGTTGATGGAGGGGACATGTTGGTGAGGGCTGTCACTACTGCTTCTAGCTTAGCAGCAGAGCAGGATAGTGATAACATAAATAAGACCCAATCCAAGGCAACATCTAGAGAAAAGGTTTCTTCTGAATCTATTTCTCAAGATGGTAACCCTAGCCAAATGGAAAATATAGGGGGCTCAGATGATCAAACTAGGTTTGATACTGAGTTTATGTCCCAAGATTCACCTCTCGGACCAGGTTACACAGGTCGAAGTGATGAGGACAGGCCAGTGACCAATGAATTGACGGAAAATCTTGTACATGATGACAATGTCCATGATTCACCTCTCGAACCAGGTAACACAGGTCGAAGTGATGAGACTACTATGCAACTCATTAAGGAATTGACGGTTACTTGTACCAATTTGGGGTTGAAGTGTACTACTGATGAGTGTATAAATACTCATCATTTCGTTCACATTTAAGCTACAAAAACATCTGAAAACACTCAAATATGCTTCAAAATACAGGAAATATCAATGAATTGTGTTTTTATGTGTTACAAGTGCAAAAGGATTGAAAACTGATAAAAAAACATGCAAAGTTTACATAATTTACAGTTTCAGTCCTCAAACTTTCATAAATTGGCAAAACTAGTCCCTGGTTATTCAAAACTTGTAAAAATATCATTAAAGGTCCTTGGGGATTCACAAGTTGTCAGAAATAGTCCTTTGAAGTTAAAATTTGCAAAATTACAACTTGGGCCCCTGAAGTTTCAAAAATGGCAAAACAAGTCCCCCGGGTTTTAAAAATTGAAAATTTAAACATCTTAAACCCTTGGGGAATTTAAACTTGCCATAATAGGTCATTGTGATAACTTTGGAAATTTACAGGTTCAACCCTTCATGAAATCAGAAATGACAAGAAAGGTCCTTGGGCTTTAAAATACTACAAACCAATCCGGATCCTAAACTACTTTTACCTTTGGCCCAACACACAAAAGCCCACACACCCTTAATATTACCAGGGTCAAACACTGAGTCAAACCCACTCCCTCCCAAACTACCTTTCCTGTTCATCTCCCTCACCTCCACTGCAAACCAGAAACCATGGTGGTTTTCCACCACCTCACCACACCAGCTGGTTACCTTGTCTCTCCACCTCATCCCCCTCCTCACAGTAGCCCACAAAGCATTAAATGCTTCCCCACCATGTAACACTCAACCTTCAACCTTTCCCTTGTTTTTGCTACAAACTCCCCGACTTGGCTAAAAATAATATCTTGCTTGTCCCTTACACCTCCACAACACAACAAAGTTCTTTAATTGAAGCAAAACTGCCCTTAGCCACGTGTAAGGAATTTGGCGCCAAAATTGGTTAAACGGCCAAGATGTAATGTAGTGATCCAATGGCCTTCAATTAAAGTAGGATTTATCCAGAGACTCAAGTGGAACCCTTGTGGTCAATAAAAGGAAGAAAAGATGGAGCAGAGAAAAAAATATTAGAATAGGTAGTGTAATGTAGTGTAGAATAGTTAAGCTTTCAATTTCCCGTGTATCTTTAAGCTTTCAAGTGTTGGATTATGTTGTTTCAGTGTATCTTAAACCTTTTTAAATAATCAATTTCAAGTTTTAGTTTGATCATCAGTTTATGCTTAAATTTGTCTCAAAATCTCATGTTTATTGAATGTTGTTTCTAGTTGTTATTCTGGACTTATTAAGCTCACTTAAGCTCCAATATAGGTTATTAAAGCTATTAGAAACTTTAATAAACAGTTTAGCCATAAAAAATCAGAAATTCCAAAAAAATCAAATAAATAGAAAAATAAATCAAAAATCAAGAAAAGAAGAACAAGAAGCAGGGAGAAGGATGGATTATGGATGCTCTTGGGTTAGTTGTCTCATGGGAGACTATTTAGATAAGTTTCAGCTCTTGGTTCTTGGTTCTCAGTCTATTACCATTTGTAAGTTATAAATCTAATTTTTGCATAATCTTGTTATTATTGTTATTTGTGGTAATTTAGTGTTCAGTTAGTCTCTAGTTAGTATATTTAATATGTTTCAAGTTTAAAATCTAGTAATTATAGTGATAAACTCATAGTTGTAGTGTAAATTGCTCAATATAGGGGTGTTTGGCAAAGTTTGTTCAAAGTACTCATAGTGTGTTTTTGTTGTTGTTTTCAGTTTAGACATATTATATTAGGACTATGTAGGACATTCAAACCATAAAATCCAGTACCACTTCAGTTAAAAGTCAAAATAGCATTTTGATCACCATAACAGTTAATTGTTAGTGTTTTTGAGATCCATAAACCCTCAATTCAGTTCTTAACTAGTGTATGTAGGTTAATTTGGCTTAGTCTAGGGTTAGTATAACTTAAATAATCAGTAGTGATCATTAGAAACTCACCATAGTCAAAGTTACAGGTTTCTTCAAAAAGTCAAAATTGCTAGTTTTGGCAGAAATCCAAATATTGCAAGAATTGTTTAGAATTTTGTGCTTGGATTTAGGCCTTGAAAATTTCACAAGTTATAGCCCCCCAGCTAAAATTTGAAGTCCCATTGTCCTTATATTTTTGTGAATTTTATTGTGGGCCCCACAACCCCTCGAACAGGACTGCAGACCCAATTTCTGCAGCAGCACCATTCCACTGTACCAACTTCTGTGGGTCCCACAGGACTCCACAGTGGGCCCCACAGCTCCCTCTTGGTTCTTTGGACTCAAAAGCTGGCCCTCTACCCATTTCAAGCTTTGGTAGAAGCTTAAGCTCACTGGGACCCACATTTATTGGCCATCATAAGTTGTCCCTTTTCTGTGTTGAAACCAAGATTCCAAGTGCTTATTTCTGTGCTTATTGGCTTATTCAGGGGTGTAATTTGTTGTTTCTAGCTTATACCAGTCCATTTTACTTATTAGAACGATAATCCACCCCTGTGGACCCCACAAGGGTTGATTTCCATAAAAAGTCAATAAAAGTCAACTGTGGTGGCATTAAGCTTCCACAGAGCTTATTATTAGCTTATAAAATAGTTGTTTTTACAAAAGTTGTCTATTTTTAGGTATAATATAGTTTTATAAAAGAAAAATCCAGAAAAACAAATATAAAAATAAGTGATAGTTTCTATTTAATATAATTTAATTTTAATTTTCATTTTTAGATTTTTATTAAGTAAGTTGTGTTTTTATATTTTTATTAATTTCCTCTTATATTAAAGTATTTTTAATAATTTTCTCAGATTTTTATTTTTTCTTTTAGTATTAATTATAATTTAAATTAGTTTTATTAATAATTAATCAATAATTAAGTTTTAAATAGCATAATTAAATTTTATAAAGCAACACCTAGTTTTTATATTTTTTCTAGCTTTTATATGTTGTAAAACATTTTTAGAAATTTTTATAGAATTTTTACTATTCATTTACTAGTTTTTATAATTTAAATAGTGTAATTGGTAATTAATAAATAAATAGAATAATAATTAGCAAACTAGTTTAAAAATAGATAAAATAAAGTTTTTATAATTTTTTTAGGATTCCTGTGATGGTTAATTAGATTTATAAAAATCTTCTTAATTATCTTAGTCTTTTTAGTATTTTTTATAATTTAAATCATATAAATAGTTAAATAATAATTAAATAGTAATTAATTAATAATAATTAGATAAATAGTAAGAAAAATATAATTTTATTTTTAAAATAAGTTTTATAATATTTTAGACTTTTACAAAGTTTAATTTTATATTTCTAAGACTTATTTTACATTTTCTTATTTATTAGTTAATTATTAGATAATTAATAATAGTTATTAAATAATAATTATTAATTAAATAATTATTAATTATAAAATAAATATTTTAAGTTTTTCTAATTGCATTTAAGCCCCTAAGGTTTGCAAATTACTACTTTAGTTAAAACCGTTTTGTTTCGTACGTTTACGTAGACTTAAATTAAACGTACACGCTTTTAGTTATTAAACGTTTTTAAATACCTAGCTTTCACGTAATCATTTTAATAGTTTATCTATGTTATTTTATTTTATAAAACCCTAGTGTAATCACTCACACACACACTTATACCTTTCCTGTTCATATTCACTCGATCACAAATTCGTTTTTAATACCATCACAACCTCGTTGGGACATTACGACCCGGGGAAACACTGTATTCCACGGAAGCATTTGCCTCAGCTGTTTAACTATTATATTTGACCATTCACAAGTGGTTGACCAATAATTATCTGACCGTTTGAGGAGAATCAAAATTTGGCGCCGCTGCCGGGGAGGTTGTGCGCGTATTTTAAACGATTTTGCGTATTAGTGAACCTGAATACACACTCATTGTATATTTATCCGTCCTTGTTCATATTATTATCATATAAAACCAAAAACAGTTCCCGAAAACTCTTTAAATTAGTTTTCAATGAACACAAAAACCCAAAAATATTTTCCTTATTATTATTACTACAAAAATTTTCAAAAATACCAAAAATATTCACCTTTACACTCCTACCTATTTGATTCTTCATTTTCTCACCCACAAAACCCTTTGATTCTTTCTATGTCTTATTCTCACCCTCTTGTCTGTCAATGGTGTGGTAGTCCTTATAATGGTGGTAATTGCCCCAGTTGTGGCATGGTAGAGTCAGGAAACGGGTCTGTCTGTAACCAGAATCCCTATTCCTACCCTGACATGACTGATTCATTTCATCAGCTTCCACACCATGAGACTCAGCAGTTTAACTGTTGTGAGTATTGTGGTGGTTCACACTACAGTTCTGATTGTCAATCAGAAAGCACGCTTGTCTATGAGCAGTTTTCTGATAACAATTATGACTCAAACACATACGACTCACAGCCACATCAGTTCAACTGTTGTGAGTACTATGGAGGTCCACACTTTAGCCCTGATTGTCAAACAAGGAATCCATTTCCTTGTAACAATTACGACTATTCGTTTCAAGAACCACCTCCACAGTGCCAAATGATCAAAGCAACTCCTCATGAAACTCACCAAGACCTTTGTCTAGAGGTTCTTGAGAAACTTAAAGACCTTAAGGAGGAGTTGGCTAATATTTCGTCTCACAAAGCACCAAGTTTTTCTTGTGTACATTGTGGGGGTCCTCATGATGATTTCAGATATCAACCGTATTCTAAACCTGAACATTGTTCTAGTTCTAATACATTCGGTTTTGACACATCCACACCCCCACAGTCTCCACTCACTCAATATTCTCGTGATAAATCTATCGCGGAATTACTTGCTGAAGAACATGCTGCTAGAGATGAAAGAAGCATGGAAGAATTACTAGTCTTAGAACAAGCAGCTATAACACGTACCAAATTTCAAAATGCTGCTCTTCTCGATGAGGATGATGAAAGTGATGATACCTCATCAAGTTCATCGGTTGAGACTCCTTCCATGGATATACAGGGAGAAATGAGTATGGGAGAATTACTAGCAGCAGAACAAATGGAAATTATAAAATCCATGTATGCTAGTCCTTCTCAACTCCCTCAGTTTGATGATATCATACCCGAGGTTCCCACTCACTCTCTGAACATGGGAGACGAGCATCTTGACACAATTCCTGCAAAGGAATTTGACGAATTCATAAAGTCTAGTGTTGAGGACCTTGTCTCAATCCCAAGTGAGTCACAGGGAATTTTTGATCATATGTGTGATATCCCACCTCCTCTTGATTTTTCAAAAGATCATGTAGATACTCTCTCCGATTCTAACGATGATTGTACATCTTATGGAGAAATTGAGTATGTTGAGGCATCACTTCCCGAGTCTAATGTTGACTATCTTCTTGAAGAGTTCGCTGATGAACTCTCTCATATGGATCATATCCCACCAAGGGATGAAAATGAAGTCTTTGACTTTGAAGCGGATTTGAGAGAGTTAGAACTTTTACCTATTCATGATCCTTCGATTGAACTCAATCAGATCAAACCACTTCCTCCGAAAAGTGAAAATGATTTAGACGAATTCGAGGCTTTTATGACTAAAGATACTTCAATTTCATACGAAGTTGATGATTATTATCTTGATCCTGAGGGGGACATTCTTTTTCTAGAAAGTTTGTTAAACGAAGATACATTTCCCCCTCTTCCACCCAAACAACTTCATAATGAGGAAATCGAATCAGTGGAGGAAACTGATAAATTTCCTGAGATCAAGCTTAAGGACTTGTCTCCTCCACTTGAATATGCATTTCTTGAGGAGGAAGTTCTTATCTTAATTGCTATTCAGATCTCCCTACTTTCCTTCACCTACCGGATAATTTCTCCTGTTCTTCACTCCTTCGGGAATGAGGACACTATCTTTGACCCCGGCATTTTCATGTATCATTTGTAAGCCGGGTGTCATTATATCTCATCGGTGTGGAACTTTCACGTGCTTCAAATGTCCATCCAAACATCTTGAATGAAAGTCCGATGCAGATTGTCTCTTCCACATCATGCTTCCCCATGGACAAATGTATTCGGGGTCGAGTCAAGTTAGCGACTCGGTAATAAAAAACAGTAGCATGTACATAGGTTTTCACCCATGTTTCACCCTAGTGTGGGGGAGATGCCCCACATGTTGTATATATATATATATATCTAAAAAAAAATGTAAATATAGTGATAGCTTCTATTTAAGAAGTTTTATCTAAAAAAATAATTGTATGTATATACATCTTAAATAAAGGCTATAGAATATTTTCTTCTTACGTTCTAAGTGTTGGTTTAACACCCGGTACTTTGAATATTGAGGACAATATTCAGTTCTAAGTGTGGGGGGAGATTCGTTATTCTAACGAATTTAAACACATGTTCCATCAAGAACCCCCATTTTAGCCAAAATTTTAAAAAAATTTTCTCACTTAGAACGCAAATAAATGGTTATCAGTCCACCATATCTAACCCACATAAGGATTGGCTAATCCAGGAGCAAACGGCTCTTGGTAAAGATATATCAAATCCGTTTACGGCTTGCAATTTGCCCAAAATTGTATGGTACCTCAACTCGCCATATCCTATAAAGCGAATGAGTTGGCTAGCCCGCAAGATTATGGCTTGTGGTAAAGGCAGTGGAAAAACCATAATTGGTAATCAGCTCACCAAGATGTTGACTATTCCATCAAGAGTTGGCTAGTCCAGAAGCAAACCGCTTTTGGTAAAGACAAATCAAATCCGTTGACAGCTGGTGATTTGCTCAAAATCACACGGTTATCAGATGTACCACAGTTCTTACATCTGGCTACTCCAGAAGTGATGGCTTTTGGTAAAGAGTTTTTCAAATCCATTAAGTTTTTCTCAAAAGATTGCTAGGGACTAGCAATAGTTTAGTATGGGGGATTGATGAGTGTATAAATACTCATCATTTCGTTCACATTTAAGCTACAAAAACATCTGAAAACACTCAAATATGCTTCAAAATACATGAAATATCAATGAATTGTGTTTTTATGTGTTACAAGTGCAAAAGGATTGAAAACTGATAAAAAACATGCAAAGTTTACATAATTTACAGTTTCAGTCCTCAAACTTTCATAAATTGGCAAAACTAGTCCCTGGTTATTCAAAACTTGTAAAAATATCATTAAAGGTCCTTGGGGATTCACAAGTTGTCAGAAATAGTCCTTTGAAGTTAAAATTTGCAAAATTACAACTTGGGCCCCTGAAGTTTCAAAAATGGCAAAACAAGTCCCCCGGGTTTTAAAAATTGAAAATTTAAACATCTTAAACCCTTGGGGAATTTAAACTTGCCATAATAGGTCATTGTGATAACTTTGGAAATTTACAGGTTCAACCCTTCATGAAATCAGAAATTACAAGAAAGGTCCTTGGGCTTTAAAATACTACAAACCAATCCGGATCCTAAACTACTTTTACCTTTGGCCCAACACACAAAAGCCCACACACCCTTAATATTACCAGGGTCAAACACTGAGTCAAACCCACTCCCTCCCAAACTACCTTTCCTGTTCATCTCCCTCACCTCCACTGCAAACCAGAAACCATGGTGGTTTTCCACCACCTCACCACACCAGCTGGTTACCTTGTCTCTCCACCTCATCCCCCTCCTCACAGTAGCCCACAAAGCATTAAATGCTTCCCCACCATGTAACACTCAACCTTCAACCTTTCCCCTGTTTTTGCTACAAACTCCCCAACTTGGCTAAAAATAATATCTTGCTTGTCCCTTACACCTCCACAACACAACAAAGTTCTTTAATTGAAGCAAAACTGCCCTTAGCCACGTGTAAGGAATTTGGCGCCAAAATTGGTTAAACGGCCAAGATGTAATGTAGTGATCCAATGGCCTTCAATTAAAGTAGGATTTATCCAGAGACTCAAGTGGAACCCTTGTGGTCAATAAAAGGAAGAAAAGATGGAGCAGAGAAAAAATATTAGAATAGGTAGTGTAATGTAGTGTAGAATAGTTAAGCTTTCAATTTCCCGTGTATCTTTAAGCTTTCAAGTGTTGGATTATGTTGTTTCAGTGTATCTTAAACCTTTTTAAATAATCAATTTCAAGTTTTAGTTTGATCATCAGTTTATGCTTAAATTTGTCTCAAAATCTCATGTTTATTGAATGTTGTTACGAGTTGTTATTCTGGACTTATTAAGCTCACTTATGCTCCAATATAGGTTATTAAAGCTATTAGAAACTTTAATAAATAGTTTAGCCATAAAAAATCAGAAATTCCAAAAAAATCAAATAAATAGAAAAATAAATCAAAAATCAAGAAAAGAAGAACAAGAAGCAGGGAGAAGGATGGATTATGGATGCTCTTGGGTTAGTTGTCTCATGGGAGACTATTTAGATAAGTTTCAGCTCTTGGTTCTTGGTTCTCAGTCTATTACCATTTGTAAGTTATAAATCTAATTTTTGCATAATCTTGTTATTATTGTTATTTGTGGTAATTTAGTGTTCAGTTAGTCTCTAGTTAGTATATTTAATATGTTTCAAGTTTAAAATCTAGTAATTATAGTGATAAACTCATAGTTGTAGTGTAAATTGCTCAATATAGGGGTGTTTGGCAAAGTTTGTTCAAAGTACTCATAGTGTGTTTTTGTTGTTGTTTTCAGTTTAGACATATTATATTAGGACTATGTAGGACATTCAAACCATAAAATCCAGTACCACTTCAGTTAAAAGTCAAAATAGCATTTTGATTACCATAACAGTTAACTGTTAGTGTTTTTGAGATCCATAAACCCTCAATTCAGTTCTTAACTAATGTATGTAGGTTAATTTGGCTTAGTCTAGGGTTATTATAACTTAAATAATCAGTAGTGATCATTAGAAACTCACCATAGTCAAAGTTACAGGTTTCTTCAAAAAGTCAAAATTGCTAGTTTAGGCAGAAATCCAAATATTGCAAGAATTGTTTAGAATTTTGTGCTTGGATTTAGGCCTTGAAAATTTCACAAGTTATAGCCCCCCAGCTAAAATTTGAATTCCCATTGTCCTTATATTTTTGTGAATTTTATTGTGGGCCCCCACAACCCCTCGAACAGGACTGCAGACCCAATTTCTGCAGCAGCACCATTCCACTGTACCAACTTCTGTGGGTCCCACAGGACTCCATAGTGGGCCCCACAGCCCCCCTCTTGGTTCTTTGGAGTCACAAGCTGACCCTCTACCCATTTCAAGCTTTGGTTGAAGCTTAAGCTCACTGGGACCCACATTTATTGGCCATCATAAGTTGTCCCTTTTCTGTGTTGAAACCAAGATTCCAAGTGCTTATTTATGTGCTTATTGGCTTATTCAGGGGTGTAATTTGTTGTTTCTAGCTTATACCAGTCCATTTTACTTATTAGAACCAAAATCCACCCCTGTGGACCCCACAAGGGTTGATTTCCATAAAAAGTCAATAAAAGTCAACTGTGGTGGCATTAAGCTTCCACAGAGCTTATTATTAGCTTATAAAATAGTTGTTTTTACAAAAGTTGTCTATTTTTAGGTATAATATAGTTTTATAAAAGAAAAATCCAGAAAAACAAATATAAAAATAAGTGATAGTTTCTATTTAATATAATTTAATTTTAATTTTCATTTTTAGATTTTTATTAAGTAAGTTGTGTTTTTATATTTTTATTAATTTCCTCTTATATTAAAGTATTTTTAATAATTTTCTCAGATTTTTATTTTGTCTTTTAGTATTAATTATAATTTAAATTAGTTTTATTAATAATTAATCAATAATTAAGTTTTAAATAGCATAATTAAATTTTATAAAGCAACACCCAGTTTTTATATTTTTTCTAGCTTTTATATGTTGTAAAACATTTTTAGAAATTTTTCTAGAATTTTTACTGTTCATTTACTAGTTTTTATAATTTAAATAGTGTAATTGGTAATTAATAAATAAATAGAATAATAATTAGCAAACTAGTTTAAAAATAGATAAAATAATGTTTTTATAATTTTTTTAGGATTCCTGTGATGGTTAATTAGATTTATAAAAATCTTCTTAATTACCTTAGTCTTTTTAGTATTTTTTATAATTTAAATCATATAAATAGTTAAATAATAATTAAATAGTAATTAATTAATAATAATTAGATAAATAGTAAGAAAAATATAATTTTATTTTTAAAATAAGTTTTATAATATTTTAGACTTTTACAAAGTTTAATTTTATATTTCTAAGACTTATTTTACATTTTCTTATTTATTAGTTAATTATTAGATAATTAATAATAGTTATTAAATAATAATTATTAATTAAATAATTATTAATTATAAAATAAATATTTTAAGTTTTTCTAATTGCATTTAAGCCCCTATGGTTTGCAAATTACTACTTTAGTTAAAACCGTTTTTGTTTCGTACGTTTACGTAGACTTAAATTAAACGTACACGTTTTTAGTTATTAAACGTTTTTAAATACCTAGCTTTCACGTAATCATTTTAATAGTTTATCTAAGTTATTTTATTTTATAAAACCCTAGTGTAATCACTCACACACACACTTATACCTTTCCTGTTCATATTCACTCGATCACAAATTAGTTTTTAATACCATCACAACCTCGTTGGGACATTATGACCCGGGGAAACACTGTATTCCACGGAAGCATTTGCCTCAGCTGTTTAACTATTATATTTGACCATTCACAAGTGGTTGACCAATAATTATCTGACCGTTTGAGGCGAATCAACTACCTTGGAAGATAAGGTTCTTACTCTGTCTACAGTTGTTACCAATCAAGGTAAGCTTATTACAACATTGAAGCAACAGATTAAGAAATTGAAGAAATCCAGAACTTCAACCTCATTGAAAAGGCTAAATAAGGTGGGCACTTCTCAAGTTATTAGTTCACCTGAACTCTCTACACATTTGGAAGAGGATGATGCTTCCAAACAGGGGAGGAATGAAGATGTAATGAGTTCAGGGGAGGCAAATTTGAAAAGGGTTGAAAGTGCTCAGGTTATAAATGAAGAAATGGCTTCAGGGGAGGTTCCAGTGATTGGAGACATGGATGTGGAAAGTCCTGAGGATGCTGAGAATTTTGTGGTTGCTGATCAATCAGGGAATGAGGTTGTAATGGAAAAAGTGATTGCTACTTAAGAAAAGGTGGTTGAAAAACTCAAGACTTTGGAGCCTGAGCAATTAGTGAAGGCAACAGGGGTGATGGGTGAAGTTTTAAAGACTTTGGGGGATTCAATGGTGAAAGAGCTTGAAAATGCTGCTATTGCTGACAAGACTAATGACTCTACTGCTGCTTATGATCCTGCTGATCCTGCTGCTAGTGGAAAAGTGACTTCTGCTGATGCACAAGACTCTGCTGCTGGGTCTAGTGATAATGCTGCTGCTGAAGCAATGGTTTTGTTAAGTAAGAAGACTTCAGAAGTTCCATGTGAATCATCTTCAAAACATACACCACTACCAACACCATCACTACCACAACAACCTACAATAACAACCACATCATCAACACTAAGTTTACCTCTAAAAGGAGTTGTATTCAGAGAACCTGCTGCTCAACCAAAGAAGATAGTATCCTCATCTACTGACAAAGGAAAGGGCAAGCAAGTTGCAGAACCTCAATGGATTTATAAGGGGTTTGACTACTCTGTACTACCTTTTCATATGTGGCGTAAGGAACTACAACTTAAACATGACTCAGCTGTTGCTTTGAAAGAACAAGAGATGATTGATCAAGAAGAACTACAACTGGCTCAGAAAGAAAAGGAAAAGATTGAAAAGGAGACAGAAGATTTAAGGAGGTATGAGGAATGGTTGGATGACTAGATAAGAATAGAGGCTGGTATTGAACTCAACAAGATGATCAAGATTGAGGATAATAAAGATCCAACTTTTGATGTGAGATCTTGGGTAAGTAAGTTCACAGCTAAGAAAAAGAAAGAAGATGCTGCTACTAGAAAGAAGAAAAAGGTACTTAGAGGTCCAACTCCATTACAACAAAGAAAAGAGTATGAAAGATATATGAAGAATATGAAAGGATGGAAATTGGTGCAGTTAAAACCTAAGTCTGATCAAGAGGTTTATGACTTGTATCAAGTGGCTAAAAGACAAACAGATACCTTTTATCCTATGGGTTGTGCTGAAGACTTGGAACATATTGCTCAGATGAATAAGAAGTTGGTACCTGAAAAAGTAGTTGAAGTAGAGCATGTTCAAGAAGCAAATGTCGTTAAGCAGCTTGATGATGCAGTTAAGACTACTTCTTCTGTGCAAAGTGGTAAAAGAAAAGGAGTGGTTCATAAATCATTTGCAAAGAAGAAGAGGAAAACAGGGGAAGAAAGCAGTTCTAAGCCAGAAGGAGATGAGTTCAAGAATGATTGTGATCATATTCCTCCTGAGCATTTAAAAGAACAATTGAAGGTCTACACTATGGTTGGCAAGATGGAAGATCCTGAAGTAGTTGATGCCATACCAATAAGAATCAAATATCCTATTATCAAAGTAACTACAGGATATGATACTAACATTGGATCATTTCATGATGTTAAGAGATCTGATGGTAAGACTCACAGGTTTCTTAGATTTCAACAGATGCTACACTACTTTGATAGAGAGGATGTTGATGACTTATGGAAGTTGTACAAAGCAAAGTTTGGAGCTGAGAAGTTTGATGGTAAAAAGTATGAGAAAGATAAAATTGATCATATCCTAACTATTTCTGATAATGTTCTGTGGAGAGCTCTAAAACTTATGTATGAACCTTCAATGGATGATTATGAGTGGACAGAGATAGTACAATACAAAGTAAGAAAATGGAGACTATTTCAAGATTCTGGAGTTCATATGCTAGAAATTGGACCAATTACTTTGTATATGCTAGCTGAAAAGGATTACCCAGTGGTAAGATACTGGAATACTGTCAATCAGATGGTTAATGGTACTGGATTACTCAATTTGCAGAAAGACTATGATACTGATGATCAAGCATTCAATTTGCTGTCAAAGTATAAGAAGATACTTGATCAACAGACATCTCAAGACTTGAGTGTTTGGAAGCATCCTCCTGGTGTTTAGATGGGCTTTGAAGAAACTTAATGATTTAGAAATAAATATTAAGTTTAGGGGAGGATTGTTGGGTTTTGAGTTCTGCTGCTGAGTGAAACTGCTGCTATGATGAAACTGTTGCTAGAGTAAATGATTCTGCTGCTGATGACAAAGTGCTGCTAAGGAAAATGCTGCTAAAGGAAACTACTGCTGAAGAGATAAGCATGTATTCGTAGTAGATAATTATAGAATAGATTGAATGTATATCTTATACGTCTAGAATATTCTTATCTTGATTAGAAAGTTATTGTAAACCTAGTAGGACTCCTTGGCCTATAAAAGGAGGATTCTAGGGTTAGATTATGTATGTATTGGTTTAGTTTTCGTTTACACTTCAAGGTTGTAAAACCATAGCATTGTTGAGTGCTCGTATTAATAATATTGAAGTGTTGATAGAGAATTATTCTTCTTAAGTTAAGCTTTTATATTCCGCATTCAAGCTTAAGTGTTTACTTTAAGTCAACTTCTAGATAAGATCGTTTGCTCAACTAGGATCAACAACATATTTATTTATTTACATTTAGTTTTAAAACAAACGCTTTTACATGATTTTTGTGCATGAACAATATACCCGATACTCCAACAATGGTCTAATATATTTTTATACTCATTACAATGTTACAAAATTCTAGTATTATATTACTCGATGTTTTAAATTCATTTAATTATATATATTCATAAATATATAAATTTACGATAACTTATGTATTTGCGGAACGATAACTATATAAACACCCGATACTTATACAAAATACATTTTTATAATTTTTATGACCTTATTACATTTCATTTTGTTCTGCTAAAATTTATTTCTAGCTAACCAGGTAAAATGACTATTATACCCCTAATAACTTTTCAGTATTTATCGGTTTATCTTTCTCTCTCATTGATATTCCCAGTATCTTTACTTCCATTTTCACCGCCACAAATCACTATCTCAATATTATTGAAGATTTAGGATCGAGGTTAAGAAGGTGAATAAAAACCGACTTGTTTTAAACACCAAGTAAAATTTCTTTTGAGCTTGAAATCATATTCAGTTGAGAATTTCTAAAATTATAAAGCTTTTGAATAACAATTACATATTGTAGCTTCATCCTTATAAAGATTTTAAAGATCAAAGCTTTCAATATAAACAACGATTTTAAGTTTCCAACTTTTTTAGTATGGGGTTATTAGAACTCAAATTTAAATAGGTTTGCTGATCTAAGATAAAAGTAGAATCTTAAGCATCTGGCGACTTGATGGGTAATCACCCCTTAATTGAGGTTGTATTTATTTTCATCAAGATTATGAAAGTGTTTCAAATAATACTTTTACGCACCTGAGCTTATGTCAGACAAAAAAAACATAGTCATATTCTTTCGTACATGCTTAAACCTTTTTACTTTTGCTTTCATTTAAATGATTGTTGTTGGCTGTTACTATCACCTCCATGTTCAGTTGGATATGAATTGTGCATCTGTGATGAAGAAGTAAAACCGGTGGGAAAGAGAAGGAGACCAGGAGGTTAAAATTAAAGTCTGAGTATTAGATGAAAGAGAAAAAATAAAACAAAGAAAAAATGGTATTTGGCGGAACCATCTCAAGTCCGTGTACCTTTTTGGTACCGAGCCCCCCACCCAACAAGGAAGGCATATCCTGGTAAATTACCTAGGCAACACTGGCTGACCAAGTTGTAGTCCGGATTCGAACACCCGCCTTTAAGCTTTTACTTGGTCAACTGCGCGCTTTTGCGGTAGTTGGTGGCCAACTGCCCTAAGGCAGCTGGTTAGAAAAAAATAAATAAATAAATAAATAAACAAGACAAATGTATAAAGATAACAAGGGTATCGTAGTCATTTGACTTCAGTTTTCTGTGTATTGATCAATTTTATCCGTGTAAACATCAATACCTATTAAAAATATCTAAGTTATTATCAAGACTTTGGACAAGATATTGGATTTGGCCACTTACACACTCAACCCCCCCCCCCCCCCCCCCCAATTCCCCTCTCTTGACATTTTGGACCAAAAATCTTGTAATTACCATTTTACCCTTTATGTATTTACCAAAATGCCATAAATCCCTATTTTTTCCGTATAAATAGAAATCATGTTTCCTTTCATTTGTTCAAGTATCATAAGCTCAAAAACCTCTCAAAAATCATCCTAGTGTTCGGCCAGATTGAGAAAAAGAAAAAGAAGTTCGGTTTTGATAGTTTTCAATCACATTTCGATCATTTACGAGCTAGTTATTAACCATAAATCATTTTGGAGGAATCATTGGGAATAAATTGTTCTAAATCTTTTCAAAAATTCATCAATATCAAGTAAGTATAAAATATATTTTTTTTTACCTTTCATTATGTGTTTTATGTATTTATTATGCTTGATTATGCATTTCTTAAGTTTAAATCCATATTTAAACTCATTAATTACATATATCACTTATATACATGTTTGTGAATTTTTATGATGAAATCAAGTAAATATATATTTTACAAAAGTATTTTGGTGAGAAAAGTCTGTACATACAAGTCTTGAACCATTTTTGTTTGATTTATAGAAACTATTGTTTTAAAAGGGTTTAAATGGATCTATAATTGTTTTGTAGGACCTTAGATATATCAACTTTAATACAAATATAAGCACTAGATGAAGTAAAGATGGTGACTTGGTAAGATGTATGTGTGGCGTAAATTATAAAGAGAGAATAATAGATGAAGAGAACATTTTATTAAAAACACACACAATACACACACAAGCACACCTTACAAATGAGAGGTAAGGTGCCTTTTATAGTTCCATACATGATGCCTTAAGAGGCTTTCCATGGGCTTGGGCTTGGGCTTGGACTTGGTTTACATGGATTATAAAGGCTTATGAAACATAACTAATAACATATTAGCTTACCAAGACCAAGGCCCATTGACTATTCTAATAACATAAACTATGACACATTACAACGTTACAATAAATGAGAATGACCATCACTTTTTAATATAATTTTTAATGCTAACAATCTCCCCCTAAAGGGTGGTCATTCGAATGATGCTCCACGTGAGTGGGTCTTCCGTGTTCTTTGTCTTTAACTTTGTGTGTCGTTGTAGAATAGTCTTTAGTCTTTGTTCCTTCATGCTTTGTGATCTTTGATAACTGATTTTTCATCGTTCTTTGTTCCTTTGTGATGTGGAGTTATCTGCCATTCTTCACTTCTGCGTCTGTGGTGGTTGTTTGCCATTCCAACATGCTCATACATCTTCAGTCTTTTTGATACATGCATTTGTAGTTCCCGTTCTTTCACACAGATCTTTGTCACTTTACTTCTGTAGATTCTGTCATATTGCGTAGAATCTTTCTTTGCTTTGATCTTTGTGAGAACTTTTCTTTGACTTCGAGATGCATGTATGAGCATGTGGAATCCTTCGCCATGGATATGAAGTGTCCCTGCATATAAACAGTTAGCAATAAAACATCCGGTACTTACAGATAAGAATTAGAGATCGTCAACAGCATAGTGTGAAGACTCCTTCTAACCCTTACCAAGGTCGTTCCCATGTCAGATACTCTCGAGAGAGCTTACAAGACCTACTTAGTAGCTCAATGACTGGGTGAGTCGCTGGGGATCACTCCACGACTGTAGACCGTTTGAAACCACCGCGAACACTAAGCGTAACCAATAAAGAATTACCGAAGTGACCTGCTGTCAGGGCTGCTTGATGTTGACCCTTGCAGGAGTTTCCATTCAATCATTGAGAATCACAAAAGTGAATCCTCTCATAAATGTTCTGGCAGATTGCTAAGATCTACGTAGGACTCTAAATTTTACATCTGGCGTCCTTAATGTTGAACAACCAGTGTAGTAATATCATGTGTTCCTATGAGATCTTTTGATGAATCTCGGGGCTCTAGACTCGATAAGTGCACATTTGGTTTCCTATGCGGAGATTAGGGAGAGGTCTCCTGCTTCAATATCAACCATCTCTAAGAGACAGGTCGATAGATTATGCCGGTTCCCCGTGAGAATGAAACAAGCTCTTTTAAGAGAACTTGAGTGGTTAAGAAGGTTTAGTGCAGTGCGTCACTGGGTTCATGACGTCTTTGTCTTCAATACCGGAGTCACCTTAGTAACAACCAGTAGCATATGAGTTGAACCCGGTGTCTGCCCTAAGGTTGAACATTTGGAGGGTTATTTCTTTTCACCCTTTTTCATAACTTTTCCTTTTAATTCTTCAACCCCTTCTTTCTCCTTTCTCATTTTCTCCTTTTTTCAATCATACCTAAGGACTTCTAATACTAATATATTGGATTTGTCCTTAGGTAGATCCCTCCGGCTCTGGCGGATCATAGGACAGTTTTTCCTAACCTTAGTCACCTTATAACTCCATGACTATCCTATCATTGCCATAAAACCTTTTTGTGAAAAATCTCTCAAAGTGTTTATGATAATAAAACACATTGTTGACACTTCGAGAGTTTTGCATTTCTTTTGAAGGACTCCCCCTTCACATGTGCTCATGAATTTTTAAGAAATTTGCACATGCGTGAGGAGTTTGCACTTTTTGAATTGATCCACTTTCAGTGAACATGACCGATTCGAGACACGCTTACATCACTAGTTAGACTAGCTTGAAGTTATTACCCGTCCTGGTCAAGTCCAAAGAAAGTCTCTCGATATGGTACATTCTACTCAGACAAGTCCTATTCGAGACACGCTTACATCACTAGTTAGACTAGCTTGAAATTATTACCCGTCTAGGACAAGTCCTTTCGACTACTAACATTTTAAGCTTCGTCAATTCATTGGTACTTACTGAGTCGAGCTCTTTTGAGATTCAGTCACAAACTTTACACATTTTGATCACATTTTAATCATGTCTTCTCCCCCTCAAAAATAGCATAACGTGATATTTTTTATATCAACGGATTAAGAAAAAGCTTTTGGAGAGAAAGACAGATTTTGCATGAATTTGGAACATTTTGTTTTTATACTCCCCCTTAATGATAGCATATTTAAAATTAATTAAGGGTTTTGAGGGAGTTATCTTGAGCACTCATTTGAAAGATTTTGAGAAATCTTTTGAACAATCTTGAAAAAGTGCTCAAGAATTCAATTTTGAAAACGAGTTTTTGTTTGAAGTCTTTTTCGTTTGTTTAGACTCGAACTTTTTGAAAAAGAGTTCGTCATTGAACGTACGAGTCCTTGATTTGAAAATAATCAGAAGTCATCATTGAAGTACGGGTTTCGTACTGATGTATACGAAAGCCATAGTGAAGAAAATTTTGAGAAACGACATGTTTTAGAAAAACATTTAAAAGAACTCCCGCTCAAGCATCTGTACATGTCCATATCATTGTTGAATGACATTTCTAGAAACGTACAGAATATTGATTTATACGAGAGACATGTCGTGAGAAGAATATTTTTTGGATTTTTTTGATTTTAGATTGTTTTTGTATTTTTTGAAAATTTTATATTTTTGTATTTTGTTTTTGTTGGTTTTTCAAATTTTGTATTTTGTTTTTTCAAAAATATTTACAGCGAAGCGATTTTGAAAACTTTTTTCAAGAAGATTCGAGAAGACGTTCTAGCTCCTCAGGAGTTAGGCTTCGCATGCCAATTCGTCGAACTAAATAGTCAAACCGTTCTTTTGGAAGGGCTTTAGTAAATAGATCGGCGAGTTGGTAATCAGTCTTAACGAAAAATAATTCAACAGTACCCTCTTCCACGTGTTCTTTGATGAAATGGTAGCGGACTTTGATATGCTTCGTCTTAGAGTGATGTACGGGATTGCACGAGATGGCTATGGCACTTTTTGAGTCACAATACATAGGTATTCTGTCAAAAGTAAAGCCATAATCTGTGAGCTGTGTCCGCATCCAAAGAACTTGGGCACAACACGCAGATAGAGACACATACTCGGCTTCGGCGGTTGATAGTGCAGTACAATCCTGTTTCTTTGATGACCAGCTTACTAGCTTTTCACCCAAAAATTGTGCTCCACCTGATGTACTCTTTGCTGTAACTTGTTCACCAGCATGGTCTGCATCTGAAAATGCTGTTAGATTAAACCCCGAATCCTTCGGATACCAAAGTCCCATGTTAATGGTGCTTCGTAGGTACCAAAAGATCCGTTTAACCTCTTTGAGGTGAAGTTCGGTAGGCTTTGCCTGAAACCGTGCTAACAAACAAACAGCAAATTGAATATCGGGTCGGCTAGCAGTTAGGTACATGAGAGAACCGATCATACTCTGATATTTCTTCGGATCGATTGGTTTCCCAAACAAATCAGCACCTATTTTTGGTGAAGTGACCATTGGTGTACCAACAGAATCACAGTTTTCCATTCCATGTTTTTTCAAAATCTCTACTGTATATTTGGCTTGATTGATAAAAATACCACGAGGGGATTGATGTATTTGTAAACCAAGAAAAAATTTTAGTTCCCCCATCATGGACATTTCAAATTTGCTTTTCATGAGATTTTCAAAATGTTTTGAATGGTTAGGATTGGTTGATCCAAAAATTATGTCGTCCACGTAAATTTGAACGATCAAAATGTCATCTTTGAATTTTTTGATAAACAAGGTGTCATCAACCGTTCCTTTTGTGAAATTGTTTTTGAGCAAGAAAGATGATAGTTCGTCATACCACGCTCTTGGAGCTTGTTTTAAACCATAAATTGCTTTCTTAAGCTTGTAGACGTAGTCTGGATGATCTTTGTCGATGAATCCCTCTGGCTAACTCACATACACTTCCTCTTTCAGAGTTCCATTTAAGAAAGCTGTCTTAAGATCCATCTGATAAACTGTGATGTTTTTGTGAGTGGCATAGGCGAAGAAAATCCGAACTGCTTCAAGTCTAGCTACAGGCGCGAATGATTCTTCGAAATCTATCCCTTCTTCTTGTGGATATCCTTTAGCCACGAGACGAGCTTTGTTACGAATTACAGTCATTTCCTCGTCCAGCTTGTTCTTCCACAACCACTTGAGATCAAGAACACGTTTATCAAGTGGTCGTTCAACAAGTTCCTAACTATCATGTAACATGTATTGAAGAAATTCCTCCTGCATCGCTTCAATCCAAGGGTTTTCTGCCATTGCTTCTCGAATGTTCTTTGGTTCTTTGAGGCTGATTGAGCAAACGTAAATGCACAATTCGAGATCGGTGGCAAGTTGTCTTCTTGTCTGAACTGGCTTTGAAGGTTCACCAATAACATGTTCTATTGGATGGTCTTTTGTCCATTGAAACGTAGAAGGGTACCTTGGGTGTAACGAATGTGTGTTAGGTGGTTCTTGTAACCTTGAAGAAGATTCAGCAGAGTCTGTTGCAAACGGGTTTTCAAATATTTCTTCTTCTTCTAACGCAACATCGTTTGAATTATTTGTTGGTTCTTCTTGAAAATTTATGTTTTGATTTTGCTCATCAACTCTTGGTAGTTCAGGTTCAATAACTGGAGTTGCTGGAGTAGATGTTGATGATGTTGAAGTAGTTGGTGCTTCAGCTTCGATTGCGGTAGATGCATCCTGTGGTGGTGGTGGTGGTTGATGGTTTTGAGCAGGTGCAGCGGAATGTTGTTGAGATGCATTTGTCGAAGTTCCACCATAATATTCATCAAACATTAACTCGAAGAAATTTTCCAGTTCTTGTTCTGAAGGTTTGTCCGTGTTTGTTGAATGAGCTCCATTAGGTACGAGTCCTGAACTGATGTGACCAGAAGTCTGCTGGTTTGGTGCGGGTCCTAATCCGTTTTGATTAGAAGCCATTTGTGAAATCTTGTCAAACTTCACATTCATCGTCTCCATTATCTTTTTTGTTCTTCTATTATACACCCTGAATGCCCTCGAGTTTTCTGAATATCCAATGAAGATTCCAATATCACCCTTAGCTTTTAACTTCCCTAGATCTTCTCTGTCATTCGTCGGATAGCACAAAGCGCCAAATACGTGAAGGTAAGAGATGTCAGGTTTCCGGTTATTCACAAGCTCATATGGGGTTTTATTGAATCTTGGATGGATTAGGGATCGGTTTTGAGTAAGACAAGCAGTGGCTACAGCATCAGCCCATAAGAATAGTGGTGCACTAGAAAAAATCAGCATTGTGCGAGCAGCTTCCACAAGAGTTCGGTTTCTTCTTTCAACTACCCCATTCTGCTGTGGAGTTCTAACAACTGATGTTTGATGTGTAATTCCCACATCTTCGAGGTAAGTTCTTAACTCCTGATTTGTGAATTCTGTGCCATTATCTGTTCTTATAATCCTTACTGGAGCTTGAAGTAGAACTTGAATACGCTTCAGAAAGGTGATGATGATGCCTGGTGCTTCGTCTTTTGATCTCAAAAACTTTACCCAAGTATATCTTGAATAATCATCAACAACAAGAATATACTTCTTCCCATTAATGCTTTCAACTCTCATTGGGCCACATAAGTCCATGTGCAACATATGTAACCTTGCTTCCGAACTAGGTACGGTTTTGGGTTTATATGATGCTCTTTTACTTTTTCCTTGTTCGCATGATGGACAAAGGTGTTCCTTGGTGTATTTGAACTTAGGAAGTCCGGTGACAATGTTGTCTTTAGCTAACTTGTTGATCGTGTCGAAATTGAGATGGGATAATCTTCTATGCCACAGCCATGACTTAGTTTCGGTTGCCCTTGTCATAAGACAAATTGGTGATGTAGAAGCCATTTGGTTGATCTCGATAGCATACAAGTTTGTACCACGATTACCAGTTAAGAGATCATCACCAACCAAATTTCTTATAAAAATCGTGTTTCTCCTGAATGCAACTTCTAAATCTGCATCACAAAACTGCCCAACTGAAAACAAGTTGTGTCCCAACCCTTCGACGTAGTAAACTCGAGTGATTAAAAAATTCCCAAACTGAAGATCTCCGTAACCCTGAATAGCTGCTACATGATCATTTCCAAAGCATACAGTTCCCATGAATTTCCAGATGAAATTGATCAGCAGCTTTAAATTTCCGGTCATGTGCTTGGAGCAACCCGAGTCGACGATCCAAAGACATATTTCGATAACCTGCCAAGAACAGAAGAGTTTGTATTTGGAAACCGTTTGAAATTTGGTTCCATTTGGTTAGGGGTAAAATCTGAATCACACTCATAGACATTTGCTACTTGTTTAGCTTGAGCTATTTCTAATTTGCCGTTCTGAAGAGTGAACTCTCTACCCGTCGGAATCCACATACAAAACTTAAGGTAGTTCCTAGGCATTCGACTAATAGTGGTAGTCCTAAATCGTGCAACTAATCTTTCTATAGATCTGGATCTAGCACTAGGTCTTTTTGGAACATTCTTCTGTTCAGGCGTAACATTCACATGCTTAGAAACACATTCATCATGAACATCATTAATTAAACATTTCTTGCATATTAAACAAACAGAGTCATTACATGCATTAGAAACAGTACTTTCGACATTACATTCAGATGAAACATGTCTCTTATTACAAAGCGATAAATTCCTAGGGTGTTCTTCTACTTCTTCAGCTTTATTCTTGCTACTACTCTTAGAAACAGGCGAGACTCTATTGTTCCTTGTATTGCTCCTAGGCTTTAGTCTGCTGCTCCTAGAGGTGCTTTCTAATCCTGTAGAAGGTAAGGCACACACGTTAGGATTTATGTTGTTGTCCTTTTTAGCATTCCTGGACTCTTTAGAATTATCCTTTATGCGCTTGTCATTTGTCTTAGATGTTGAGGCAGACGCACTAGTGGGACTAATCCTAAAAAGGCCAGGTGCTATCACTTTTGGTGTTTCGACAACCGCATCAACAGTCTTTTCATTTTCATTTTTCTTAGGCAAGGGTGTTGGAGTGACTGGTTTTGTCAAATCCTTTTTCTCATCAACTTTTGGAGCAAACCTTGAAATTGACATTTTTGGTTTTTGAACCGTGTTTGAAACATTTGGTTTCTCCGAAGTCAATGGTTTTGCAAACTTGGTTTCCTCACCCTTTCCTTTTTGACTTTCAAGCTGAGCCCTCAAAAGATCATTTTGCTCTTTCATGTTCTTTAAGGCACGCTCATATGACAATTTGTCATACTTGCATTCTTCCTTTTTTCGATCAAGTTGTTTAAAATATGACACATTTTCTTTTCCAAGCTTTATAAGAGCATTTTCGTATTTTGAAACAATTGCGGAGGTCTCAGCTCTTAGTCGTTCATCGTCTTGAACAGAATATGTTTGTAAAATGATGGACATAATGTCAGTGGTCATAACAACTTCGAAGAGAGAATCATTTAGGTTTTCCAAAACATTCATGTTTTCACGAGTATCATTAGCTTCGTTTACCTGGGATTTGTGGTCCTTGACAAAGTCGGTTGTTTCTTTTAAGAAAGCTTGTTCAAAATGGATTACCCTCGCACTGATGTTATTCAGTGGGATAGTAATTTCGTTTTCAAAAACTTTTTTCTGCTTAATATGAAAACTGGAATGCCAGTTGTTAATATTGATTGTAGTTTTAGAAGCAACAATATTTTGAAGTTCTTGAATTCTCTTTTTAACGTCATCCAAAATGTCTCTAGCCTCGCTTGTATTAAAAGTGTTGTTAGAAGACATTTGTTCTATTTTTTAAAGAGATTTGGAAGCAATTACTTTCTTAGAAAACATTTTTGAGAATGGTCGTTTTATGGAAAACACAGATGGTTCTTTTTGTGGAACAAAAGTAAATCCCGAAAGTTTGTTCAATTTGTTATAATCAATGGGTTTCACATCCTTTTGTTTCATTTTATTTATGCTCTCTTCGACATGTTCTATCGTTTGCACAGAATCCCGAACGACGGGAGGATCATGTTTGGTGTAAATCACATTACCATTATACAAAACATTCTGTTCTTGCTGAGCTTTCTTGAGATTACTGGGGGTGTTGTTACCAAGAGCCACTTTATGTTTCGTATGGTAAATCGGATTAGTTTGATTTGAAATCATTTTCATTGTTTGACTTGACTGACCCGACTTAACCACCAATTCTTCTAAATGAGCAATCATGTGTTCTGACTCTACGATTTCGGCCAAAAGTTTGTCTTCTTTCTTTGCAAAGTCCTTTTTCAGCTCGTCCCTTTCTTTTTCAAGATTGGTATAAGCTGATTTTTGTTTAGAAAGTTGGTTTTGTAAATCAGAAATTTCCCCGTTTAAAGATTTTATCTTTTTGAAAGAATTAACATCAAGTGTATCAAACTTGAGTTGCAATTATTTTTCCCTTGAAACGGAATTTTGATAACCAGTTTCTAATTCAGACAATCTTTTGTTATGAAATTCAAAAGCTTTAACGTTTTCTTTGTAACTCTCAAGCTCAGCGGTCAATTTAACATTCGCGGCCTTAACATCGCTATTGACCTTTTTCACATTCTCAATTTCAATACGACAATTATTCAATAATGATTCAAACAAAGCACGTGTTTCCTCATCATTCTCAGCATGCTGTGAAACGAAGCCTCCATTATGATTTACAGCTGGAGTTGCTGAAGGAGTATTGCTACTACTTGGCGTGTCCAGGTATGTATCATAAGTGGATGCTTGCTTCTCAAAATGCTGTTCCTCATGAGGAGACATATCAAATATATCATTATTGTGACATGTGTTGAAATTTGATACCTCAGATGGTGCATTGGTGTCATAAACAGGAAGTGTATCAGAATCCGTGTCATACTTAGCTTCCTGAAGATTAGCCATAAATATGCAGTTCGCATCGATATCCTCTCTATCTTCTATGTCATCCATAAGAGCCATAAAATCATTCTCCTCTGCGTTCAACTGAAACCCTGCCTCATTCTTTTGTGCCAACAGTAATGCTTTCTGCAAGTACGCTGTGTCTTTCTTGTTCGGCTTAGTAGGACAGTTCCTTGCCATATGACCTACACCCTGACAGTTGAAACACTTTACCGGATTACCCTGATTCACATTTCCCAAATTCCCAACTACTGGAGCTGCAACATTTCTATTCTGATTACCCATTGCCTGATTACCAACATTCTGACCCCTCTGATTTCCAACAAACTGACCCAACTGATTCCCTGCATACTGACCATACTGATTTCCTGCATTCTGATTCCCTGCATTTAGCATATTCTGATTCCCCATGTTAATTCCAGTAGCATATCCTTGCTGATTCCCATAAACTCCAACCATTTGGCCTCCGTTGCCCATATTGAAACTCGGCTGAGCAATCTGCTTGTTGCGAGTGTTCGATGAAATCCTTTGGTTGTTGTTTGTTGGTGTAGAATAACGTCCTTGGAATGCCTTTGACAGAAAAGCAAACGCTTGGGTCAATGCTGCAGTAGCTTCATCATTTTCAGTGAATTCTGGTTCTTGGAATTGTTGGTATTGTTGTTGTGGAATAACTTGTTGTTGTTGCTGTGGGTAGAACTGTTGTTGGTAGACCAGTGTTGGTTGTTGAATGTATGATGGTTGTATGTAGTTGTGAGTGGAAGATGATGATGGTTGTTGTGTGTTCACTGGTAGCAGTGTTGGTGTAGTAGCAATTAATGCAAGAGGATCATGATTCTTTGCCAATCTTTCTTTCCTTACTTCATTAGCCTCAACTTGGTTTTGTTTCAGAAAATCATAGAGTTGATCATAATTCACAATTGTAACATAACGACCCCATTCTTCTGGAAGGTTATTGATGAATTTGATGTTAGTTGCAATTGTTCGAGGTGTCAACTTGTTTTTGATTAACTCATTCATCAAAGTGCAAAACCTTGTGTAGTAGGATTCAATCTATTCACCTTTAGTGGATGTGAAATTCTCCCATTCAGTAAGAAGTTTGTTCTCAACGTCTTGTTGTCCAATCTCTGTTCCATGACATATCATTCTAACATGTTCCCACATAGCATAAGCAGTTTCACAACTGTCGACCGCAGCAAAGATCTCCCGTGGTAATCCAAGTTGGATTAAATGCATTGCCATATCATCAGCGGCTATCTGCTTCTTGTCTTCCTCTGTGTAATCTACTTTTGTTTGTTCACGCATGAATGGTTGAGTAGGAGGTGTTGTATTTGGATTGCCTTCAATTTGAACTTGTCTTGGTTGAAATGGACCTTTTTCAATGGATTGGATCATTAATTTACCATCAGGCTTTGTTTTGATGTAACGAAGCATGCGGCTTGTCCATGGGAGATATCCACCTTTTTCAAGCATTGGAGGTCGGTTTTCCGCACCGGCAGCATGAATGTCTTGCTGAGTTCCCATTGATGAAGTGTAGATGGATAAAGTTGATTCTTGGGTCGTTCCAACGAAGTAGGAGTTGTGTTTAGTGTAAGTTGATGCAAGTTTTTATGGTGAAAAATTTGATCAAAAACCTTAAAACCTCAATAACTTCTTCTCGGAGCGTTTTTAGGCCTCGAAACTTCGCCATCAATTTAGCGTGTCGTTCTCCTCTGTCTCACGGTCGTTTTGACAGCTGATTCGTCGAAAACGGAGTTACGGTTCAAAAGTTATGGCCGTTTGAAGTTTGGTTGTCAAAAGTCAAAAAAACTTACGCGACAGTAATCTTACGCGTAAACAGTAATCTTACGCGTAAACTCTGAATCTTACGCGTAACTTGGATCTTATGCGTAAGTTAAAAGTTATGCGTAAAGAATAAGGTTAAGCGTAAACACAAAGTTTATGCGTAAACTTGAACTTTACGCGTAAGTTAGAACTTATGCGTAAGATATGGTTTATGCGTAAGGTTCAAGAACCAAACAAATCTCTCAAACTTGTCCAAGCTTGAAAGATATCCCGTGTCGAAGTATTCCACAAACTTATCCTAGTCAGGGAAGTACTGAGTACAACTTCTGCGTAAGAACTTCTGCGTAGAACTTATGCGTAGAAATTCACCTTATGCGTAGGAAATCAGACTTAGGCGTAGGATTTCAAACTAACGCGTAGAAAAAGGGTTTTAGGCCAAACTTACGCGTAGGATCTTCACTTATGCGTAGGAAAAGGGTTTTAGGCTTAAACTTACGCGTAGAAAGTACTGTAGACAGTTGTAACTTGTACTATACTCAAAACTTACGCGTAGGATGACCAGAAAACTTCAAAAATACGATTTTTTCACCAAAAAACTCTTTTTTCACTTGTTTCTAATGATCAAATCTTTCCCAAAACACTTAGAATCACTAAAACTTCAATAAAGCCCACAACTTTAACACTAAAAACACGTAAAAATCAAGACTTTTAAAGAAAAAGCCCACGTTTTTAAAGAAAAAACATAAACTTTAAAGAGAAAGCTTGATAAAAACGATTTTCACACACTCCTAATCCATTGTTAGGCGATTGATACCACTTGTAGGACGTTAGATATATCAACTTTAATACAAATATAAGAACTAGATGAAGTAAAGATGGTGACTTGGTAAGATGTATGTGTGGCGTAAATTATAAAGAGAGAATAATAGATGAAGAGAACATTTTATTAAAAACACACACAATACACACACAAGCACACCTTACAAATGAGAGGTAAGGTGCCTTTTATAGTTCCATACATGATGCCTTAAGAGGCTTTCCATGGGCTTGGGCTTGGACTTGGTTTACATGGATTATAAAGGCTTATGAAACATAACTAATAACATATTAGCTTACCAAGACCAAGGCCCATTGACTATTCTAATAACATAAACTACGACACATTACAACGTTACAATAAATGAGAATGACCATCACTTTTTAATATAATTTTTAATGCTAACATGTTTCTACTTAATTTTTGGTCATTTATTCAAGATCTACATTTTATTATATTATTTTGATTATTGTGAGACTATAAAAATTAGGAAGAAATTGGTGGAAGAGATTAGAATAAATTTTGGAGTTGATTTAAGGGTTTTAGTATAGAAAAATGGATTATTGAAAAGTATACGCGGAAGCGCTGCCCATATTTCTAATTTTCAGGAAATAAAGTTATATTTTGTACAAGATTTATTTAAAGATATAGAAAATAGATTTTTTTTTACGAAAACGTGGTCATTTTGAATGGATTAAAGCGGATTTGTAACAAATAAGATACGATGTTGGGAATTACACTAACAGTTACCACTGTTAAGCATGGAAGAAACCACTGCTGAAGAATGCACTAGCAGTGGAAACACATTACCACTGCTAGTACATAATATTACCACTGCTGCAGGATAATTGTTAGGAAACGTATATTTAGATAAGTATAGAAAAGATCTTGTGTATATTCTATTATTCTAAGCTAATACTTATCTTGTAAAGGACTCCTTGTGTCCTATAAAAGGAGGTCCTAGGTTTAGGTTTATATACGTATCAATTAGAGAGCTTCAAGGTATAACCCTAGTGATAAGCTAGATCACTCATATTATTATTCTTAATAATATTGGAGCTTAACGTTTGGTTTACATTCTGTGTTCATATACAACTGTTCTCACTCACAAACAAACTCACTAACAAATCTTCTAAGTATTACTAAGTATATTCCGCGTACTTGTTAGTATCATTCAAAGTATCATTCTAACACAAGGCGTGTGTTTAGATCCATCAAGTGGTATCAGAGACAGGTTTCTGATACTTTGATTTAGAAGATCCGAAGTTTACTCACTTTTACAAGATCCAATGGAGATGGAGAACAGTCAGTCCAACATTGCTGCTAAGCTACCTAAGCTTAAACTGAATGACTTTGAGATGTGGAGAATAATGATTGAACAGTTCTTCTTGGTGCAAGACTATGCACTTTGGGAAATCATTATGTATGGTGATTCTTTCAAGCTAGGCACTTCCTCAGAGACTATTGATGGAAAGGTTGTGCAGAAGTTAAATACAGGTCCAGTTACAACTAAAGAACGACTCCAGAAGAAGAATGATCTGAAGGCCAGAAGCTTATTGCTAATGACCCTTCCTAGGGATCAAATCTTAGCCTTCAGCAAGTACACAACTGCTAAGACCTTGTTTGAAGAGATCTGTTCTATTTTTGGTGGTAATGATTCTACCAAGAAGACATAGAAGACCTTGTTGAAACAAACCTATGAAAATTTCTCTTCAACAAGTAATGAATCAATTGACAGCATCTTCACTAGACTTCAGAAGATTGTAACACAGCTCACTATGTTTGGAATTGAGGTAGAAAGGGAAGACCTCAACTTGAAATTCTTAAGAAGTTTATCTTCTGAGTTTCATACTAATGTTGCTGTTTGGGAAGACAAGCCTGAACTAGAAACCATGAAGCTCAATGATCTTTACAATAACTTTAAAGTTATTGAACAAAAACTGAAGAAGGCTGGAAAGCTAAGTACAAGCTCAGGGAACTTAGCTCTTATCTCATCATCTGTGATTGATAGTTCTGATGATGAAAGTGATGATGATAAGGATGCTGCTCACATTGTTGTTTCCACTGGCAGTGCAAGTGTTTCCACTACTACTTCTAAAAAGCATATTACTGGTCTTGGACATTCTACTTTTTATGCTTATCTCTCAAGTCAAGTCAATGGTTCAATTCTGACACATGAAGACTTGGATCGAGTTGATGAAGATGACATGGAAGAGATGGATATAAAGTGGCAAGTTGCATTGCTTAGTTTGAAGGCAAAGAAATTCTGGGAAAGGACAGGGAGGAAGATCATTATTAATGGTAATGAGACTGCAGGTTTTGACAAGAAAAAGGTGGAGTGTTACAACTGTCACAAGATGGGACACTTTTCCAGGGAATGCAGGAAACCAAAGAAGCCAGATAATAGATCTACTTGGTACAAGAAGGATAAGAAGAAGGAGCCTACACTTGAAGAACCAAAGGTGTTGTTGGCCATTGATGGTGTGAGCTATGACTAGAGCTACATGGCTGATGAAGAAGAAGCGTCTCAGGAATCTGCAATGATAGCAACTGAACTTGCTCTTATGGCCTTCTATGATTCTGAGGTACACTCTGTTGGGATATGAAGATCAAAGTACTGCTATGTCAAAGTACTGCTCAAAAGTCAACGTGCTGATCAAAGTCAAAGTACTGCTAGTTATTGAAGATTATTCAAAGTATTTCAAAGAACAAGGACTAATGTGCAATATTGTTTAAAGGATTATTATGTAATATTATATGAATGTTTTAGAATTAGTTAGGGATAATTACTTGTCGTGCAAGTAAATATTATAAACCGACTTAAGGTTTTCCTTATGCCTATAAAAGGAGCCTTTGGATGGTTTTAGACATATGAGTTTTAGAGTTTAACATTACGATTTCTAGAAAATGATTTTAGTGAAGTTAGGGATTGTTAGTGAATATGTATTTAGAGAAGCAGGTTCAAGAGTTGGTTTTTAATATAAACAAAGTTCTTCTTAGCTTTGTGTTAGTAGATTCCGCATACTTTACAAAGTAACTTCAGTGTTTCAATATTAATTATTTTGAATTATTCAAGATTGTTAAAACCTTACAAGCTACAAAGTAGTTTTGTCAGAGTATATCGATCAAACAAGTGGTATCAGAGCTTGTGTTGGAAACTCTGATTAAGAAGAAAACCTTTAAAACCGATTTTACTACAAACCCTTAAAGATGTCAACAGATGTTCCACCTGCACCATCCATCACTGCAGTCAGAATTCCTATTGTCAAGAAGGGAGAATATGATCTATGGAGCATGAAGATGAGGCAGTACATTGCCATCACAGACCATGCACTATGGGATGTGATTGTCAATGGCAATATGGTAGTTGATGAACCATTAGAGATCCCAGGACAACCAACACCACCTAAGCCATCCTTGCCTACTGCCACCAAAAGAAATCAAGACAAGGCTCTCAACATACTACTTTTTGCCATTCCTGATGGTCACTTATTGAAGTTTCATGATGCCAAAGATGTAAAACAACTATGGGCTGCTATTAAAACAAGATTTGGAGGTAATGATGCTTCCAAGAAGATGCACAGGAACTTATTGAAGCAGCAGTTTTAAACCTTCACTGTTGGTGAAAGAGAAAGTCTTGACTCTGCCTATGACAGATATCAAAATTTACTCAGTATGCTAGAGTTATATGGAGCAGAGGCATCAGTTGAAGATGCTAACTTGAAGTTCTTGAGGAGAGTGCCATCTGCATGGCATGTGGTTGCTACCATGATTAAAGGACAACCTGGATTGGACACTATGGACTTTGATGATCTTTACAACAATCTAAAGGTGTATGAGCATGAGATGAAGGGTAATAAAGGTTCAAGTTCTCACAGAATTGCTTTTGTATCTTCTGAAAACAGAAGCAGTACTTCCACTAAGAGAACTGCTTATCCTGTCCAAAGTACTGTTGCAGAGATACATAATTCATATACAACCATGATCAGTACCACTTCATCACCATCACATACTCCCAATTCAGATGATGTTCTATGCTCATTCTTTGCCCAACAAGCCACTCTACCTGTTACTTATCAAGAAGATGTCCTGCAAATTGATGATTATGCTATGGAAGAAATTGACATAAGATAGCAGGTTTCCATGATCACTGCAAGGATCAAGAAATTTATGAACAAGACAGGGAGAGGTATTGATTTCAAAGCTAAGCAGGGGATAGCATTTGATAAGTCTAAGATTGAATGCTTTAATTGTCAAAGGACTGGTCACTTTGCAAGAGAATGCAAGTTTGCAAAGTATCAAGCAAACTGGATGATTGAACAACCTAAACCTAAGTTTGAAAGAAAAGAGGTCCCTATTGCTAAGCCAAAGTCACAAGCTTTGGTTGCTCAAGAAAATTTGTCAGAAGTTGATTGGAGTAATGAATTTGATGATGAACCAGTAACCTATTCTATGGTTGCATTGGAAGAGATTGATTGGAGCACAACTTTTGATGAGGAACCAGGATATGAAGCTTTGGAGTCAAGAGATGGTCTAGGAAGCTTTCATTGGAGCATGGAGAGTGAAGAAGAACCTGTTCAACTTGCTATGATGGCTACTTCACCAAGTTCATCCACTATCTCTGAGGTATGTTCCAAATGTAGTAACTCTTATCAAAAGATGCTTAAAGAATATGAAACTGAAAGAGATAACTATAGAAGGGCTAGGTCTGAGATAGCTGGTTACCAATTAACTTTAGAGTCAACGGAAGCTAAAATAATCAGTCATGAGAATAATGAAGTAGCTTGGGCTGAAAAATATGAGCAACAAGATTATCAATTAAAGTTAAGTGAGTGGAAGTTAGGATGTAAAGTTTCTGAATTAGAAAAGGTCACTAAAGAAAGAGATAAGTTACTAGAAAAACTTGCTGTTTGGAAAGAATCAGGTCTGTCACATGTTAGTTTTGTTGAAAAACAGAGAACAACAAACATTAAAACTGGCCTAGGTTATGATAATAATTCAGAAGTACTTTCATCTAGGAACCAAGAATTAAATCTTTCTCAGGAGACCTCAACTAGTGATGAAGAATTCATAAGCTTAGAGGAAAACACATCTAGTGATGAGGAATCACCTTGTTCAACACCTCCTGAGTTTAAGAAAAACAAAGGATATAATGAAGTTCCTCCACCCACTGCTAGTTTTCAACCACCTAGGACAGATGTTTCTTATTTTGGAGTAGACAACCTAGAATTCAAGAAAAAGCTTAAAGGTTAATCAAATTCAAATCAATCTAGTCCTAAGTCTTTAAAAGATTCTGTTGAGATGCCTAGGAATGATAATAAGGGTTCTGAGAGTGTAAAAGATTTTTCAAAACAAGCAGTACTTCCAAAAACTTCTCAAAGTATTGTTGACCATTCAGTAGTACCTACAAGAAAATCTTTTCAAAATACTGCTTATTATAGAAAACCTTTTGGGAATGGATTTGGGATGATGGGTCCAAAGTTATGCTTTGTATGTTATAGTCCTCATCATTTGATCAAGGACTGTGATTACCATTCAGAGTACTTAAGCAAATATCCAAAGACCACATCTGCAAATCATAAGCACAAAGAGAATAAACCAAGGGAGAATAAACCAGCTTGGAATTACTCAAATAGGGTTAACCATAGTAATTTCTCAAAAGACTATAGGTACCCTCATCAGAAAAGACCATTCTCCAAACCCATAGTACCTTCAAGAAATATTTCTCAAAGTACTGGTCAAGCAGTACTCTCTCAAAGTACTGTTAGGAAGTTTCCCAATCAAGGTACTGCTAGCCAAGACTCAAGTGTAAGACCTAGGAGATTCAATTCTTACAAACCTAGAAGGCCTTACAACTCAAGAAAAGCTGCTAGAACACAGAACCCAACACCAAAAGTTACAACTAAATGGGTTAAGAAAGAAAATGCTGTTGTGGGTGACAAAGTACTTTCAGAAAATAATGGTGAAAAAGGGAGTGTTGATAACAATTCAACACAGGAATCAAAAACAGTAATTCTTGATAGTGCTTTCAAAAACAGTGGTGATTACATACTCAAAGAATTTGAGTATGTTACTCCACAAGGGGAACACAAGTCAGTAATGGCTTGGGTTCCTAAAAGACACTAACCCTTTTCATTTTTATGCAGGGCAACCCAGCAGAGGAGCTTAAAGATCAGCTTATTGTGGATAGTGGTTGCTCTGGAAGTATGACAGGAGAAAAGGAGCTCTTGTAAGATTTCAAAGCTTATTTTGGAGGAAGAGTTGCATTTGGGAATGATCCTGATGGAGGGAGAATCACTGACAAACAAACTATTAAGGCAGGATCAATTGATTTTGAGAATGTTAGATATGTGAAGGAGCTTAAATTCAACCTTTTGTCAGTCTCTCAGATCCGTGACAAGAAGTATCCAATGTTGTTTCTTGACACATAATGTCTTATTCTCTCCCCTGAGTTTAGATTAGATGATGAAAACTTGGTGATGCTGAGAGCACCAAGAACCAATGATGTGTATTGCATAGACTTGAAGAACATCAATTCTACTGAAAGAGCAACATGCTTGATTGCAAGGGAAACAATGGAAGAAGCACATCAATGGCATAAAAGACTAGGGCATGTAAATTTCAAGAACATCAACAAGCTAGTTAAAGGAAATTTAGTTAGAGGTTTACCTTCTAAAACATTCAAGCATGATCATTCATGCCTGGCTTGCAAGAAGGGTAAACAACACAAGGCTTCATGTAAAAAGGTTGAAGAAAGAACTATTAGGGAGCCTTTGGAATTGCTACATATGGATCTGTTTGGACCTGTTTCAGTTGTTAGTTTAAACAAGAAGAAGTACTGTTTGGTTATAACAGATGATTGTAGCATATTTAGCTGGGTCTTTTTCTTGGGATTCAAAGATGAAACTTTTGATGCTATTCATGATCTTACAATAGCACTTGAAAATCAGTTAAGACTCAAGGTTAGAGGCATTAGATGTGATACTGGGATTGAATTCAAGAACCAACTAATGGATGAATTTTGTGCCAAGAAAGGGATTAAGAGAGAGTTCAGCATTGCCAGAACTCCTCAGTAGAATGGGGTTGCAGAAAGAAAGAATAGAACATTGATAGAAGCAGCAAGGACAATGCTTGCAGACTCCCAATTACCTGTTCCATTTTGGGCTGAAGCTGTAAGTGCTGCTTGTTATGTGTTGAATAGAGTATCAGTGACAAAACCTCAGATGAAGACACCCTATGAGTTACTC
This sequence comes from Artemisia argyi, assembly GCA_030686995.1. NCBI lineage: Eukaryota > Viridiplantae > Streptophyta > Magnoliopsida > Asterales > Asteraceae > Artemisia > Artemisia argyi. The sequence goes on along the minus strand of CM060680.1, from coordinate 152,078,072 downwards.
ATGGGAAAGAAACCAAACATTAAGTTCATGAAACCTTTTGGATGTCCTCTGACTATCTTGAACATTGATGATAATTTGGGAAAATTTGATGGTAAGTCAGATGAAGGATACTTATTGGGTTATTGTACTAGTAGCAAAGGATTTAGAGTGTACAACAGGGTTACCAAGAAGGTTCAAGAATGTCTTCATGTTGAATTTATAGAAGAACAAGAGAATAAAAAGGTAAAGGTCCTGATTGGATGTTTGATCTTGATTTAATGGCCTCATCCATGAACTATGTACCTGTAAGGGAAGAAAATCAAGTTGTTCACAATGAAGAGGAATCACAATATATTGTTCATGGAGTTAACATAAGAACTGAAGATGATTCTGATGAAGCACCCAGTGATGAGAAGAAAAGTATTGCTGCACCTCAAGGTACTGTTGATCCACAAAGTACTGTTCAACCAAAGACCACAATATCTAATGAAGACCAAGCTATCCAAGATGAACTTAATAGGATGCTTCTTCAAGAAAAAATTGCTAAGTCCTATGAAGATGATCAAAGAAGAGCTTATGAAGCATAAAAGAAGAAGGCTAAAGGCACTGATAGTACTTTGCCCCAAAGTACTGCTGATCCATTTGAAAGTACTTCTCAAGTCTTAGATACTTCAAATTGGAAAAATGCTAATGATTTAACTGATCCAACCATGCCTGCCTTAGAAGATACTGATGATGAATTGGAAAAAGAAGGCATTTTCTTAGATTCTAATGAAGACCTTGACTTCACAAATTTGGAAGATAATCTTGAAGTATCTGTTAGGATCATAGTTTTCACTATTTTATGAAGTCTCGGTCATTTGTTATAATGCTAGGTTGCTTAGTTATTATTTACTTTCATTTACAAAATGTATTAAGTTTACTAGACTTAAGCTAGGTGATCCATGGGCTTTAAGGCCCATACGATTTCATGAATGGGAGGAGAGGGAGTGTTGCCCTAGCTCCTTCCCTATAAATAGATGGCTTAGGTCTTTGTAATACTTGGTTGGTTATTTGAAACATTAAGAAAACTCTTGCAATTCATATTCTCTCAATTTCTCATAATCATCCCACTCTCATTCTCATCTCATTTCTATCAATATTGTGCTTGTGTTTACTAAATGGTGACCTAACAAGTGGTATCATTCGCCATATGAAGGTGTAGCTTTTGTTTTTCATTGATTTTGTTCTTAAACTTGTTCTTTATATTCGATTTTTTGTGAAAAATTAGTACTTTTTTGCTTGTTTCTTGGTTTTTATCACATATTTGCTTACAAACTTGTGCTACAAATCAAAACAAACAAAAAAGTTCCAATCTTTTTCTTAAAAAATTCGAATAGGGTTTTTTGTACTATTTTCGAAATCTTATAAATTTTTGAAAAAGTTCTTAAAGTTTTCAACTTTCTTAAAGATCTCTTCATTTTACACCTAAAAGTACAAGAATCTTGAAATAAAAACAAGTTTTAGGATTGCTTTCTTTGAAAAACAAAAACTTACAAGTTATCGAGATCTTCTCTTAGTGCACTACCTCGACTTCGTTTGTGTGGACTCGGTATTTTCTTTCTTGTATAAGAAAGTTAAGTACTTCGACATTTGGGAAAGTTTTTCGAAATTGTATAATTTCGAAAATTGTCTTTTTCTCGTTATCGCAAACGTTATCGCAATCCCTATCGCAAAACGTTTTCGAAAACCTGAAAAGTTTCGAAATTCTATTTTTCGCAAACCTTGATTTTTTCGCAATTTCAAGTTTCTCGAAAAACTAAAGTTTCGCAAACCTTGATTTTCTTCGCAATTTCAAGTTTTTCGAAAACCAAAAGTTTCGCAATCATTGGAATTTAAAGTTTCGCAATCATTGGAATTCATAAGTTTCGCAATCCCTGTTGATCAAGGTTTCGCAATCCGAAGTTGTGCAAAGTTTTCGATACTTGGTTATTTCTACACTTTCTATAAGATCCATTTCTACACAAGTGTTCAAAGATGTCTCAACCACCTAATCATTACTTCCCTCATATTCAGCAATCTCAAAATCAGCAGTATCAGCAACCTCAACATCAGCAGTATCAGCAACAACAATACCTCCCGCACCATATGAATCAACAACCTTCTCAAAAACAAACATACAATCCATTACATCATTACCTAATGATGCAACAACATCAGATCATTCCTCAACAACAATCATATCAAGTGCCACAACAAACCACTCAGTTTTCCTCCAAACAACCTCACTGGTTTGACAGAATGTGTGAAGTTATTACAACTCAACAATCCCGACATGAGGCAGGATCACTTGAAACACCTCCAATGCTTACACCTGGGAACTATGTTCAATGGTCAAGTCGATTCTTACGATTTGTTGAGCTAAAGAAACCTCATGGGAAATACTTGAAGCAAATGATACTTGAAGGACCATTTGAGTGGCCAACTAGATTTGAAGCTGGGGATCCAACTGCTGATCCTCCACGTCCTCCTGGTGATAGACCTCTTCCAGAAACTTCACTCACTGAAGAACAGAAACTACATCGTGAAGCTGATCAGTATGCAATGGCTTATATACTTCAAGGTATACCTAATCCGATCTATCGAAGTGTCGATGCTCAGAAAACAGCCAAAGCTATGTGGGAACACGTTCATCACCTTATGGAAGGCACTCAATTGAACAAAGATGACATGGAATCCAAGCTATACATGGAATACACTGACATCACAATTGAACCTGGAGAGTCACTTGAATCCTACTATCATCGTTTCACAAAAGTGGTCAATGATCTGGAACGTCACAAAATCACAGTACCAAGGATCGCTGTGAACTCCAAATTTGTTGGTAGTCTTGGCCCTGATTGGCATAAATATGTGACATTTGTTCGTCAAACGAAGAATCTTCATGATGCTCCATATGGTTTGTTGTATGATTTTCTGAAACACCATGAACCTGAAGTGGAAAAAGATAGAGCTCTACGAGGAGGATACACACCAACACCAACACCAAATTCTTTGGCTCTCGTAGCTCAATCTCCCTATGCTCTACCACCAATGTCTAATCATGCATATGTTCAAGAGCAGAACTACTTCAGTTATCCACAATCTTCCACCTCGAACCAAATGGTCCCTTATGATTCATCTCTACAGAATGCTTCTACTCAACTTGTACCGTTAAACAACAATGATGCTGTGTACTACTCAAACTCCAATGACGATGACGATGATGACTTTAATACGTTGAATCAGGGACTTGCTCTTATTGCTAGTGCTTTTAGCAAATTCTCCAACAAAACAAACAACTGTCAACGTTCATCTTCTAACACAAGGAATCAAGCTGTTGTCAATGATGGAAGAGTGGAAATTCAGAATCGTAACTATGGTCGATCTGGTTCAGGAAATTCTTCAGGAAATTATGGGAATGGTCAGAGGTTTAGTAACAATGGAGGGTTCAACAACAACTCAGGATCTTCTCAACAAAGGTCTGAACCAGTTGCAACAAGGAATTCCAATTCAGGGAATGCAGTGTGGTGTTATAACTGTAATGAACAAGGTCATATAGCGACTGCATGTCCTAAACCGAGAACTCGGGGGAGTAAGTTTCACAAGCAGGCATTACTCATGGCTCTTCAAGATGAAAAGGATGGACATTTCCCTGAGCAAGACAACAACTTCATGGCAAATGTGCACAATGATGATGACATGGAAGATCTAGAAGCTAATGCAGCTGTGATGCTTATGGCCAACATGCAGGAACTTAAGCTTAATGATTCAGGTCCAGTGTATGACACTGACGGCTTGTCTCAGGTACATGACTTCAATGCATGCTTTATAAATGATATAACCTCACCCTCTGCTTCTGAATCAGATATGGCGCAAGTTGTTCCATCTAAATCATCTTCATCTTCTCAAACAGATGAACAAATAAGCACAGTTGTCATATTTGATGATGACACAGTTGTTTCATTTGATGATCCTATTGAGCATGATAAAAATGATCATTTAGAACAACATGAACCATCCTTTGATCCAGACCCTGACCTCATATTGTTATCTAAACAACTGGATGCTCAACAATCGCAAATTTTAAAATGCAACGAGAAAAATAAAGTTTTAAAAGAACAAAATGCGTCACTTGCACGAGACATTGAATGTTATAAAATTCAGCTTTCAAATCAGGAAGAAAAGATTAAACATGCTAAAAGTTTTGAAAAAGCTTTTCAAGATTCTTACAACAAAGAACAAGATCTTCAACGTAAAATGCAAGATTTAATTGAGTCAAACGGAAAGTTGATTTCGAAACTTGAAAGTGACAAGTGTGCATTAAAAATGCAAGTTGAACGTCTTCAAAGAGACCTTTCAAAAATAGAAACAGAATTGTCAAATTGCAAAAAGGAGTTTTGTGAACATAAAACACGAAAAAGGAAGTATATAGATGACTTACTTGGTGATATTGTTGATCTTGAAAAACAACTCAAAGAATTTCGTCACATTGTTTACAAACACGGGAACTCTGTCACAACAATTCAGAAATTTGCTTTAAAACCGAGACCCGATAAAGGATTTGCACTTTGCAATTTTAAATCAATGTTTCTTCACAAAGCTTTCAAAGAAAATCCTAAGGTTTACAGTATTGATCACATGTTTGATAATACAATTGTGCGTGCTGTTGTTTTTGATACTGAGGAAGAAGAAGAACTTGAAGACGAGAGTCGATCAAAAATGAGTTATGTTCAATATTGGACACCATATGACTATTCAAAAGCTCCACCTCTTTCTAAATCTTTTGTTACTCAAAAGGATTTACCTGAGAAATCATGGTTTATCGAAGAGTCATACGTTTCATCTCATAATGAGGCCCCTGTCCAAACTGTAGCACAAATAAATGGTCCTTTACCATCATCCGGTGAACTTACACCTTTACCAAAAACGTGTCGTGTCTTAAATTATTTCAAAACCTTTATGGAAGACATCGAAATTTTGGAGGAAACAATTGAACGTAATTCTGAAATAAAAATTGAAACTTTTCAATCCGCTTACGAGCGAGAAAAGAGAGATATTTTTCAAAAACAAATGAAGCCAATTGTTCAACACCTCCGTCTATGTGCTACACGTTGGGATCAGGAACTTCAAAAGGAGGTCAAAAATATGATAAACGTTTTCAATGCAACTGAAAATGACATTTTGGTTCAAAAGCAAAGAAATAGAGTTTTAAAAAATGATGTTGATCGACTCTTGGAACAAGTTCTCAATGCTGATATTTTGTCTATTATCATGAATGATCTCTACAAATCTGGTACTTCCATGCTTATGGATGATCTTTGTGTTGATAATAACTTGTTGACTGAGGAAATTGAGACACTGAAACCTGAGAATGATAAGCTGCGAATTAAGAATGATGATGTGACAAAACAATTTTCAAAAGAAATTTGTCAACTCAAACAAAGGCTTGAATGGTGTCAAGCTCAAAGTCTTGAAAAGGAATTGAAACTTCAAAATAAAAATGTTTCAAACTCGTGTCAGCTTTGCAAAACCAATGAGTCTTTAAAAAGTCTCTGTCTCAAATATGAGAAAGAAATTGCGGATTTAAAAATTGAAAATGTCGAATGGCAACAAAACCGCGATGACATTAATTATTGCAATGTGAAACTTGAGTCTCAAATTCAGGATAAAAATCACATCATCATCGATTTGAAAGAGAAAGTTAAGCTACTTCAAAAAGGAAAAATGGTTGACACCACGGTGATAGCACCAGGATTGTATCAATTAAACAAAACTGATAAAGGAAAGGTTGTTCAAAACACTAATGTTGATAACTCCACTTCTACAGGACTAGTCTCCACTTCTAGCGTTAGCAGACCCAAGCGAAAAAGTAAAAAGAAGAATAGGATGTTGCAAAGTAAGAGAGGACACCTAGAAGCTCAAGAAGTAGAAGACCAACTTAGGAATTTGAATAAAACTCATGTTGCATCAGATTTAGATTCTAATCTGGCAAATTGTAATCAAAATCTAAATGTAACGAATGATGAACCTTTGAATGTTTTGAATATTAATGCATCTTGTGTGTTTTGTCGTAAAAGCGTATCATCTGGTGATCATACAAAATGTTTAGCTAATTCTCTTCTCAATCGTCATAAGAAACGTAGGACACGCATTCCTTTTAGGCCCACTAATGCCTCTAAGTCTAACTTAGGAAAGCCGTCTTCTACGGTTTCTAATGATATCCCAGTTACCCCCATAGGTGCCGAGAACAAATCTAGGACTGAGCCAACTACTAGTGCATTTAACATTAAGAAAGCAAAAACTAGTTGGAACTGGCAACGTTGGTTACAATACAAACCAGATTTTAAATGGATTGCTAAATTGTTGAATACATGTGTTACTAACCAACAGGAACCCGCATTGTCTTTGGGTTCCACCCTTACTTCTGTTCCATCTGTGTCTTCTTCTTGTGATGCAGGTGGTATAGATTGTTCTCTGGATTGTTGATAGCGGATGCACCCGACATATGACAGGCAATCTCAAACTGTTGAAAAACTTTGTCTCAAAGTTCATTGGTACTGTCAGATTCGGGAATGATCATTACGCTTTAATCATGGGATATGGTGACTATGTAAGTGGGAACATCGAAATAAGCCGTGTTTATTATGTGGAAGGCCTTGGACACAACCTTTTCTCTGTTGGTCAATTCTGTGATGGGGATCTAGAAGTTGCATTTCGTGAGAAAACTTGCTTTGTTCGTGACTTACAAGGAAACGATCTTATGTCTGGTTCACGTGGCTCCAATATTTATACAATATCAATGTCAGATATGATTGCAACATCTCCGATATGTCTTCTCTCCAAAGCAGAATCAACTAAATCTTGGTTATGGCACAAACGTCTTTCGCACTTGAATTTCAAAACCATGACGGACCTTGCTCGTTATAAACTTGTTGATGGATTTCCAAGATTCTGTTTCACCAAAGATCACTTATGTTCAGCCTGTGAACAAGGAAAAAGTACTCGTGCTCATTTCCCTTCTAAACCTGAACACAGTACGAATCATGTTCTGCAATTGCTTCATATGGATTTATGTGGACCGATGCGTGTTCAAAGTATCAACGGTAAACGCTACATTCTTGTAATTGTGGATGATTATTCCAGATGGACTTGGGTTTATTTCTTACGAAGTAAAGATCAGGCTCCTTCAATGATCATCACCTTTCTCACTAAAATTCAAGTTCAGCTACGCAACACGGTCCGAATAGTCAGAACTGATAATGGAACTGAATTCAAGAATCAGACACTTCGGTCTTATTATGAGAAAGTGGGAATTGAACATCAAACATCTATTCCTAGAAGCCCAGAACAGAATGGAGTTGTTGAAAGACACAATAGGACGTTAGTGGAAGCTGCTAGAACTATGTTGATTAATGCTCAATTACCAGATTACTTGTGGGCAGAAGCTGTTTCAACCGCATGTTATACTCAAAACCGTTGCATGATCACAAAACGCCATCGCAAAACACCATATCAAATTGTTCATAAAAGGAAACCGAACATCGATTACTTTCATGTATTTGGAGCACTTTGTTATCCGAAAAATGATCGTGATGATTTAGGTAAACTTAAAGCAAAGGCTGACATTGGAGTGTTCGTTGGATACTGTGAAAACTCCAAAGGTTTTCGGATATGGAATCGTCGTACAAGAGAAATTCAAGAAACCATTCACGCCAATTTTGATGAACTCACACAGATGGCTTCTGAGCAACACAGCTTAGGACCCGAATTTAACCGTCTTAACTCTCCGGCATCTTCAGCTGAACCATTGCCACTCAACCGCAAAGAATTAGAAACCTTGTTTGCTCCACTATTTGATGACACAATTGAATACCGTCCTACTGAGGTCTCACCTAATTCCACTGCTCAACCTGATAACATTCCAGTACCAGACTCACCTCAACAAACTTCTACAAGTGTTGAGAGAGACGGTCCTCCAATTGTATCACCATCTACAGCCGAACAAACTGGTTCTAACTCCCGCCATCCAGCTGAAGATCCCACACCACAATCAGTTCCACAACCCGCAGAGCAAGATCCTGATGCGTTCTTTAATCCGTTTGCACCGGCTCCTATTGTTCCTGATATAGCTGAGTCGTCAACAAGCAATTTGGATCCTGCTAACATGCGAGATACCTATCAACTACACCCTTCCACACACAAATGGACTCGAGACCATCCACTAGTTCATATTATTGGCCATCCAGATGCACCTGTTATGACAAGACAACGACTTCACACAGATGGAGAAACTTGTATCTATGCACTCACAGTTTGTCACGAAGAACCTAAGAACATTAAAGATGCAATGACTTATGACAACTGGATTGAATCTATGCAAGAGGAATTTCAGCAATTCATAAGACTTGAAGTCTGGGAATTAGTTGAAAGACCTGACGGAGTCTTTGTCATTGGGTTAAAATAGATTTGGAAGAATAAGCTTGATGCTGAAGGAACTGTCATACGTAACAAATCACGTCTAGTAGCGAAAGGATACTCTCAACTGGAAGGACTTGATTTTGCTGAATCCTTTGCTCCAGTGGCTAGACATGAAGCTGTTCGAATCTTTTTGGCCTATGCTGCACGCAGGAATATGGTGGTTTACCAAATGGATGTGAAAACAGCATTTCTTAATGGAGAACTCCGTGAAGAAGTTTATGTTAGTCAACCTGAAGGCTTCGTTGATCCTGAGCGTCCTAATCACGTTTACCGACTCAAAAAGGCACTCTACGGACTCAAGCAAGCCCCACGGGCGTGGTATGACAAACTGTCCACTTTCTTATTGGCCAATAAATTTTCAAAAGGATCGGTGGATCCAACACTGTTTACAAAAACCTACGGGGAGGACTTACTTGTTGTTCAAATATATGTCGATGACATCATTTTTGCCTCAACAAAAAGAAGTTACTCTAACGATTTTGCAAAATTAATGAAAGATAATTTTGAAATGTCCATGATGGGTGAACTTTCGTTCTTTCTAGGACTTCAAGTTCATCAATCACCCCGTGGAATTTTTATAAATCAGTCTAAATATGCTCTTGAAATTTTGAAAAAACATGGAATGATGTCTTGTGATACTTATAATACACCAATGGGCTATACCACAAAACTAGATGCTGATTTACATGGGACTCCAGTTGACCCTACCAAATACCGAAGTATGATTGGGTCCCTCATGTATCTCACAGCTAGTAGACCTGATATAGTATTTGCTGTCTACATGTGCTCTCGCTATCAGTCTAAACCAACTGAAAAACACCTCAGTGAGGTCAAGAGAATCCTTCGATACATAAAGGGAACCATTAACTTGGGGATCTGGTATCCGAAGGATTCTGGTTTTGAACTAATTGCCTTTTCAGATGCTGATCATGCAGGATGTTTAGACACACGCAAAAGTACATCTGGTGGATTACAGTTTCTCGGAGACAAACTCGTGTCATGGCAATCTAAGAAGCAGGACTGCACCTCACTGTCGTCTACAGAATCTGAATACGTAGCCATGTCTGCCTGTTGTGCTCAAGTCATTTGGATGAGATCCCAACTTAAGGATTATGGCTACCTATTCAACAAGATTCCTATCTACTGTGATTCAAAGAGTGCAATTGCTATCTCCTGCAACACAGTGCATCATTGCAAATCCAAACACATCGATCTCCGATATCATTTCATCAAAGAGCATGTGGAAAAGGGTACCGTTGAACTTTACTTTGTTGGAACTGAGTACCAATTGGCGGACTTACTTACCAAATCCTTAGCACCATCAAGGTTTGCTAGTCTAGTTCACCAAATTGGTATGCGATGTTTGACTCCAGAGGATCTGGAAAAGTTTTTAAAATACAATTGATCGTCAAACATCAAAACTATCTTTTGTAAATATTTTTTCAAAAACGAAATACAAAAATATAAAACATTTCTCAATAAAAAAAAAAAAAAAAAAAAAAAAATGCCAAGTATATCGCTTCAATTCAACACTTTGTTCTTACTTTACAAGTGTTGAGGGGGAGTCACGCTTAAATCTTTTACCAATTTTAATTGGTATACTTGCATATTTCTCGTATTTTACGGTTCTTCAGAGTGTGTGGACGATTTCTCTTACATCACTTTGTCTCATTTGTTTTAAGTCTTCATAAGTTAGCATATCTCTAATATCACTTAGGTATGCTAGTTAATTTAGGACTCTAATAGACATATCTTAAAGTTAAGGGACTTAAAGTGACTAAACTCTAAACTTTCAAAATAAATAAAACAAACAAACCGTACAAACACAAACCCCTCAAAGATTCAAAACCTCTTAAACCCCTCTTTCTCAAACGAACGGCCCTAATTCACTTGTGTAATCCACGACCTTGATCAACAATTTGTAAGTTCCTATGTCATCATTAGGATATTACACAAATAGGATCTTGATTGAATTTTCAATGGCTCGATATCCTTATTTCTTAATTTCGAGAACTAGGGTTTAGGATTTCGAAAATTGATCTTAACATGTTGTGGTGTTTAATTCTTGATAGGGTTGAGTTACTAAGCTTGTTTCTAACACATCCTCATCATTTATACATTCCATCATGTTTGCCTCGATCTAGAAATCTTGGGTTTGGGTCGTAGTGGGTTTATAAGGTTCGGTGCTTATTTGCTTGATTTTATTGGTGGGATTAGTTACTAAAGTCTCAAATATGCTTGTTAGTATAAATGTTATGAATCTACTCCTTGGTTTGTTGGTTCTCGATATGATAAAGTGCAACGTTCATGACTATCTCGAATTTAACTGAGTCCTATGTGTTGAGTACTGCCATTATGTGTCATCATAAGCTTAATACATGTATTTGTGATATGCTTGATTCTACGATACTCAGTTTACTCATAATTAGGTCATTATCGAATACATGTTCTTGGAAGTTATCGAAATCTTTATGATTCTGTCTAAGTAGTGTTTGTCTATCTTGGTGACAGGCCAAAATCATTGGAAAAGTTCTTTGTGAAGGAAATGTACGTGTGACTTCAATAAAATTCGACTTAATTCTTGTATAAGAATTTTTTCGAGAACCTCGAGTTTTATCGCAATCTTTTACAAACTTATCGAGAAACTTAGGTTTTCGATAAATATTGTTCAAGCTCAGATTTTTTCGAAATATTATTTTCGAAATCATTTTATGAACGATATTTTTTTTCGAAATCATCAGGTTCTCGAAAAATTTGTTTATCGAAAAAGATGTTTTCGAAAACTTCATTTTTTTCGCAAAGGAGAGATCTCGATAAAGGTCACTTATGAGGATTTTTTTTTCGAGAAGACACTTTCTCGATAAAGTTTGTCCATAATATTTTTTTTCGAAATTTTTTCTTTACTCAAGTTTGCGATAAAAGGTCCATGATATATTTTCGAAATCTTGTTTTTTGGCCTTGTCATGTTATATCTAGGTAACCTTGTTGTGTTTCATTTTTGTTGTGTAATGTGTAATAACTATGAATTGTGAATATCAGTTGTGCTTATTTGCGAGTCATTGCATTGTATAGTTGATGTCATGAGTCTAAATGTACTATGAATCTTCAAATATGCAGTATGTGACATTTCACTCATAACAAAATGACACATTTGTGCTTAACTGTCTCAAGTAGATATCTGTATCCAAAATCTAAACTGTGCTTACACGTAACAAATTTGGATGTTTGGTTTATGGTGATACTTTTCAGATTAACATGGCTGAACACAATGAGAACATCGCTGAACTAACTCTTCCATTACTCACCATGGATGACATCACTCCCGAGAACTACAATGTCACAATTGGCAACAACAATCCCCGAGTTGATTTCGACAAGTTGAGTATTAAAGAGAACTCGTGCAAGATTGTCAGGGATATTCTACTTGCACATCCATGCAAACCTTTGCTCACCTGTTCTACCTCAGTTCCTCTGTTCTACCTTCATCAGTTCTGGCTTACGGCTCAGGCTAACTTGGATGATGAGTCTTTCACTGTTACATTGGATAGCCATGAATACACTGTAGATCATGACATTCTTCGAACAGCCCTTCTCATGCCACAAACTGACAACGAATTTGCTCCTATACTACCTGACCTGGATCTTCTTGACTTCTTCATTGAATTAGGATATGAGGTTGATGATGATGTACCTCTAGTCAAGCTTTCCCAATTTAATGCCAAGTATATCCCTCAGCCTTGGAGAACATTCTGTCTGTTGGTGGTAAGATCTATATCTGGAAGGAAAAGTGGTCATGAACATCCAAGGCTCGAACACCTGCAAACATTTTGGGGAATGGTGGCACTGACACCGATTGATTTTGTAGTTCCTATCATGAATGATATAGTCCATAGTATTCAGACCGAACGTGTGAAGACTATGATACCATTCACAAGATTCACCAAGCTTCTAATAGAACATCTCAGCAAAACCTCTCCAGAATTCATCAAGAGGATGGTTGATCCTAATGAGCCGAAGCATCTCTTTGAGGACAACTTCACCATCTCATTCATCAAATCGACCACTTCCTCAACCAAGATCAAAGGACTGAGGATTCCCGAATACCTTCTGAATGACAGTATTAAGAAAAGGGCGAACTTCAAGTTGTATGATCTGGCTTACAAAGGGGAAAAGGAAGAAGCAACAATAAAGACTCGAAGCAAAGGAGGTGTAAAGTCTGGAAGTACTACAAGCACCACAGGCTCACACCAGACTAGATCTAAGGCTGCTCCCAAGACTAAACCATCTGTTATACCCAAGTCTTCTGCCAAGCCTAAACCTACACCCAAACCTAAACCTGCTACCAAGCCAAAGAAGAAGGCAACTCCTGAGTACTTTATTCAGGATGAACCTACTCCTCCACCTTCTGACACCGAATCCGAGTTCGATACAGAATCTGACGAAGAAGAACCAGACTATGAACTGAGATACAGAGCACCTGATGAAGCATTTCCTGCAACAGAGATTGCCGTACAACAAAGTCTTGAAACTTATGAAGAAGAGACAAGGAAAAGAAAAGGGATCACTATCAATGAGCCGAATGATGATGAAGACGAACCAATCGTTGAACCGTTAGTCCATAAACGTAAACTGAAGAGTATAGTTGTCGACACTCGAGCTGAAGAAAAGCAGCTTAGGAAAGAACAAAGGAAAGCAACTCTTGAAAGCCGACTCATGTCTCAACCTTTAACTCCACCACCTATTGATCAGTCTGAACATGTAGGAACTACAAGCAGCATGATTCCTCCCGTTGTATCCACCACGATAGAATCAGCTCCACAGCCTGATGACACCGTTAAAGATACAGACAAAACAGGAGATGTCATTATGACAGAGACTGCAACTATAGAGGAGAATGTTGGCGATCAAGAGAACATAGCTACGGATCAGGAACATGAATACCTAATTACTCCAGAGTTTCTTGCACGAGAAGCAGAGGAAGCAGAAGAACGTCGTAGAAAGGAAAACGAAGAGAAGAACGCGTTTGACACCAACATATTTCTTAAGTCATCTTCTCAGCAGACTTCCTCAGCACAACCTCCACCTCCTCAAGACTCTCCACCAAAGGATCTGACTCCTCCTGCTTCTTCCTCAGACTCTCACAACGAGTCGTCATCTGAATCATCACCTGAGCACTCATCTCCCACACCTTCTGAAACCGCATCTAAACAGCATTCGATCAATGAACTAAAACAACCAGTTGATCTTCAGGAGCAAGTGAACAAACTCACCAACATGGTTACCAATCTTACCAAACAAGTTGAGGACTTCCAGGAGTAAATGCAGCTGATCGACAAGTTCTTGAAATCTGATTACGAAGGATTTATCAGAACTGCAACACATGATTTTCTCACTGAAAATCTGGTTGAGATGATCACTCCTGAGGTAGCAAACCTTCTCAAACCAATCAATCACAACTTGGATCACAGAATTAGAAGTGTTACAAGGAAAATGTTGTCTACTACACCATTCACGCTTCACACCGCAAAATCTTCTACTGTGGCTCCAACCGTCCAAGAACTGTCCTTCAATGATATGCTTGTCAAATTCTTCGACAACCTTGCCACCAAAACCACACAGACAGCTGAAGAAAAAGCCCTGTATGATGCTATGGTGGCTTACATGTCAAAGGAGTCATGCAAAGATGCTGCTGGAACCCGAAAACGAACAAGAAAAGATGCCGATCCTGACCCAAACTCCAAAGGCAAGAAACCTAAGTCTGGAACAGGTCCCTCATCCTCTCTACAACCACAAAGGGACTCCACTCCTCCTGGAAATCAACAACAAGCCTCAACTACTGGTAAAGGTCAAACTGAAGATGAAGAAATTTTCATGGAACACACTGATGACTTCCATGATCAACTTGACACCGATCACCGTGCTCCACCTACTCATGATTCTCATGCTGGACCATCGTCACCATCCAAAGTTAAAGACAAAGATGCTACATCTAAGTCTAAGAAACCCAAGAAGAAAACACGTCATTCATGGCTCGACAATGATGACACTCCTCAGAATGATTGGCTGACGGACATGGTTCAAGCTCAACCTCCTCTCGAAGAAGAAGAACCCCTTCCTGGTAACACTCTACAGTTCACCCAAGTTATAATGAAGGATCTTCACATCAACAAAGTTACCAAGACGGAGCTGAGAGAATCAATAGGGATGCACAAGAATTCCTCAAGAAAAGATCTGGAAACAAAGTTGAATACGAATATCATATGCAGAATATAGCTAGTGCAATGTCTGCCGACTTTGACTGGTTAAATCCTGAAGTGAATATTGATCTCAGTTCCAAGAATCATGAAAAACCTTACTTCACTGACTGGACCAAACCATTACCCTTGAAAGGATTTCCAGACAAACCCAATATACCTTACAGCTTCTTCTTCAACAAAGATCTTTGTAACATCCAGCTCACTCAGGAGACATCCAAGAAGAAATATGCTTCCTCACTCACAATCTAAGTACCAGCCGCTAGATACGAAATTCTAGCCATTGAAGAAACCACTCGTATTTTCAGCAACTCCATCGTAGCTTACGACAGAGATGCTCTACACGGAATTCAACATTGGCCTGACCGTCGTCGTCTCGGTTATACAAGCAGATTAGGAGAGACATCATTGGAAAATGAAAAGCAGAAATCAAAGATCATCGCTATCTTGGAGATTCAACAGTCGAAACGGTTCAACTACATATTCATGCGTGAAATTGTTGTTAAACGACAAGATGAAAAGAAGTACAAGTTCTCTGAAGCAGACTTTCCCAACCTTAATCTCAATGACATCGAAGACATGTATCTCGAAAAGGTTCAAAACAAAATGCGTGGATTCGATAGAGATGTACAGTACAACTTCATGGCATCACTACTCCTTTACATCCGACGTTTGATTGTTCAAGAAAGAGTGGAAGATCTTCAGCTTGGAGTGGAAAGTTACCAACTGAAGATCAATTTGACAAAGCCACAGTTCTACTTTGATGGTATCTATCAAACACCACAGTTTACTCTCAACCAAGAACCTTTTGGCTTCACCTACATCAACAGCAAAAAGCTACAAAGTTTCATGAGGTTCGATGAGATACACAAATTCTGTGATGTTACACTCAAGTTTGTTCGTTATGGGCTTGTCAAAAGGTTGAATGATGATAGACGTAAGATAGCTAAGGGGGAACAACCTAGATGGAAATCCAGCATAAGAAGACAAGTTCGTAACTTTGTCTTAAAGATTGAGGAAAGGTTATTTCGACGGGAACAGATCAGACGACTGGAAAGCTATATCGGTGCCAGACCATCGTTTCCTGTCAGAAACTTCGAAAGACCAGAACCCAAGTTCACTGACTTTGACGCTCCACTTCCTGACGAAGATTAACTTGGTACATTTGGTTAATTTTTCAATTTCAAATTGTTTCATTTGATTGAATTTCACAATGGCTTGTGCACACATAACAGTGTACAACCCGAACTTGTAAAGAAAGGACCCTGAGGTACGCTTCAGTGCCTCAATCCTAATATAAGGAGCGAAGGCTTCTTACTTTTGAGTAGAATTAATCAAACATTTATGATTTTTCATAATTCTGCTCAAAAGGACAAGTATTTCACCTCAATAAGACCTAATCACTTGTTGAGGGGGAGCACTTGTCAAAACAAAATACTTTGCTCTAAATCAAAAGTTCTTGGTGAATCTCCCCGTAAGACTCAAAAGGCATATTTTAATCTAAAAGTTTGTCAAAAACACCATTTTATATGCTATTTTTGAGGGGGAGAAAATGAAAAGGTGATTAAAATATACGAAGTCAAAGCTTTAAGTTGTATCATGTGCGAGCTAGACTCAGTATTGACCCAGGAATTGACGAGATAATACAAGTTAGTAACATCGAAAGGACTTATCCTCGACGGGTAATAACATCAAGTTAGTTACTAGAGCTAGTTGTCACCTAAAAGCTGACAATGTATCTCTTTAACTAGCCACGTAAGCGTGTCTCGAAAAGGATATGTCTGAGTAGAAATGTACCGTCTCGAGAAACTTTCTGTGAACTTGATCAGGCCGGGTAATAACTTCAAGCTAGTCTAACTAGTGATGTAAGCGTGTCTCGAATCGGTCTTGTTCACGGAAAGTGGATCAATTCAAAATTGCTTGCTCCTCCCGCATGTGCAAATTTATTAAATACTTATGAGCACATGTGCAGGGGGAGCCCTTCAAAAGTGTACACAAAACTCTCAAAGTGTTAACCAAAATATTTGATTATCACAAACACTTTGAGAGATTTTCAATCAAAGGTTTCTTGGCTACTGTCGGAGTTATAAGGTGATTAAGATAGGAATATCAGTCCTATGATCCGCCAGAGCCGGAGGGATCTACCCAAGGACATCTCCCATAGTTAGAACTAGAAGTCCTTAGGTATGATACGAAAAAAGGAGAAATGAATGAAAGGGAAAGAAGGAGTTGAAGAATTAAAAAGAAAAGTAAAGTAAAGGGTGAAAAGAAATAGCCCTCCATATGTTCAACCTTAGGGCAGACACCGGGTTCAACACGTATGCTACTGGCTGTTGCAAAAGACAACACCGGTATTGAAGATAAAGTCGTCATGGACCCAGTGACGCAATGCACTAAACCTTCTTAACCACTCAAGTTCTCTTAAAAGGACTTGTTTCATTCTCACGGGGAACCTGCGTAACCTATCGACCTATCTCTTAGAGACGGTTGATATTGAAGCAGGAGACACCTCCCCAGTCTCCACATAGGAAACCTAGGTGTGCACTTATAGAGTCTAGAGCCTTGAGATACATCAAAGATCTCTTAGGAACACTTAGTCCTTCTACAGCTGGTGTTCTACATCTATGGGCATCAGTTGTAAACTATCGAGTCCTTCGCAGATCTTAGCAATCTGCCGAGAACGTTTATGAGAGGATTACGTAAGTATCTCTCAATGATTGAACGGAAATCCTGCCAGGGTCAACATCAAACAGCCCTGACAGCAGGTCACTTCGGTAACCCCACAAGGGTTACGCTTAGTGTTTGCGGTGGTTTCTTAGCGGTCTACAGTCGTAGAGTGATCCCCAGCGACTCACCCAGTCATTGAGCTACTTAGTAGGTCTAGTAAGCTCCTTCGGGAGTATCTGATATGGGAACGGCCTGGATAAGGATTAGAAGGAGTCTTCACAATATGCTGTTGATGAGCTCTAATTCCTTATCCGTAAGTACCGGTTGTTTTATTGCTAACTGTTTACTCGCAGGTACCTCACTTCCATGATAGTAGATTCCAACATGCTCATACATACATCTTGAAGTCAAAGAAAGCTCCCCCAAAGATCTTAGCAACACAAAGTTCAAAGAAATATTCTACGCCAATAAGAAGAATCTACAAAGTATAAAGACAAAGATCCCAAGGCATGAAAAGGAACTTCTTGCACGTGAAAGTTTAAGTTCAAAGATGTATGAGTATGTTGGAATGGCGGACAACCACCACAGACGTTGGAGTGACGAACGGCAGACAACTTCATTACACTATCACTACATCATCACCAAAGAACAAAGACAAAGAGCAAAGTACATCCATTATCATTCAAATCATTTCTGAAGATGTCTAAAGCTATGAAAGTCAAAGATTAAGATGAAGACGTCAAGCAACCATGATGACCGACCCTTAGGGGGAGATTGTTGGGATCATAGTTTTCACTATTTTATGAAGTCTCGGTCATTTGTTATAATGCTAGGTTGCTTAGTTATTATTTACTTTCATTTACAAAATGTATTAAGTTTACTAGACTTAAGCTAGGTGATCCATGGGCTTTAAGGCCCATACGATTTCATGAATGGGAGGAGAGGGAGTGTTGCCCTAGCTCCTTCCCTATAAATAGATGGCTTAGGTCTTTGTAATACTTGGTTGGTTATTTGAAACATTAAGGAAACTCTTGCAATTCATATTCTCTAAATTTCTCATAATCATCCCACTCTCATTCTCATCTCATTTCTATCAATATTGTGCTTGTGTTTACTAAATGGTGACCTAACAGTATCACCAACTCCTACACTAAGAATTCACAAAGATCATCGTGTCAGTAAAATATTTGGACCTTCTACTTCAGGAGTGCTCACAAGAACTAAAGCTAATAATATGTCTCAACAACATACTTCTTTACTTAGCTTTATTTACAAGCAGAACAGGGTGAATTACAAGGATCAGCAATTGTGTTTATTTGCTTGTTTTCTATCTCAAGAAGAACCTAAGACAATCAAACAAGCATTAGCCAAGGAGAGTTGGGTTAAAGCTATGCAAGAAGAACTCTTACAATTTAAACTTCAAGAAGTATGGGTATTATGTGATTTACCAGATGGTAAGAGACTAATTGGAACAAAATGGGTCTTCAGAGTTAAAAGAGATGAAAGAGGTAATGTTATCAAGAATAAAGCAAGGTTAGTAGCTCAAGGATATAGACAAGAAGAAGGAGTAGACTATGATGAAGTATTTGCTCCTGTGGCAAGGATTGAAGCCATAAGGCTGTTTTTGGCTTTTGCATCATATATGGTTTTCCTGTATATCAGATGGATGTTAAAAGTGCTTTTCTATATGGCACTATCACAGAGGAAGTATATGTTAAACAACCTCCTGGTTTTGAAGATCCTGCCCATCCAAACAAAGTCTACAAAGTCATTAAGGCTCTGTATGGTCTTCATCAAGCCCCTAGAGCATGGTATAAAAGACTTTCCATTTTTCTATTGCAACATGGTTACAGGAGAGGTGCTATTGACAAGACCTTGTTTATCAAAAGAGATAAAAAGGATATCAGGCTTGTCCAAGTGTATGTAGATGATATTATTTTTGGAGCTACAAAGCAGTCAATGGTTAAGGAATTTGAAGATCTTATGCAAAAAGAATTTCAGATGAGCTCAATGGGTGAATTAACATTCTTTTTGGGGCTTCAAGTTCAACAATCAAGCAGTGGAATTTTTATAAGTCAAGATAAGTATGTTTCAGACATTCTTAAGAGATTCAACTTCACTACTGTCAAGCCAGCATCTACACCTGTTGATGCTAACAAACCTTTGGGAAGAGATGAAGATGGATAAGATGTTGATGTCAAACTATACAGGTCTATGATTGGATGTCTGATGTATTTAACTACATCTAGACCTGACATTACTTTTGCTGTTTGTTTGTGTGCAAGACATCAAGTTCAACCCAAGGTTTCACATTTGAATGTTGTCAAAAGGATTTTTAGGTATCTAAGGCAACAACCTAAGCTAGGATTGTGGTATCCTAGGGATTCCCCTTTTCATCTACAAGCTTTTTCAGACAGTGATTATGCTGGTGATAACTATGACAGAAGATCAACCACTGGAGGATGCCAATATCTTGGAAACAGATTAGTGTCTTGGCAATGCAAAAAGCAAACAATTGCAGCAACATCTTCCACAATATGTAGCTGCTGTAAGTTGTTGTACACTAGTACTTTGGTTGCAAAATAAGCTTTTGGATTATGGATTCAACTTCAAGAACACTCCTATCAACAATGATAATGAGAGTACCATTTGTATTATGAAGAATCCAGTTTATCACTCCAAAACAAAGCACATTCAAATCAGACATCATTTTATCAGAGATTGCTATGAGCACAGGCTCATTAATGTGGTTAAAGTCCATACAGATGATAATGTAGCAGATTTACTCACAAAGGGCCTTGATGTTTCGAGATTTACCTTCTTAGTAGTGAGTATTGGTATGATAAATAATTAATCTTATTTTGAGGGGAGGCATTAGTAGTTAGTCATTATTTGAGGGGAGGCTACATGTATCATTCAAAAGAAAAGACATTTTATTCATTCTTATTCCAAAGTTGTTACATTCATCAGTTCAGAAACACAGACACAACCATGACAGAAATACCCAACCAAGACAAAGAGAGAACTAAACCAAACAACCTACACCAAACCTACCCAATCTACACCCTACACACCCTACTCCATTGGCCTTTTTCCTTTTCCTTGATAGCTCTGCTTTCCCTTCTGAGTAGTCTTTCTTTTGTCATCAAAAGAAGCTTGCTTCCTTGGGCAAGCCAGGCCAAGTATTTGCTTGGGAGGTCTCTCTGGTCTTGCAAGTTTCCTTTGAGCAGGCCACTTCATGTTCTTTAAGGCAGACTCAAGAGCATGTGTTAAGGCTTGTGGGAGTTCACTAGAAAGTGTTGGAGCTGGAGCAGGGACAGACACATTCTTGTTAGGTTTTCGGTTGGTTGAGCTTGCTGCAGCAGGAGGAAAGTAGCCACTCCATCCTGCATCAGAGTTAGAGTCAAAATCAGAGCAATAACTGATTTCTGAATCAGTGGAGCCATCAGAATCAGACGAGATGTAAACTAAAGGGAAGTGGCTCATGATGTTGATTAGGGTTCTTATGATTTGAGTTACAAGTTTTAATGAAGAGAAGTGTTGATGGAAAGTTCTTTTATAGGCAAGCAAGTCTCAAGGGATATTAAATGATGATCATTCAATTCTACTTGCTTTGGTAGCTTTGGGGAGTAAATATGGAAACTATTAAATGTCTCGGGTTGACTTTTAAGATATTTTGGTCAAACAGTCAACGCTATTAGATTTTTTGATTGCAAAGTACTTTGCCAAAGTACTGCTTTGTTCATGGATGAAAGTACTGCTCCATGTTATATGGAAAGTACTGCTTGGTATTTTGAAGGGTGCGCTGACGTGTCAGGATACTGTTCCAACGGTCAAAAATATGGGTAACAAACTTTCAAAAGATATGGGGAAGATAACTTCCAAAAATAACGGTAAAGTAAATAATTAACCGTGATTCTTTGTATATTATCTCTCTTTACACATATCTTTTTCATCTTTACAAACTCGTATTCATTCATCAATCCCACCAAATCACTCTACGATAATCGTTCATCATTCAATCACACTTACAATGGCAAACCGTCCAACCATCACCAAACACAATATGATTGCTAACCTGGAGAAAACATAAAAGAACATTGATTTTCATGGAATCATTAACTTTATCACTGGCTCCTCCATCAATTACTCACTTTTAGTGCATCCAGAAGTTATTGGCCCTTGGATACAAGAGTTTTGGGCTACGGCTAAGGCTGAGTTAGAAGATGGAGAGCATGTTATTCATGCCACTGTTGTAGGAAGAGCAATTCATATTACTGAAGCAACCATAAGGGAGATCTTGCTATTTAATGATGAGGGAGGCACTGTTTTGTTTGATAAACAAGAGGTTTGGGATGTACTTAGGGATATTGGGTATGAAGGAGCTTTGAACAAGATTACTTTTCAGAAAGCATTGGTAAGTTCTCATTGGAAATATCTCATTCATGTTTTACTTCATTGCTTGAGTCCTAAAAGTACTGCTTGGGATCAATTTGGACATGCCATAGCATCTGCCTTAGTTGGCCTAGTTACCAATCAGCCATTCAATTTTCCTTACATGATCCTTGATGGTATGATTACACACATTAAGGTTGGTTCACCTTTCTTGATGTACCCTAGATTTGTTCAGCTTTTCTTAGAAAAACCACTTGAAGGGACACCAAAACCTGAGGATTATATACCTAGTGTTATGCTTCCACCTAAGGTGTTTACATTTATGAAGGGAGTTAAGTTTTCGGGTAACAATACACCTTTGAATGCTTATATGTTGGAAGTAGCACAAGCTGTTAGGGATGAGGTTACTGAAGATGGTGGTTCTGCTCATTCTGAACATGCTGAACAATCTGACAATTTTACATCAACACATACTCCTACACCACCTCTTGCTTCACCACAGCCTGTTGATTCAAGTGAAAGAACTGCCTCTGTTTCCAAGGCAAAGACTGTTTTTGCTGAAAGTACTTCTCCACACTCTGTTTCAAAGGAAGGTACTTCTCTGCAAGGTACTGCTTCAGAGCATAATACTCCAGTACTTTCTCCTAATGATTATACTTCCACAGGTGGGTTTCAAACACTTGGAGGAGATGAGGGAGGTAAAGGACCCTCGGATAACTATGCTTTGACTAGGGAGTTTACGAGAATGAAGAAAGTCATTGACAACCAGGCTACAAAGATTACAAGATTAAGGAATAAATTCAGAAGGTTAAAGAGGTTTGTGTGGCCTCTTGTTCAAAACTTTAGACTTTATGTGAAAGAACAGAAGCAATCCAAGAAGAAGAAGTCCAAGTCTGCCAAGAAGACTTCTAAATCTAAGAGGAGTAAGAAGAAATCATCATCTTTCAAATTGGGGAGGAATCAAGAAGATAATTTGAATGAAGATGATGCTGGAGTTCAATATTAAGAAGATGCTCATCTTTGGCATTATCTAGAAGAACCTTTGAACTTTGTGCCAGAGAAAAAGGTTGATGAAGCTGAGGACATTGTTCAAAAGGAAAAAGTTGATGAGCAAGAAGTTGGAGAACAAGTTGAAAATATTCAAAGTACTCACATTCAAAGTACTTATGTTCAAAGTATTGTTGATGAAAGTACTGGTGTGCAAGGTACTGCTGCAATGGATATTGGTGAAATTGGAACTTCTACAGTTGGACCTTCTACAAAAGCATTTGAAGATGAAGCTGGTCCTTCTAATCCTATTCAGCAAGAAGAAGTCAAAGAGCATATAGCTAGTGATGATGAGACAATAGCTCAGATAATGCTCAATTTGGATAGACCAACATGTATACATATTTCTGAGCCTGCATAGCAAGTTTCTGAATCTTCTTCTAAACCTGAAGCTTTAGATCCAAAAGACAAAGGAAAAGGAATTATGAAGGAAACCAAAAAGAAAAAGAAGAAGTTTACTCTTACACAGCTGAGAGAAATTGAGATTGCTAAGAATGAAGAGATTGCTAGACAGCAACAAGCTGTTTATGATGCAGAGTACTTAGAAGAGACAAGAAAGTCAGTTGCTGTAACAAGAAGACCAATGACTATTGCTCAAGAGAGAAATTGGATGATAAGTTTTCTGAAAGGAAGAGGATACAAGAATTTACAAAGGCTAAGATATCCAGATGTAAAAGCACTGTGGGATAGTGTTCAAGAATGTATTAAGAGAGAGCTGGATAATTTTGTGCCTATGGATGCTGAGAGAGAAAAGAAGTTAGAAGATGTGATGAAAGAACAAGCTGAGAAAAGAAAATTAAAAAGGAAGAAAGCTATTCAAGATGATCAATTGTCAAAAAGGCTCAAAATGATAAGATCAGATACAATTGATGAACTGAAGAATTATTTCAGAGTTGTTGATTTTGAAAACAAGAAAACCGAAGACTCTGGAAAGAAGTCTAAGATTATCTCATTCTCTGTGGTTGAATCAACTGAAGGAAATTATCTCATGTTTAACAAAGAGGATGAAAACTTTACTGTGTTCAATATGCTATGCGGAGTGCTGCACATGATAGACAGAGAAGATCTGTACAACTTGTATTTACAAGTGCAGGCTTATTATGAGAATATTGAAGCAACAGGAGTGGGATTAATCTTACTTGGAGATTTGATAACCATCTGGGAAACTGAAGAAACAAGTAATGACACTCTTTGGAATGATCAAGAAAACTGGGAGATAACAAGATGGAGATTCTTTGAGTCATCAGGAGTTCATTAACTTGAGATGGAAGATGGTACCATGATTCATATGTTAGCTGAAAGAAGATATCCTTTGATAAGAGACCTTATGCTCAGGATGTTGGATCATTGAATAGAGGTTGAGGAAGAAACTGAAGTAGCCTTCATGGTAATCAAGTTATTCATAAGGTGGACTACTTCAGAAGAATAATATTGCATAAGTACTGGTATGATTTGTTTTGAATAATAAGTATTTTTCTCAAAGTACTGCAAGACAAATAGTACTTTACCAAAGTACTGCTTGCTGCATAAAACCAGTAAAAGTCTTTTGTAAAATAAAATAAAAGTTTTTGAAGCTTAAGATGATATAAATAAAAGGATTTGAAAAGTAATACATGGTGTTAGTACTTATACTACACAACAAATGGTAATCAACTCACCATGTCTAACAGACAAGAAAGAGTTTGACTCATCATGAGGGTACGGCTCTGATGTAATAATCAAATCCATTTTTAGTTGACAATTTACTAAAAATTGTATGGTGTTCAACTCACCATATCTGTAACAGTGAAGAGTTGACTAGCCTACAAGAAAATGGCTTGTGGTAAAGGCTATGAAAAATCCATTTATGGTAATTAGCTCACCATGGTTGAAATCAAAGAACTAACTAGTCCAAAAATAAACGGTTATTGGTAAAGACTAATCAAATCCGTTGATAGCTGATGATTTGCTAAAAATCATATGGTTATCAATGTACAATGGTTGTTTTAATCTAAACATTGGCTACTCTAGAGTTAATGGCTTTGGTAAAGAGACATCAAAATCCATTTAAAGTTCAATGATTCACCTCTCACAGAAGTTTACACATCTGGAAGTGATGAGAATAGTATGAAACTTTAAAAAGATTTGATGTACACTTTGTCAAAATTTTGCTGAGTTGCTATAAAGATATCATCTGAAGCTGATCAAGAGAACTTTGACATACAAGACTGAAAAGAGATAAAGATACAATTTTCCTTGATGATAAAGATGTTGAAGATCAAAGAAAGCAAAGAAACTTGAAATCAAGCAAGTGAAGTTCAAGTTAGGGGAGGATTGTTGGGATATGAAGATCAAAGTACTGCTGGAAAGATCAAAGTACTGCTATGTCAAAGTACTGCTCAAAAGTCAACGTGCTGATCAAAGTCAAAGTACTGCTAGTTATAGAAGATTATTCAAAGTACTTCGAAGAACAAGGACTAATGTGCAATATTGTTTAAAGGATTATTATGTAATATTATATGAATATTCTAGAATTAGTTAGGGATAATTACTTGTCGTTCAAGTAAATATTGTAAACCGACTTAAGGTTTTCCTTATGCCTATAAAAGGAGCCTTAGGATGGTATTAGACATATGAGTTTTAGAGTTTCACATTACGATTTCTAGAAAACGATTTTAGTGAAGTTAGGGATTGTTAGTGAATCTGTATTTAGAGAAGCAGGTTCAAGAGTTGGTTTTTAATATAAACAAATTTCTTCTTAGCTTTGTGTTAGTAGACTCCGCATACTTTACAAAGTAACTTCAGTGTTTCAATATTAATTATTTTGAGTTATTCAAGATTGTTAAAACCTTACAAGCTAAAAAGTAGTTTGGTTAGAGTATATCGATCCAACACACTCTAATAATGGTTGTTCTAAATCTTATAAAGCTTTAAAAGAATATGAAAAACTAAAAGAGCAATATGATGAACAGAGGTTAGAGCTAAATCAAACTAGTTATAATCTAGCTAACCATAAGAGAGGTCTTGTTGTTTTAGAAGCACAGATAGAACACTTTAGAGCTAATGAGTCTAAGTTTAATGATGATATTGCTGTTTTAAGAAGAGATTTAGATTATAAGATTGCTGTGAATGAGGCTCTTAGGGTGGGGGGAGTGCTCCACTCAATCCCATTCCCTTCACTCACTCACAATCAATCCCATTCCGCCACATCATCTCCCACTTTTTCCTTCACTCACTTCATTTTCGGGGGCGGCACCTTCACTCACCCTTCACTCACTTTTTCCTTCCCCAACGTCTCTTTTTCCTCACTTTTTCCTTCCCCGCATGCGTGAACATTCCCCGATTTTCACCTCCCCGTGCGGGGTTCCCCGCGAGGCGGCGGTGTTCCCGTGCGGGGGTTCACCTTCCCCGCATGCACTCCCTCTCCCCTTAGAGAAGAATTAGAGAAGATTAAAAAGGCTAATGAAAATATTAGATAACTTGTAATACACTAGATCATCAGTCTAAGTGCATTGACAAAATTTAGGAGGCACAAGTAGTCAATAAAGTCAAATCAGGTGTAGGATACAAGTCTGTTCCACCACCTTTAAGAGGTGTTCCATCACCTCCTAGTATTGACTTAGCACATACAGTGTTAGAAGAGTTTCAAGAACCAATTAGGACTTATGGCCCTAAATTTGTGAAAGAAGTTATTGATGAAAAGGATAAGGTTGAGACTGATGCATTTGAAAGTGCTAGTGATTCATCTCTTAAGGATGAATGTGTGAAAGTTAAGGCTAAAACAAGTGTTCCTGAAATAGTTAAAGTGGAAGTTAAAACATGTATTCCTGAAGTTGTTAAGATTGAAAAAGAAAAGCCTAGGAAACAAGCTAATCATACTAGGCCCACAACTAAATATGTTGAGATGTATAGAAGCAAGTCATCAACTCCTAGGGGCAACCAGAGGAGTTGGAATCATGTAAAATCTTAACAGTTTGGTAGTGATTTTGAGTTTAACAACAAAGCATGTCACATATGTGGTAGTTTTGATCACCTTCATGCTTACTGTAACTATCACAAGGGAAGAAGGGAAGTTTTTGGGAACACAAGTGATGAGGCAAAAAATGAACCGTTTTTAGGGGGTCATTTAAGCCTGGAATTGAATTTATTTGATCAAATATTGCCCTAAATCGTTCCTTTTGTGATTTTAGGTACTTTGGGAGTGAATTCTGGAAAAGGAAGCATTTTGGACATTTTTGGAGCATAAAAGTGAAGAAAATGGCAAAGACTTAATTATCCATGCTGAGAACAGTACCTGACGGCGTCAAGAAGGAAAATTTGATGGCGTCAGGAGTAAAATCTATGATGACCCAGAGAAAACCTGAAGGCGTCAGATGAAGGGCGTCAAGAGTTATTTTGGTGACTGCCTGAAGATGGATTACACGGTGACGGCGTCAAACCCAGATCTAGGCAGTCCGAGAACTTTATTGGCAGCGAGATGACGGCGTCATACATTTACTCTTGACGCCGTCACCTCTCAAAATATATATATACTTTTCTATTTTTCATTCATTAAGGAGAGGAACTTGTGTGGAGAATACTAGGGCCGAACCTAATAAACCCTAGGTCGTTTGTAACAGTATTTTCAAGGGTTTTCACCCCTTGAAACCTTTCATGTTCAATTAAGATAAGTCCTCTTTCAATTCATTCAATATGTCTATGTGTTGTTTGAATATATCTTATGCTTGTCTTGAATATAACATGCCAGGCTAGATCTTTTATGTGTTTGCTTAGATGTAATGAAACCTAGATGTTGATTATAGGTTGATTGCTTGTTTATAGTTGTAATGGATGAATGATTTCAATGTTAGGCTTAAGAAAACTGGCAGATCTCCATTGTGTAACTTGCTTGAACGTCTTAAGAAACATGAACCGATGTGTACTAGGTTTTTATGGTTGTATTTAATGCATGAGCGAATTCTAGTGATCCCATGTTAGGAGCTTCTTAGCCGGCTCGATATAGGAGTGAAGTAGGAGCTTATAGGATTGGGGAAGTAAGTACGCCACCCCATGAATGGTATTAAGGAATACAATCCGTCATCCACGCAACTGTAACAAGTAATTAACCTGTAAAAGATATCTAGGGAGTAGTGAAATCTAAGTAAACACAATTCTCCCATATATTGCTCACACCACTAGTATAATTTAATTATTTTCATTTTTATTATTTTATTTTTATTGCATCTTAGTTACTGGGTTAGTTGACTAGCGACTAATTCCGCCCACTCCTTTAAAAAAACCGAGATTTTTATTTGCTTTTCTAAAAACATAAAAATACAAAAAGAATCATCCCTCACCTCTAGACCTAGTTCTTAGGCTTTCTAATCCTAGCGACATTATTCCTAAGTTGAACGATCAATCCCCCGGTACTTGTCACTATACTATACTACAACGATCAGGTACACTGCCTGGTGGGGGTTGTAAGCTTCTCGAGATCCCTCGAGAGATAAAGCCTGGTGCAATTCCTACGCATCAAGTTTTTGGCGCCGCAACCCGGGGAAGAGTTATTGTCTAGGTTAGGATTTCTTTTTATTAGGTCTACTTGCTAGATTCCTTTCTAGTAAAATTTTATTTTTATTTTTAGGTTTTCTTTAGTCTATCTATTTCTTCGTGCCTTTGTTCGTAAACTATATCGATGGATAACAATAACATTGATCGTTTGATTCCTGTTATTCTTGTTTTTCGTAGAAGGATTTTCCAAATGTCCGCCCCAATCCCTTTAGTGGAAAATGAGAACCCACCTAACCTATCGCCTAACCACCACTTTGATAATAATTCTGAAATGGAGGAGTCTGACCATGATGATGACAATAGGGCTAGTCCTTTTTACTATTCAGGCTCCGATGAGGATCTAGATGATGGTGATGTGATTAATGAGGATAGGCTGGAAGAGGAAGTGAACCCTCTTAGGTATGTCGACCCTAGAACAAGGATTGTAAGTGATAGCTCATTCAATATGCAATTTCCTTGTAAGGTTGGATTTAGAAGCTTTAATGCCTACCTTAACTCATCTCTCCCAATGAACATAATCTCGCGTAACGAATATAATAAGATCATGGTAGATGAGTTAGAATACAAAGGAGATAATATTATTGCTAAGGCAGTGACATTGCATGTGTTTGTAGGGAGCTTTGTTTATCTTGTTGAGTTTATGGTTATAGAGAATCTAGGAGAATTCATTGATAGTAATTTAACCCAAGTTGTGTTTGGGAAACCCTTCAAAAGGTTGACAAACCTTGATGAAAAACTTATGGAAGGGTTAATTACATTCTCAAATGGGGATGAAGATTTTGTCTACCAAATGCCCCGTGCACACCCTAGGTTCAAAGGATTTCTCCATGGAGAAGTGATGAGGCGAAAAATGAACCACTTTTAGGGGGTCATTTAAGCCCGGAATTGAATTTATTTGATCAAATATTGCCCTAAATCATTCCTTTTGTGATTTTAGGTACTTTGAGAGTGAATTCTGGAAAAGGAAGCATTTTGGATGTTTTTGGAGCATAAAAGTGAAGAAAACGGCAAAGACTTAATTTTCCATGCTGAGAACAGTACCTGACGGCGTCAAGAAGAGAATCATGACGGCGTCAAGAGTAAAATCCGTGACGACCCAGTGAAAACCTGAAGGCGTCACAAGAAGGGCGTCAAGAGTTAATGTTGTGACGGCTTGCAATTGGAATACACATGACGGCGTCAAACCCAGATCTAGGCAGTCCGAGAAATTATTTGGCGGCGAGATGACGGCGTCAGAAGTTTGTTCTTGACGCCGTCACCCTACAGAATCTATATATACTTTTCTATTTTTCATTCATTAAAAGAGGAACTTGTGTGGAGAATACTAGGGTCGAACTTTGTAAACCCTAGGTCGTTTTTAACTGTATTTTCAAGGGTTTTCACCCCTTGAATCCTTTCATGTTCAATTGAGATAAGTCTTCTCTTAATTCATTCAATATGTCTATGTGTTGTTTGAATATATGTTATGCTTGTCTTGATTTCAACATGTTAGGCTAGATCTATCATGTGTTTGCTTAGATGTAATGAAACCTAGATGTTAATTATAGGTTGATTGCTTGTTTATAATTGTAATGGATGAATGATTTCAATGTTAGGCTTAAGAAAACAGGCAGATCTCAATTGTGTAACATGCTTTAACGTCTTAAGAAACATGAACCGATGTGTACTAGGTTTTATTGGTTGTATTTAATGCATGAGCAAATTCTAGTGATCCCATGTTAGGAGCTTCTTAGCCGGCTCGACATAAGAGTGAAGTAGGCGCTTATAGGATTGGGGAAGTAAGTACGCCACCCCGTGAATGGTATTAAGGAATACAATCCGTCATCCACGCAACTGTAACAAGTAATTAACCTGTAAAAGATATCTAGGGACTAGTGAAATCTAAGTAAACACAATTCTCCCATATATTGCTCACAACTCTAATTTAATTTAGTTTTATTTTCATTTTTAGTAATTTATTTTGATTGCATCTTAGTAATTGGGTTAGTTGACTAGCAACTAATTCCGCCCAACTCCTTCAAACCCGAGATTTTTAATTGCTTTCATAAAAATATAAAAATACAAAAAGAATCATCCCTCATCTCTAGACATAGTCTTTAGGTTTTCTAATCCTAGCGACACTATTCCTAGCTGAACGATCAATCCCCCGGTACTTGTCATTATATTATACTACATCGATCAGGTACACTGCCTGGTGGGGATTGTAAGCTTCTCAAGATCCCTCGAGAGGTAAAGCCTGGTGCAATCCCTACGCATATCAAGTTTTTGGCGCCACAGCCCGGGGAATAGTTATTGTCTAGGTTAGAATCTCTTTTTATTAGGTCTACTTGCTAGATTCCTTTCTAGTAGGATTTTATTTTTATTTTTAGGTTCTCTTTAGTCTATCTTATTTCTTCGTATTTTTGTTCGTAACTTTTACCATCCGCCATTATGGCAACCGATGAATTCTCTAACCTTAGGATCACTAGGAGTCGTAGTTCCGCTAGAGACCTTGTCTTGCCTTATGCAGAACCCGATAGAGAAATGCGTAAGCTAAGACGATCTCACTCAACACCTGAACCATCTAGCATAGCCATCGATTTTGATGCACCCCTTTCTGAAGAAAATTTAGAAAATCACCTTACAACCCCTAGCTCCCAATCCAACAACGAGATGAGTACCCCCGCAACTCCCACTCCTAAGCGCCTTAAGGACTACTCCTCCCTAAACCCTTGTGGCTTCTCAAACGCCATTGTCTACACAAACGAACACACCAATGAGGTCTTGCATGCGACCGATGTTTGGCTTGTCCAAAGTGTGTGCAAGTTTTGTAGATTAGATGATGATGACCCGATTCAACACGTTAAGGACTTCTTGAAAATAGTAGACACCCTCCATACGGATGGGGCTACTAGAGACATGTCCCGATTACGATTCTTCCCTTTCACCCTCTATGAAAAAGCCCAAGAGTGGTATGATAAACTTCCTTCTGAATCTATTTTCACATGGGAACAACTCATATCCAAGTTCTATGAGAAGTTTTTTCCACCTGGGAAAACTTCAGCGTTTAGAGATAGGATTCTCTGCTTCCGAAAAGGGAAGGACGAACCCTTCCATAAATCGTGGATTAGATTCAAGGATTTAATAATACAAGTTCCCCATCATGGCATCGAACTTTGGCTTTTGGTCCAAATCTTCTACGACAATGTCTCCTCAAATGATCGAAACGGAATCAACAATTCTAGAAAATGGAGATTAGCCAATCTTAGTGCCGAGGAAGGATGGGATAGGATTGAAGAATATGCTTGTAACAATTCGCAATTTCAGGTTAATTACCATTCCCGGAAAATTTCACTATTCACTTTTACTATTCATTTTTCCCGAAACTTTTCCGAAAGTTGATTTTTATTTGATATTCTCAAGTGATAAATCATTTCCATGGCAAATTAAATGTTTGACATTCGTCAGATCATTTTCGTGAAAGTTATTAAGGAATTACACGTTTTAGGGTAAAACGTCATTCAGAAATTCTACGTACAACGAAACTCGACCCCGTCAGGTGACCCCACATCAGAAAAATGTTTGACACACTCATGATTTATTTGAGAATTAATCGTGACTGAGAAAAACATGACCAAAGACTTCCCAGCAGGTCACCCATGTCGGTACTAATCTCACATGAGCACGCTTAACCGAATGGGCGATTAACCGTTAGACCACAAAACGAGTTTCTAAGACATTTTGAGTTTTCAAAATTATTAGAAAAAGTCAACATAATTTTCCCTCCTCCATTGACCAAAAATCATCCCTTGATTTTATAAGTCATTTCGTGATTTTTAGGCTTACGGTTTGATGTCTAAAAGACATTTAACACCAACCGACACTAGACTGAGCCCAGTCTAGACATTATAAGTCATTTTAAATCATTTTTATCACATTAGAAAAGTAACATTTTACTTTTCTCAATTTTACGCAATATTCGTACATTTTACGTATTACGCGTTTTATACCCGTGTTTCCAGTTTTTAGCAGGGTTTACCACCCAAACGGAACCTACCACTCATTTTATATTTTATTATGGGACATATGGACATGTCTAACAATACTTTGAAGTTTCATAATTTTACGACACCCGGTTTTACGTTTTAAGGCCTAATCATTTACGACTGGCATTTCCCGGAGTCAAGTTTCATCCAAATAACCAAGGATAATACCAAGCCAAGCCACCTCCCCCTCTTATCCATGTTGAACCGCCATAAGGGGGGGGGGAGTCACCCCTTGTGTGGCTTAATCTCCTAACTTGTGCTCTAGGATCATTACATGTGTTCACCTTGGTCTCCAAGGTGTTGACTAGTCATGTTTTGTAACCTCCTCAAGACCCTATAAAAGCCCTTTCCCCCCTTCCTTGGCCGGCCATCACAACACACCAAAACACTTCACACTTAACTTTATTTCTTCCTAGTTATAGCAAGGATCAAGTGCAAGTTCAAGATAGAAACCCTAGTTAGCTTATTTTTCACCAAAACTCTTCCAAACCCTAACATACTTGGTGTTTTCTCTTGAGTTTAAATCCACTCAATACACCTCAACTTTCATTACATATCTTTCAAGAATACCAAGGGTAGAAAGGTTGCTTGAAGTGAAAAAGGGTTGAAGCTAGTCTATCAAAGTCCATTTCCTTACTTGTTACTCCTTTCTTTAATTAGAAAGCCAAAAGTTGTAAGACTAAACCTAACATGCTTCTTGTTAATTTATCATGTTCATACCATTTACATGTTATTCTTGCTATATTATGTGTTGTAATTATGTCCATGATGTATCATGATGAGTAAAAGATGTTGTTGTAATGAATTATTGAAACAAGTTACTAAAACGAGCAAACTAATGAATTTCTTGGTAAGACCTGATCAAAATGTTAAAAATATGATATTTGATTATTACATATTGTAGTAGAGGACCTAAAAAGGAAACCATAGCAATTTGAACCACCCAAAACGAGTATACGAGTCAAAAGTTATGGCGATTTGAAATTACCAAAGATTTCCGGCAAAACTGCCAAATACCATTCTGATCAAATTTAAGTTTTGAAAGTCCTACTTCTGGTCCGATTCATCAAAAAGTTAAAACACGAAAGTTGTCCGGAACGACGTTTTCATTCAGGAACAAAGAAGCTCGAGCCCTGAAAACGCTTTTTGAGTGATAAATTCTTCAAAATCTTAACAGCCCATTTTTAGACCAAATTCATTACATATAAGTTATGGTTTATGAAGACCAAAGGGGTCTTATGACCTAAATCAAGACCACAACCATGGCTAGAGCCAAGGTTGAGTCTCAAGATCATGGAACAATGACCAAAGGTCATGGCTAGGCCATGACGAAATGACCATACAAGCTTACCAAGGCAAATACATGAATTAGAGAAGTTGGCGATAACTTGAACATACAATTTGGATCTACTTCATCTAAAGGAAACCATGAGATTTTACCAAGAGAAAATGGTCATTCAAGACTTATGAAACTACCCCTAATAACAATCTTCATGTACAAATAAACTTTCATAAGTTTATTCAAATATCGGACATGTAACCTTTCGGATCAAAACTTATATCTATATATTTCATCAACTACTACAATAGTAGGGAGCCTCATGTGAGGAGTTCATTATGTAAGCCGTCGAGTTGAGTTGTGGATTTACGAGTTAAAGTGTCCTGGCTCCTCGAACGCTTACTAACATGACTTCTGAATTACGTCGGCCCGAACGGTAGTGAACGATATACCAAAACATACATGTTTCATGAATCTTTCTTTCAAAGACTTACAATATACATCATACCACATCATGGACTAATGCAAGATATATATATAGGCACTACTTCATATTCTCTACTCCGATCCTAAGTCGCAACATTCTATTATAGGTTGCTCGTAGAAACCTTCGCGATTCGACCATCACATTCACTACTCACTACATAACTTAAGGTGAGTTCGTAGCCCCACTTTCTACTGTTTAACTACTTTACAAACCCATGGGGGGAATACATGCTATTATTTTTCTACTCGAACACGATGCTTTCTAATGTATGCTTCACGACGATGTTTTATTATCACTAAGTAACGATTGCCATGTTCGAAGTCCCTATATCATGAACCATTAGTCACTACCTTTAGTGAGCGCGAATATTGTGAATAGATCTATTGGGATTGACGAATCCCATTTGTGTTGAACAACGATGAGTTCACACAAATGCACTATATTTGAGATTTAGCGGTATAACGGCAAAAGTACCTTGATAGGGCTTCTATAATGCCAATTTTGTTGGTTCGATGTTAATGTTTTGGTTGCATGAGCTTAGTGAAATAAATAACGATTTTGTTTTCTAAACATTGGTGTGAGTCTATAGCTCACACTACGACATATTGTGTTCAAACGATTTAACTAAACTCTACGAATATCACTCAACCTTTGTGTTGACCTCTCAAGCATGTATTTCAGGTTCATGACGATCAAGGATGGCACGGAAGGACACGGATACTCAAGAGGGCTATAAATTTCATTATCATTCAAAAACACATTTATTATACATTGTAAACATGGAACCAATTGGGACCTCATTTTGTAAATCTCTGATATTTATACAATTTGAATGATAAATCTTTTAAAACGACTCAATTGGAGTTCGTTTTCTATTATTGTGACTATTGTGCTATCAAGTAACACCCAGTTCGAATTCCGCTGCATCCATGAATTGGGGGTGTTACAATGCTCAAGACCAGGATGACACTTGGGATGAATCTGAGTCGACTGTCAGCATGTCTGACATCACTTCAACATCTTCAGATCGGTTAAGAAAAATTCACAAAAGAATGGAATACCTAGCTGGGTCGCAGTTACCTAAACAACTTTCAAATCCTTACTTGATCTGCAACTACTGTGGGGGCCCGCATGAGGTAGAGGAATGCGGAGGAGAAACCACGACTGAACATGCATGCTTGTCAGGAGGTGACATCTATGCTGATCCCTCCCTTTTGCCTTTTTACCAAAATGACGATTACACCCTCTGGGGAAACCTGTAAAAAGAAAAGAGGGAGAGGAAGGTCCTGAATTCGAAATCAGGAGCACTTTTGAAGATGACCTTGGTCACTTCACTCAAGAAAAAGGCTTACAATTAAAAGGTCTTAATGAACTTGTCAATGAGCAGCAGAATGACATTGGAGAATGGTTCAACAAGCTTAACTCCACCCTCGATAACCTTGAAATGCCGTCAGTAAGCCAAAAAGACCCCATGCTCGCGATAACCACTCGAGCTGGAACAACAACCAAGGACCCCCCCTTACCCGAGCTCGCATCCCATCACTCCCGACCCAAACGAGCCTCGCGAAGAGGAAGGTGATGTGAGCAACGAGGCATGTGACCCTGGGGGAAGAATGTTCATTGTATAGCGCATGCCGAAGTATAGCGCATACTTTAAAAAATTACTCGCTAACCGAAAGAAACTCGAGGGTCTTGTGACCCTGGGGGAAGAATGTTCGGTGGTGACCCATCGAGGGCTACTAAAAAAGGTAGACGATCCAGGCAGCTTCACCTTGCCTTGCTCCATAGGATCTCTACCAATAAAGAATGCTCTTGCCGATTTGGGGGCGAGTATCAACCTCATGCCTCACTCTATGTTCCTTAAACTAGGATACTCTGGATTAAAGCCCGCCCGTATAAACATCCAACTAGCCGATAGATCAGTCAAATACCCTGTAGGGAAATGCGAGAATGTGCTAGTCAAGGTTGGGAAATTCAAATTCCCGGTCGACTTCGTAATCTTAGAGATGGAGGAGGATGACTTGGTACCCATCATCTTAGGGAGACCATTTCTTGCTACCGCTCGTGCAGTCATTGATGTTCATGACGGCAAGTTAACCTTACGAGTAGGAATCGATAGCTTAACCTTTGACATTAAGGACACTATGGATCTCTCTCTCGAAGCAGCTAACCGGCTCTATTTCATCAGAGAGGTCGATGAACTCACGGACGTCATTGATGACTGTGTTGATGAACAGATCGAGGAAGGTTGGTTACGGGATGAGAGTTTTCTCCCCTTGTTGGAGGTGGAAAAGATGGAGGATGTTGGTGCAGTCTCCTTCTACCCTAGGCAAGAGGCCACGAAGCATCTCGAGCTCCGAAAACCCAAAAACAAGCTTAAGCCTTCTATTATCGAACCCCCTGAGCTAGATCTTAAGGAACTTCTTAACCATTTAGAGTACGCCTTCCTTCAGGGAGAGGACCAACTGCCGGTTATCATAAACTCCTCCCTCGAACATGAACAAAAAGGTAAACTCTTGGAGGTCCTAAAGAAATATAAGGGAGTGCTTGCATGGAGTGTAGCCGACATTAAGGGGATTGACTCAACTTTTTGTAAGCATAAGATTCTCATGAAAGAAGATTATAAACCTACCGTGCAACCCTAGAGGCGGGTGAACCCCAACATTAAGGAAGTTGTGAAGAAATAAGTCATCAAACTTCTGGATGCAGGATTGATCTACCCAATCTCGGACAGCCCATGGGTTAGTCCTGTACAGGTTGTACCTAAGAAGGGTGGAATAACTGTAGTTAAGAACGACAAGGGTGAGATGGTACCCCAAAGAATGGTTACTGGATGGCGGGTATGCATCGATTATAGAAAGCTCAATGATGCCACGAGGAAAGATCACTTTCCCTTACCATTCATTGACCAAATGTTAGAGAGATTGTCTGGGCACGAGTACTATTGTTTCTTGGATGGATTCTCAGGGTATTTTCAAATTCCCATAGCACCTGAGGACCAAGAAAAGACCACGTTTACTTGCCCTTATGGAATGTTCGCCTACAAAAGAATGCCTTTTGGGCTATGTAATGCCCCCGCCACTTTTCAACGATGTATGACCGCAATCTTTCACGAACTTATGGAAGACAGCATGGAAGTTTTCATGGATGACTTTTTGGTCTTCGGGACTCCTTCGACTGCTGTCTTGCTAATCTAGAAAAAATGCTTAAACGCTGTGAGGAAACCAACTTGGTGTTAAACTGGGAAAAGTGTCATTTCATGGTGAAAGAAGGGATTGTGTTAGGACATAAGATCTCAGGGAATGGGATAGAGGTGGACCAAGCTAAAGTTGAAGCTATATCTAAGTTACCATATCCCACGACTGTTAAAGCAATACGCAGCTTCTTGGGGCATGCCGGATTTTATCGGAGATTCATCAAAGACTTCTCCAAAATAGCTCGGCCAATGACTCAATTTCTAATGAAGGATGCTCCTTTCGATTTCTCCCAAGAATGCAAGGATGTATTCGATCTCTTAAAAAAGGAGCTCACATAAGCTCCAATCATGATTACACCCAACTGGGAGTTACCATTTGAAATCATGTGCGACGCTAGCGATTTCGCTATCGGGGCTGTATTAGGCCAACGGCGTGACAAGCTATTCCAACCTATTTACTACGCTATCAAAACCATGAATCCCGCTCAAGAGAATTACTCTACCACCGAAAAAGAATTGTTAGCCGTGGTGTTCGCATTCGACAAATTCCGGCAATATCTTGTCCTTTAAAAGACAGTCGTTTTCACTGATCACTCGGCTCTTCGATATCTTTTTGCTAAGCAAGATGCTAAGCCACGACTAATTCGGTGGATCTTGTTGTTGCAAGAATTTGATGTTGAGATTCGTGATAAGAGGGGGGCAGAAAATCTGGCCGCAGATCATCTATCTCGTCTTGAAAATCCCTTGGAGGAGCACGATAGAAGTGAGATTTGGGATTCATTTCCTGATGAACAACTCATGTCAATAACTGATTCGGAGCCTTGGTATGCCGATTTTGCCAACTGTCTCGCAAGCAGACTCATTCCAGAACACCTGACTAGGTACGAAAGGAAAAGGTTCTTTTCTCAGTTAAAATACTACTTCTGGGATGAACCATTTTTATTCCGAAGTTGTCCTGACCTAATAATAAGACGTTGTGTTTCGGAGAGTGAGGCAGTAAAGATTATGAGGGAATGTAACTCTGGTCCCTCCGGAGGGCATCATGGGATAAGCACCACCGCTCGAAAGATTTTCGACGCGGGATTCTATTGGGCCATAGTTTTCCGTGATGTCAAAGAAATGGTACAAGCATGCGATGCATGTCAACAGGCCGGGAACATATCACATAGGGATGAAGCACCTCAGAATTTTATACAAGTATGTGAGGTCTTCGATGTCTGGGGAATTGACTTCATGGGACCCTTTCCATCTTCAGGGGGAACGAATACATTTTAGTTGCCATCGATTATGTTTCAAAGTGGGTAGAGGCACAAGCCCTTAGGACCAACGATGCCAGGGTGGTTATTCATTTCCTGAAAAAGCTTTTCGCTAGATTCAGGATTCCTAAAGCCCTCATCAGTGATAGGGGAACCCACTTTTGCAATGCGCAAATGGAAAAGGTCATGAGGAGGTATGGGGTGTCCCATCGATTTTCCACCGCCTATCATCCACAAACCAATGGCCAGGTCGAAAACACAAACAGGGCTATTAAAAGAATACTAGAAAAAACGATTAGTCAAAATAGAAAAGACTGGTCATTTAAACTCGACGAGGCCTTATGGGCATTCTGAACAGCCTACAAGACACCTATTGGAACGACCCCGTTTCGCATGGTGTATGGTAGGGCATGTCACTTTCCAGTAGAATTAGAACATAAGGCTTATTGGGCGCTTAAGGCATGTAACTTAGATTATACAATTGCCGGAACCAATAGGTTCTTGCAATTACACGAGCTTGATGAGCTTAGATTAGAAGCCTATGAGTCCTCCATTACATATAAAGAGAGGGCAAAAAGATGGCATGACCAAAGAATTAAGAAACCCAAGGAATTTTCAGAAGGGGACAAAGTCCTATTGTACAAATCTCGGTTAAGGTTATTTCCAGGGAAACTCAAGTCTAGATGGTATAGACCATTTACGGTGAAAAGTTCCTCTAAAACTGGAGCCGTTGTGTTATTAGACGATGAAGGAAGAGAATTTACTGTCAACATACAACGTGTAAAACATTATCAAGAAAATAATTATGAAATGATTAGTGAGGAGGATGTAACGTTTGATGATGAGGTCACGTAGTAACCCATGACCTTGAGTCTAGCTACAAGACTCGTAAATAAAGAAAAGCGCTTCTTAGGAGGCAACCCATGTTTTGTATGATTTTTATTTTTGTTTGTTTGTTATTTGCTTCCGTATGCATGCTTTATTTTTATTGTTGGTAGATCATGTTTCAAAACTAAAATAGTGAAAATACTTTACTTTGTTGTTTGGCTTAGTCTTAACTTCATCCAAAGGTATTTTTGCAAAAGATAAGTGTAAGGGGAAACCCCAAATATGTTTTTTAAGAAACAAAACCGATCATGATTCTCCACGATATTAAATGAACATGTATATTCGTATTTGTTAGAGTCAAATGCTTGTATCGAGTCATAATGATGTTTTGCAGGATTTTCCAGGAAGTAGGACGAAGTTTTTCCAAAAATTTTACTCTTGACGGCGTCACGTGTAAAATTCTGGAAATTTTCCGGAAACTTAACATAAGAATTTCTGTAGGTCACTTCTGACGGCGTCACGAGTTTACTCTTGACGGCGTCACGTGTAAAATTCTGGAAATTTTACCAGTTTTGTTTTTCTAATGGAGTCTTAAAGTTTTTGTTGAATTATTAGTTTTATAATCTCCAGGAAATCTGCAAACATCATTCCATAAGCATTATATCTTATTTTGTTTTCTAGGATTTATTAGCATATGTAGATTGCCTCTGATTTTATGCGAGGTTGCCTTGTCTATTTTCTCAGGTTTTACAGGTTATGTATGACAAGAAGATGATTTATATTCTAGAAGGGAAGCTTTGATTGTTCATTTTCTTGGAGGTAGATCTAACCTGGCCACCTTATTATCCATACCGAGCGAATCAGGGGAGTATTTGATTTCATTCGTTTTACTTATTTCACTTTTACATTCTTTACTTGAACATTGGGGACAATGTTCATCCTAAGTGTAAGGGGAGGCTAAAATGATGATACCTTACAGATACACTTTCGCTTGAGTTTGTTTGTTTGATAGTAGATGTGTAATAAAACTATGAGAAATACTTGTTAGTGCAATTTTAGCGCCAAATTAAAATTTTTTTTACAACATTTAGGAGTGAAACTTTATCCATAGCAAGCGTCTCATGGATAGGAGATTGTATGACTAGTACAAAACCGTACCATTCAGAAAAATTTTCCACCCAAATATGTGAGGTTCGCCTTTAGATTTGATAGGAAAAGCATTTACTATTAGTGCTTATGAGTGTACCGGTAGCATTTAGATTCTAGAACTTGCATTAGTGATGTATCCCGACACCGCTAGTGAGACTACATTCGTGTGGTAGGATTTACTACATGATAAGAGGCATTAGGATCACCCTTCTGTTAAACCCGTATCATAATTACTTGACCATTTAAGTCATATTACTTGGCTAGTTAAGTCAATTGATTTTTCCCACACCATTAGCATTGTACTCATTTTTAGTACACGAAACCCCTAGTACACCCCTCCGAGCCTATCTTTTCGTTTCTAACTTTAAGCATCTTACTTAAAGGAAGAATTTGTTACACCCAACTTAAATGTACACCCAAATCGCCTTAGCCTTCCATGTATGCACTCATCCTTAGTGCATTATTGTTATTTGTTAACCCTAAGTTAATTATCTAATTGATTACATGGTTGCTAAGTCGAGTCATATCCTTGTACATATTGTTTTGGGATGATTGGGACTCATGGGTAAAGTACTTATTTTATGGAGTAATGGGGAAGAACATCATATATTACCCCCATATGTACGTTAATCTTAAAAGTACTCCAAGTGTTTTGATTATCTTAATTCGAGTCATTAGATTAGTTTATTGTAAAGTATGTAAAAATTCAAGTGTAAGGGGAATTTTTATTCCCTATGATGTATTATTTTGGATGGTAGGGTAAGAGTGTATGCAAAAAAAATAATAATAATAAAAAAAAAAATCGAAAAACCAAGAAAAAGAAAAAAAAAATAAATAGAAAAAGAAAAGAGAAAAAACATACGGACTACCATCCCGTTTCATTCTATGTTTATTTTATGTTTTTGTTATTTTTGATTTATTAGGTTAAGTCGAGTCTAGTCTTGGCTTAGCAACGCCATATTGTACATGTAATTAACCAAGATGATTAACTCGCCACCAGTAAAGACTGCCTATATCCAACAAAACCGTGTATTCCATATCCCTACATCTAACGTTACAACCCTTTAAAAGACCTCTTTGATAGTTTATCCTAGGTGCTTACGCCATGTGGTGGAGGTTTGATCCTTTCCCAAGCCTATGGTAATCTATTTTGCTATGACAGGTAGTGAGAGATGTTTTCCATTTCCATATTGTGATATTACTTTATTACACCTGAGAGATGTGAGTATCTAAACACTATTTGTGAGGTGCTAGTATATGACCTCCGTGTTTGTCTTTGGTCTTTAGTGGAACGATTATTTGTTGTAATTACTTTTATATTAGTGTTAAATGACCCCTAACTTGTATTTTGACTAGAATAAAAGCGCATTTGCTTGAGGACAAGCAAATCTCAAGTGTAAGGGTATATGATGAGGCGAAAAATGAACCACTTTTAGGGGGTCTTTTAAGCCCGGAATTGAATTTATTTGATCAAATATTGCCCTAAATCGTTCCTTTTGTGATTTTAGGTACTTTGAGTGTGAATTCTGGAAAAGAAAGCATTTTGGACGTTTTTGGAGCATAAAAGTGAAGAAAACGGCAAAGACTTAATTTTCCATGCTGAGAACAGTACCTGACGGCGTCAAGAAGAGAATCATGACGGCGTCAAGAGTAAAATCCGTGACGACCCAGTGAAAACCTGAAGGCGTCACAAGAAGGGCGTCAAGTGTTAATGTTGTGACGGCGTGCAATTGGAATACACATGACGGCGTCAAACCCAGATCTAGGCAGTCCGAGAAATTATTTGGCGGCGAGATGACGGCGTCAGAAGGTTGTTCTTGACGCCGTCACCTTACAGAATCTATATATACTTTTCTATTTTTCATTCATTTAGAAGAGGAACTTATGTGGAGAATACTAGGGTCGAACTTTGTAAACCCTAGGTCGTTTTTAACTGTATTTTCAAGGGTTTTCACCCCTTGAATCCTTTCATGTTCAATTGAGATAAGTCTTCTCTTAATTCATTCAATATGTCTATGTGTTGTTTGAATATATCTTATGCTTGTCTTGATTTCAACATGTTAGGCTAGATCTATCATGTGTTTGCTTAGATGTAATGAAACCTAGATGTTAATTATAGGTTGATTGCTTTTTTATAATTGTAATGGATGAATGATTTCAATGTTAGGCTAAAGAAAACTGGCAGATCTCAATTGTGTAACATGCTTGAACGTCTTAAGAAACATGAACCGATGTGTACTAGGTTTTATTGGTTGTATTTAATGCATGAGCAAATTCTAGTGATCCCATGTTAGGAGCTTCTTAGCCGGCTCGACATAGGAGTGAAGTAGGCGCTTATAGGATTGGGGAAGTAAGTACGCCACCCCATGAAAGGTATTAAGGAATACAATCTGTCATCCACGCAACTGTAACAAGTAATTAACCTGTAAAAGATATCTAGGGAGTAGTGAAATCTAAGTAAACACAATTCTCCCATATATTGCTCACAACGCTAGTTTAATTTAGTTTTATTTTCATTTTTAGTATTTTATTTTGATTGCATCTTAGCAATTGGGTTAGTTGACTAGCAACTAATTCCGCCCAACTCCTTCAAACCCAAGATTTTTTAATTGCTTTCATAAAGATATAAAAATACAAAAAGAATCATCCCTCATCTCTAGACCTAGTCTTTAGGTTTTCTAATCCTAGCGACACTATTCCTAGCTGAACGATCAATCCCCCGGTACTTGTCATTATACTATACTACATCGATCAGGTACACTGCCTGGTGGGGGTTGTAAGCTTCTCGAGATCCCTCGAGAGGTAAAGCCTGGTGCAATCCCTACGCATATCAAGAAGTGTAGTCGGTATCTGCCTCTAGAAATGCTAAGTGAGAATGATAAAAGAAAAGTGCTTAAATATACTCATGAGAAAAATAAAAGGTATTATCGTTGATGTTTAGAGTTAAGTGATGAATATAAGAAAGATGAGGCGACTATCAGATGGCTCACCCTCGGTTATGTGAGCATAAGTGACACACGGTAACCCATGACCTTGAGTTTAGCTACAAGACTCGTAAATAAAGAAAAACGCTTCTTGGGAGGCACCCTATGTTTTGTGTGATTTTTATTTTGTTTGATTGTTATTTGCTTCCGTATGCATGCTTTATTTTTATTGTTGGTAGATCATGCTTCAAAACTAAAATGGTGAAAATACTTTATTTTGTTGTATGGCTTAGTCTTAACTTCATCCAAAGGTATTTCGCAAAAGATAAGTGTAAGGGGAAACCCCAAATATGTTTTTAAGAAACAAACTCGATAATGATTCTCCACAATATTAAGTGAACATCTATATTCGTATTTGTTAGAGTCAAATGCTTGTATCGAGTCATAATGATGTTTTGCAGGATTTT
The DNA here is from genome assembly GCA_030686995.1 of Artemisia argyi. Classification (NCBI taxonomy): domain Eukaryota; kingdom Viridiplantae; phylum Streptophyta; class Magnoliopsida; order Asterales; family Asteraceae; genus Artemisia; species Artemisia argyi. Next base: position 152,034,091 of record CM060680.1, on the reverse strand, counting down.
CCAGGAAGTAGGACGAAGTTTTTCCAGAAATTTTCCAGAAACTTAACATAAGAATTTCTGCAGGTCACTTCTGACGGCGTCAGGAAGAAATTCCTGAAGGCATCACGTGTAAAATTCTGGAAATTTTACCAGTTTTGTTTTTCTAATGGAGACTTAAAAGTTTTTGCTAATTCTTTAGTTTTATAAGCTCCAAGAAATCTGCAAACATCATTCCACAAGCATTATATCTTACTTTGCTTTCTAAGATTTGTTAGCATATATAGATTGCAGCCGATTTTATGCGAGGTGGTCTTGTTTGTTTTCTCAGGTTTAACAGGTTATATATGACAAGAAGATGATTTATATTCTGGAAGGGAAGCTTTGATTGTTCATTTTCTTGGAGGAAGATCTAACCTGGTTACCATATTATCCATACCGAGCAAATCAGGGGAGTATTTGATTTCATCCTTTTACTTATTTCACTTTTACATTCTTTACTTGAACATTGGGGACAATGTTCATCCTAAGTGTAAGGGGAGGGTAAAATGATGATACCTTACAAATACACTTTCGCTTGAGTTTGTTTGTTTGATAGTAGATGTGTAATAAAACTATGAGAAATACATGTTATTGTAATTTTAGCGCCAAATTTAAATTTTTTTACAACATTTAGGAGTGAAACTTCAGCCATAGCAAGCGTCTTATGGATAGGAGATTGTATGACTAGCACAAAACCGTACCATTCAGAAAAATTTTCCACCCAAATATGTGAGGTTCGCCTTTAGATTTGATAGGAAAAGCATTAACTATTAGTGCTTATGAGTGTACCGGTAGCATTTAGATTCTAGAACTTGCGTTAGTGATGCATCCTGAGACGGCTAGTGAGACTACATTCGTGTAGTAGGATTTACTACATGATAAGAGGCATTAGGATCAACCTTGTGTTAAAACCGTATCATAATTACTTGACCATTTAAGTCATATTACTTGGCTAGTTAAGTCAACTAATTTTTCCCACACCTTAGCGTTGTACTCATTTTGAGTACACGAAACCCCTAGTACACCTGTAACAATTCGCAATTTCAGGTTAACTTTTATTTCCGAAAATTTCACTATTCACTTTTTACTATTCACTTTTACTATTCACTCCCGAAATTTTTATTTCATATTTTCGTAAGTTAAACTATTTTAATGATAATCCGAGAGTTGACACTCGTCGGATCATTTCTTCAAAAATCACAAAGCCGTGTCCGAGATTTACTTTTAGGTTTAAACGTCATTCTAGCATCCCGATATGTCCATAAAACACTATAAACAATAGAAATATGATTTTCTCTCATTTTAGGACAATTCCAAAAGTTTTGGAATTTTACGTTTTCCAGTTCAGCGTTTTACGCGAATTACGTGTTTTAGACCCGTGTTTCCAGTTTTAGCAGGGTTTGAGCAACCCAATAAAACCTACCACTCATTTTATATTTTATTATGGAGTATATTGACATGTTTAACCATACTTTCAAGTTTCATATTTTTAGGATACCCGGTTTTACGTTTCGTGACTTAGCAACTTACGGTTAGCAATTTACGGGTCCAAAACTAGCTACATAAGTAGGATAATACCAAGTTTTTGCATCTAGTCACCCTTATCTCAATATGGCCGACTTAGGGGGGGGGAGGATTCACTGTTGTGGCATGATCTCGTGACTTTAGCCATTAGATCAATACTTATTTACAACTTTGTCTCCAAGTTTAGCAAAAATATCCTAAAAACTAACCTCCTCAATGAACCTTCCTAGGCACCTTCCTAACCTCCTCTTCATAGTATAAATACAAGCTTAATCTCTTCCTTTCTTCATAATAAAAACGCCACACAACAAATCCCTAGCACCATGATCCTTTGATCTTCAAACTACAAGTTACACATAAGAGTTCAAGGTCTTAGTATTCTCTACCTAGTTCTCAAGTTTGTTTGGTGATTCCATGGTTGATTTAGGAGCTACACAAGGTTACTAGGGCTGAAGTTAAATGATTTTCACAAGGGTTATATCAAGGCTAGCAAGGGTTACAAGAGTTATGGTGAAGGGTTTACAAGCTTAGGTTTAGTGTCCTAGTTCTATACTTGACTTCCTTTCTTTAGAAAGCCAAAAGTTGTAAGCAAACCCTTATACATACTCCTTGTTTAATTATCATTTTCATGCTCTTTGTGTTCCTTTCATGCTATATATGTTCTTGTTATTGTGTTCATGATGTTTAAAAATGGATAAAACAAGTTATGTATATATATGTTAACTTATAACAAGTAAACAAGCAAACTAGTGATTTTTATGGAGAACCACGACCAAAATAGTATAACTATGATATTTAACACTTACTTACTGTTATAAAGGACTTCAAAAGGAAAACATGTCAATTTGAATCACTTAAAACGAGTACACGAGTCAAAAGTTATGGCCATAAGAAGTTAGCGAAACCAAAACGGCAAAACTGCCTATACCCTACTGTTTTGCATTCTGCCAATTTGAAAGTCACCCTTCTGGTCCGATTCATCAAAAAGTTAAAACACGAAAGTTGTCCGGAACGCCGTTTTCATTCACGATCCAAGAAGCTCGAGCCCTGAAAACGCTTTCTGAGTGATAATTTTCTTCAAATTCTTAACAGCCCATTTTTAGACCAAAGTAACTATATAATGGTTATAATTAGATGAGACCAAGAGGTCTAATGACCTAAAGCCAAGACCACAACCATGGCTAAAGCCAAGGTTGAGTCTCAAGACCATGGTAACAATGACCAAGGTCACGGCAAAGCCACGGCTAAAGACCATATAACTTTTAAAGATCAAAACTTATATATATGTTATCAAATACTACAATAGTAGGGAGCCTCATGTGAGGAGTTCATTAAGTAAGCCGTCGAGACGAGTTGTGGATTTACGAATTAAAGTGTCCTGGCTCCTCGAACGTTTACTCCATGACTTCTGAATTATGTCAGCCCGAACGGTAGTAAGAGATATACAACCTATACATGTTTCATAAGCCATTTATATTCAAAGACTTACACATTATACTAAAGTACTACATCATGAACATTATGCAAGACATATATAGGCAATTCTTCGTATTCTTAGACATTACTCCAAACCTAAGTCGCAACGTTCTATTATAGGCTGCTCTTAGAGACTTTCGCGATTCGACTACTACTATCATTTCTCATTACATAGACTTAAGGTGAGTCATAGCCCCTACTCTTTTCATCCTTGTTTTAACTCTTTGGGGGGGATACATGCACAACTACTTGCTTACGTGTACAAATACTCAAAACATTTATACTTGATTGTCTTATACTTGATTGCATTATACTTGATTTCATACATACATGACTGTTTTTATCTTTGGGAAGTGGCTCCCAGTAATCTTTTATCTTTGGGAAGTGGCTCCCAGCAAACTTTTATCTTTGGGAAGTGGCTCCCAGTTTTCTTTGGGAAGTGGCTCCCAGTTTTCTTTGGGAAGTGGCTCCCAGTTGTCTTTGATACATCCTAACATTTGCGAATGTTTGGATACATCATAAAAGTGAGGTCTTCGGAGATGAAGTAGAGACTCACTACTAATTGCTTAATTGTTTTGATGAACTTATACATGTCTTTATTATACTATATGTTAGCAGTGGGTTGTGAACACACAGGTTACAAGTCTCTTATGGCGGGACTTGTAACTGAGTGGATTCACGATGCCTTTGCTGTGTGATCATTCTTTAAGGCTTTTTCAACTGTTTTAAGACAAACTCTATGAACTCACCAACCATTGTGTTGACACTTTAGCATGTTTATCTCAGGTTAGTAAGGCGATAGCTAGTGCGTGGAACTTAGAGTCAAGCTGCATATTCTGAAGACTTACGCTTTTATCATTTACCATTCAAAACATTTTGTATACATTTATGTATCATACTTTGGAATCTCATGTTTGTAACTTTGAATTCATTAATCGAATGGTAACTTTTCAAAACGTCTCATTTAGAGTTCGTTTTCTATAACTTGTACTTTGTATTATGAAGTAGCACCCCAGTGACACAGTCTTCCGCTGCGGTATTTTGGGGGTGTTACAGATTGGTACCAGAGCCTTGGTTATAGAGAACTAGGTTGCATTTAGTGCCTAGACTATAACTACTATATACGTTAAGACTCTCCTCTTCATATGCCTTACACACACTTCATACGCATACGCTTTTTGGTAGTTGTTGGTTTAGTTCCACGCTGTTAGATGATGTGACTTTAGTATTATAAGGAGCCCCAGAGATTCGTCGAGTCATTAAAAACATGGAGCTCAGTAATAACTAATAAGTTAACTTGATCTTGTGACAGTTCTTGTTTGATGAGACACAAGATTTGAGTTAAATAATATTATTGCTTAGCTTTAGGGATTTGATGGCTTGATTATCTTACTATCTGCCTCAGAAGGCGGATTTTGTGTCGGAAATTCTTAAGTAGGATGTTTTAGAATCTCCTTATTTAAATGGATTGGGACGCCTCTTCATTTAAATAAAGAAATTGTAAATCACCGAACCATAAGTTTATGATACCTTACTTACATAAATTTGGACGCTTCTTTATGTAAGTAATGTGTTATAAATAAGTGGGCTTAATTGTAGCCGATACAACTCCTTAACCAGAACCTTAGACGAATCAGAGTAAACACCACTATATTAGAGATCCTAAATTCTCTAAGACATACCGTAAGTAGTTAACATCAACAGAACTTCGGAACGAAGTTCTCCTTAAGGGGTAGAGACTATAACAATTCGCAATTTCAGGTTAACTTTTATTTCTGAAAATTTCACTATTCATTTTTACTATTCACTTTTTACTATTCACTCCCGAAATTTTTATTTCATATTCTCGTAAGTTAAACTATTTTAATGATAATCCGAGAGTTGACACTCGTCGGATCATTTCTTCAAAAATCACAAAGCCGTGTCCGAGATTTACTTTTAGATTTAAACATCATTCTAGCATCCCGATATGTCCATAAAACACTATCAACAATAGAAATATGATTTTCTCTCATTTTAGGACAATTCCAAAAGTTTTGGAATTTTACGTTTTCCAGTTCAGCGTTTTACGCGAATTACGCGTTTTAGACCCGTGTTTCCAGTTTTAGCAGGGTTTGAGCAACCCAATAGAACCTACCACTCATTTTATATTTTATTATGGAGTATATTGACATGTTTAACCATACTTTCAAGTTTCATATTTTTAGGATACCCGGTTTTACGTTTCGTGACTTAGCAACTTACGGTTAGCAATTTACGGGTCCAAAACTAGCTACATAAGTAGGATAATACCAAGTTTTTGCATCTAGTCACCCTTATCTCAATATGGCCGACTTAGGGGGGGGGAGGATTCACACTTGTGGCATGATCTCATGACTTTAGCCATTAGATCAATACTTATTTACAACTTTGTCTCCAAGTTTAGCAAAAATATCCTGAAAACTAACCTCCTCAATGAACCTTCCTAGGCACCTTCCTAACCTCCTCTTCATAGTATAAATACAAGCTTAATCTCTTCCTTTCTTCATAATAAAAACGCCACACAACAAATCCCTAGCACCATGATCCTTTGATCTTCAAACTATAAGTTACACATAAGAGTTCAAGGTCTTAGTATTCTCTACCTAGTTCTCAAGTTTGTTTGGTGATTCCATGGTTGATTTAGGAGCTACACAAGGTTACTAGGGCTGAAGTTAAATGATTTTCACAAGGGTTATATCAAGGCTAGCAAGGGTTACAAGAGTTATGGTGAAGGGTTTACAAGCTTAGGTTTAGTGTCCTAGTTCTATACTTGACTTCCTTTCTTTAGAAAGCCAAAAGTTGTAAGCAAACCCTTATACATACTCCTTGTTTAATTATCATTTTCATGCTCTTTGTGTTCCTTTCATGCTATATATGTTCTTGTTATTGTGTTCATGATGTTTAAAAATGGATAAAACAAGTTATGTATATATATGTTAACTTATGACAAGTAAACAAGCAAACTAGTAATTTTTATGGAGAACCACGACCAAAATAGTATAACTATGATATTTGACACTTACTTACTGTTATAAAGGACATCAAAAGGAAAACATAGCAATTTGAATCACTTAAAACGAGTACACGAGTCAAAAGTTATGGCCATAAGAAGTTAGCGAAACCAAAACGGCAAAACTGCCTATACCCTACTGTTTTGCATTCTGCCAATTTGAAAGTCACCCTTCTGGTCCGATTCATCAAAAAGTTAAAACACGAAAGTTGTCCGGAACGCCGTTTTCATTCAGGGTCAAAGAAGCTCGAGCCCTGAAAACGCTTTCTGAGTGATAATTTTCTTCAAATTCTTAACAGCCCATTTTGAGACCAAAGTAACTATATAATGGTTATAATTAGATGAGACCAAGAGGTCTAATGACCTAAAGCAAAGACCACAACCATGGCTAAAGCCAAGGTTGAGTCTCAAGACCATGGTAACAATGACCAAGGTCACGGCAAAGCCACGGCTAAAGACCATATAACTTTTAAAGATCAAAACTTATATATATGTTATCAAATACTACAATAGTAGGGAGCCTCATGTGAGGAGTTCATTAAGTAAGCCGTCGAGACGAGTTGTGGATTTACGAATTAAAGTGTCCTGGCTCCTCGAACGTTTACTCCACGACTTCTGAATTATGTCAGCCCGAACGGTAGTAAGAGATATACAACCTATACATGTTTCATAAGCCATTTATATTCAAAGACTTACACATTATACTAAAGTACTACATCATGAACATTATGCAAGACATATATAGGCAATTCTTCGTATTCTTAGACATTACTCCAAACCTAAGTCGCAACGTTCTATTATAGGCTGCTCTTAGAGACTTTCGCGATTCGACTACTACTATCATTTCTCATTACATAGACTTAAGGTGAGTCATAGCCCCTACTCTTTTCATACTTGTTTTAACTCTTTGGGGGGGATACATACACAACTACTTGCTTACTTGTACAAATACTCAAAACATTTATACTTGATTGTTTCATACTTGATTTTCTTATACTTGATTGCATTATACTTGATTTCATACATACATGACTGTTTTTATCTTTGGGAAGTGGCTCCCAGTAATCTTTTATCTTTGGGAAGTGGCTCCCAGCAAACTTTTATCTTTGGGAAGTGGCTCCCAATTTTCTTTGGGAAGTGGCTCCTAGTTTTCTTTGGGAAGTGGCTCCCAGTTGTCTTTGATACATCCTAACATTTGCGAATGTTTGGATACATCATAAAAGTGAGGTCTTCGGAGATGAAGTAGAGACTCACTACTAATTGCTTAATTGTTTTGATGAACTTATACATGTCTTTATTATACTATATGTTAGCAGTGGGTTGTGAACACACAGGTTACAAGTCTCTTATGGCGGGACTTGTAACTGAGTGGATTCACGATGCCTTTGCTGTGTGATCATTCTTTAAGGCTTTTTCAACTGTTTTAATACAAACTCTATGAACTCACCAACCATTGTGTTGACACCTTAGCATGTTTATCTCAGGTTAGTAAGGCGATAGCTAGTGCGTGGAACATAGAGTCAAGCTGCATATTCTGAAGACTTACGCTTTTATCATTTACCATTCAAAACATTTTGTATACATTTATGTATCATACTTTGGAATCTCATGTTTGTAACTTTGAATTCATTAATCGAATGGTAACTTTTCAAAACGTCTCATTTAGAGTTCGTTTTCTATAACTTGTACTTTGTATTATGAAGTAGCACCCCAGTGACACAGTCTTCCGCTGCGGTATTTTGGGGGTGTTACAACACCCCTCCGAGCCTATCTTTTCGTTTCTAACTTTAAGCATCTTACTTAAAGGAAGAATTTGTTACACCCCACTTAAATGTACAACCAAATCGCCTTAGCCTTCCATGTATGCACTCATCTTTAGTGCATTATTGTTATTTGTTTAAACCCTTAGTTAATTATCTACTTGATTACATGGTTGCTAAGTCGAGTCATATCCTTGTACATATTGTTTTGGGACGATTGGGACTTATGGGTAAAGTACTTATGTTATGGAGTAATGGGGAAGAACATCATATTATTACCCCCATATGTGCGTTAATCTTAAAAGTACTCCAAGTGTTTTGATTATCTTTATTCGAGTCATTAGATTAGTTTATTGTAAAGTATGTAAAAATTCAAGTGTAAGGGGAATGTTCATTCCCTATTATGTATTATTTTGGATGGTAGGGTAAGAGTGTATGCACAAAAAAAAAAAAAAAAAAAAAAAAAAAAAAAAAAAAAAAAAGAAAATCGAAAAATAAAGGAAAAGAAAAAAAAATGGGGGGGGGGGGAAGAGAAGAGAAAAAACATACGGACTACCATCCCGTTTCATTCTATGTTTATTTTATGTTTTTGTTATTTTTCATTTATTAGCTTAAGTCGAGTCAAATATTTGCTTAGCAACGCCATATTGTACATGTAATTAACCAAGATGATTTGTGAAAAACTAGAAGGGGGGTTGAATAGTTTTACGTCTTTTTAATTTGTTATAAAAGATTGTTTGAAAGTTTTCTTTGTTTTCAAAAATATAGATTCGATGCTATATGAAATCAAGTCATGCACAATATGAACAACACTAAATATGTACGATAAAGCAATAATAATGTAAGTAAAGAAATAGATGAGAGTTGTGAAGATCGAACCGCGAGACAAGAGATTTATAGTGGTTCGACTACAAGGTCACCTTCCTTGCCCTACTCCACTCCCCGAGCACCTAACTCGAGAGTTTTCTTCACTATGTCAACAAGCTCCCCTATGGCGGAGAAAACCTTACACACCAATTTACACACCACAACTACGTCACAACTTATTCACACCTTCTACACAACTATTTCACACCTATTCACTACTTAATCACACCACTTCTTCACACCTATCTCCTACACACCAATCTTCTTCACACCTATCTTCTACACACCAATCTTCTTCACAACTATCTTCTACACACCAATCTTCTTCACAACTATCTTCTACACACCAATCTTCTTCCTAACTTTTCTTCTTCACAACTAACTACTAACCAATCACACTATGTATATATCTAACTAAACTATCTTCTAACAAATATTCACAACTAATCACACAAAGAGATAAATAAAATAATGATGCTCTAACAACTTAGATGTGGAGATCACAACAAGTTGTAATACTTCTTGTCTTGAGGGATAGAAGTATTCTTCTCTTGCACTTGATAGGATGATGTTTGGATCACTTTGAAACAAAGATTTAGGAATGTATGATCAAAGGATTTAGAGATTGGAAATGGAGATCTAGAACAGAAAGTTTAGGAGTACAAAATGTGAGAAAAATTCCAGATTTAAGGTGGTATTTATAGGCAACAAATTCTGACAGAGGAGCGTGGCTGGTCCCCTTAAATCAAGGCCGGCCCCCTTAAAATTAAGGGGACCGCCCTTTATAATTAAGGGGGCCGCCCAGCTGTAACGGCTAGATTTTTTGTTTTTTAGTGGGGAAAGTTTATTTGGTGAAAAACTAACTGATTTTGGATAAAAATTTGAATTCATATATTTAGTATGAATAAAACATTTTTCTTTATTACCAAAATTGTTTTTCAAAATTATATAATATGTTTATATAATTAAATAAACTTTGTAATACTTAATTAAATTTTCCTTTGATCATAAATTGCACTAAACACTTTTTTTATTCATACCTTAAGTGATTTGGATCTAAAGAGAATGTTAATCACTAAATACTTGTTTATGTCACAAGTTTTAGTTCTATGAGTTTATATTTTGTAATAATCAAAACATACAGATATTGATAATATGTTAATAATGTTTTTAGGCATTATTTATGTCAACAATCTCCCCCTTTTTTATTATTACAAAACCTTAAACTCAATAGATCTAAAATTTGTTTTTAGACAAGTATTATAGAGTTTACATTTCTCTTCTCCCCCTTTTTGTAAAATCAAAAAGGTTAAGCCGAGTAAGATTCGTGAAGGAAGTTTAAACGGGTAAAATGTTCCCCCTTGATGTATGCTCCCCCTCATTTGAGAGCACCAAGGGAACTAGCTATGGAAATCTTGGCTACAAACAATATTTGAAGAGAACAAGACACATATACATGCAAAGCAACAATTATGCAAATAAAAATAGATTCATTCAAGCATCATAGAAATGATTAGCATTACAACATTCAATATGCTTGAACCATATTGATTACAATAAAACAAAAGAAGAGACATAGTCCTATATTGCCTAAGAGAGCACTTGGACTTGCTTGTAACCCATGGTTGATTGTATTATTTGCTTGAAGGAGAACATAAGCATAAAGCTTAGTTGTTAGATGGAGAGGGATATGGAGTGGGGTATGGAGCGGAAGAGGTGGATCTTACGATGTTGTATCGTGTTAAGGGTGGTATGGGATGAGGACGAGTGAGGAGATATTCAATCAAAGAAATATCTTCACTCAAGTATAAAATTTATTTTTGAAGGAAGATGCAACAAGGGCAATAGTGAGTGTGGTTTGTAACTTGATCCAAGTTGAGAGAGTGGGGTAGGCAATTGTTGTAGGGTGATGATGGAGGTTGCCCTTTGTTGCGTTGTGCAAGGTGCATGGCATTGAGATCACTAAGATCATGGATTTGGGTTATTTCATCACGAAACTTTTGCTTTTCCGTGGCAATGCGAAGAGAGTCATTGTGTTTGGCAATGCGAAGAGAGTCATTGTGTTGATATGGATGAATTGGGTTTGTGTAGTTGGAATTGTAGTTTGATGGTTGATCAAACTTGTATGGATCATTATAAGTGGTTGGAGGATGAGATGAGTGGTTTGGCATGAAGGAAGATGTTTGGCCAATGTTGTATGGTTTGTAAAGAGGATCAAATGAATGTCCTTGTGAATTTGGTGTAAAATTTGGGAAGTAAGTGGTTGGAGGTGTTGAGTGATTTCCAACTTCATTGGTTATGATGGATTTGTTTCGAGGGCTTTTTCTTCACCAAACGGGTTTTTCCGTCATCCTTGCAAGCCTTGAGGCTTTTGGTTTTGATTTGTTTGGAGAAGTCATGAAGGGATGAATGGAGAGTGTTGAAGATTGGGGATATTTATAGTGTAAGATTTGTGTGTTTATGGATGGATGAAGTTTGTTTGGGAGATTAGGACAAAATATGTTGGTGAAAAATGGGAAATGTAGGTTGAAATGGGCTAAAAAGCAGAAAAGATTATGTAAATCCGTCCAGCAGATGGCCGGTCCCCTTAATTAGGGTGCGGTCCCCTTAAAATTAAAGGGACCGCCTTGCATAATTAAGGGGGCTGTAACAATTCACATTTTCAGGTTAATTACTATTCCTGGAAAATTCACTATTCACTTTTACTATTCATTTTACTATTCATTTTTACTATTCATTTTTCCCGAAACTTTCCCGAAAGTTGATTTTTATTTGATATTATCGAGTGATAAATCATTTCCATGGCAAAATTAAATGTTTGACATTCGTCAGATCATTTTCTTGAAAGTTATTAAGGAATTACACGGAATTACACGTTTTAGGGTAAAACGTCAATCAGAAATTCTACGCACAACGAAATTCAACCCCGTCAGGTGACCCCACATCAGAAAAATGTTTGACACACTCATGATTTATTTGAGAATTAATCGTGACTGAGAAAAACATGACCAAAGACTTCCCGGCAGGTCACCCAAGCCTGTACTACTCTCGCATGAGCACGCTTAACCGTATGGGCGATTAACCGTTAGACCACAAAACGCGTTTCTAAGACGATTTGAGTTTTCAACTTATTAGAAAAAGTCAACATATATTTTTCCCTCCTCCATTGACCAAAAATCATCCCTTGATGTTATAAGTCATTTCGTGATTTTTAGGCTTACGGTTTGATGTCTAAAAGCATTTAATACCAACCGACACTGGACTGAGCCCAGTCTAGACATTATAAGTCATTTTAAATCAATATTATCCTATTAGAAAAGTAACATTTTACTTTTCTCAATTTTACGCAATATTCGTAAGTTTTACATATTACGCGTTTTAGACCCGTGTTTCCAGTTTTTAGCAGGGTTTTACCACCCAAATGGAACCTACCACTCATTTTATATTTTATTATGGGACATATGGACATGTCTAACAATACTTTAACGTTCCATAATTTTACGACACCCGGTTTTACGTTTTGAGGCCTAATCATTTACGGTTGTCATTTCCCGGAGTCAAAACTCTTCCTAATACTTAGGATAATACCAAGCAAAGTCCACACCTTGTCTCCCAAGTTTAGGAACCGACCTAGGGGGGGGGGGGAATTCAGCCTTGTGTGTCTTGATCTCATGCTAGGAGCCTTAGGATGATTACATGTGTTCACCTTGGCCTCCAAGGTTGGACTAGTCAAACTTGTAACCTCCTCAAGACCCTTTATAAGCCTCTCCCCCTCCCCTTTTGCCGTGGATATCACACACACAAACACATCCATCCTTTGCTCATTTCCTTCTAGTTTCATGCATGATTCAAGTGCTTCTTCAAGATAGAAACCCTAGTTAGGTTATCATTCATCAAAACACTTCCATAACCTCATATACTTGGTGATTTCTCTTGAGTTTGAATCCACTCAAGTCACCTCAATTTTCATCATCTCTCTTTCAAGATTACAAGAGTAGAAAGATTGCATGAAGTGAAGTGGGTTGAAGCAAGTCTATCAAAGTCCTATCCTTACATGTTAACTTCCTTTCATCTTTGAAAGCCAAAAGTTGTGAGCCAAACCCTAACTTGCTTCTTGTTAAATAATTATGTTCATGTTATTTACATGTTATTCTTGCTATATTATGTCTTGTATTTATGTCCATGATGTATAAAAGAGAGCAAAACAAGTTATTGTTATTGATTGTTACAACAAGTTACTAAAACAAGTAAACTAGTGACTTTCTTGGTAAGACCTGATCAAAATGGTAAAAATATGATGTTGGATCATTACATATTACAGTAGAGGACTTAACAAGGAAACCATAGCAATTTGAACCACCTAAAACAAGTATACGAGTCAAAAGTTACGCCCATTTGAAGTTACCAAAACTTTGCGGCAAACTGCCAAATACCATTCTGATCAAATTTAGGTTTTGAAAGTCACACTTCTGGTCCGATTCATCAAAAAGTTAAAACACGAAAGTTGTCCGGAACGACGTTTTCGTTCAGGAACAAAGAAGCTCGAACCCTGAAAACACTTTTTGAGTGATAAATTCTTCAAAATCTTAACAGCCCATTTTTAGACCAAAGTCATTACATATAAGTTATGGTTTATGAAGACCAAAGGGGTCTTATGACCTAGAATCAAGACCACAACCATGGCTAGAGCCAAGGTTGAGTCTCAAGACCATGGAACAATGACCAAAGGTCATGGCTAGGCCATAACGAAATGACCATACAAGCTTACCAAGGCAAATACATGAACTAGAGAAGTTGGCGATAACTTGAACATACAATTTGGATCTACTTCATCTAAAGGAACCATGAGATATTACAAAGAGGAAATGACCATACAAGACTTATGAAACTACCCCTAATAACAATCTTCATGTACAAATAAACTTACCTAAGTTTATTCAAGTATCGGACATGTAACTTTTCGGATCAAAACTTATATCTATATATTTCATCAACTACTACAATAGTAGGGAGCCTCATGTGAGGAGTTCATTATGTAAGCCGTCGAGTTGAGTTGTGGATTTACGAGTTAAAGTGTCCTGGCTCCTCAAACGCTTACTAACATAACTTCTGAATTATGTCGGCCCGAACGGTAGTAAACGATATACCAAAACATACATGTTTCATGAATCATTTCTTTCAACGACTTACATTATACATCATACCACATCATGGACTAAGTGCAAGACATACATATATTGGCATGTTTATGTTTCCTTAGACATTATTCCAAACCTAAGTTGCAACAATTATTCTAGGTTGCTCGTAGAAGTTCTTACGGCATATCCATCATTCTCATTATACATCATCCAACTCAAGGTGAGTTCATAGCCCCACTTTACATTACTTCAATGTTTTACAAACCCTTGGGGGGAATACATGCTATTATTTTTCTACTCGAACACAATGCTTTCTATTGTATGCTATTCGACTATGTTTTATTATCACTAAGTAACATCCTTGCCAAACCAAGATCCCTTATTATGAACCATTTAATCACTTGCGAGGGTTACTTGCAAGTGAGCGCGAATATTGTGAATAGGCCTATTGGGATTGACGAATCCCATTTGTTTTGACTAAGTTCAAACAAATGCATTAATATTTGAGACATTAGGTATGACGGCAAAGTACCTACCGGGATAAATCTGCCGATCGATATTGGTACACGTTAACGTTTTGGTGTCATAAGCTTAGTGTATAATACATTTCATGGGCGTATAATAACGTAGCCTACCTGTTTTGTTTCCAAACATTGGTGTGAGTTTATAGCTCACACTACGATTATTGTGTTCAAACGATTTAACTACAAACACTACGATTATTGTGTTCAAACGATTTAACTACAAACACTACGATTATTGTGTTCAACGATTTACTACAAACACATTGTGTTCAAACATTAAACAAACTCTATGAATATCACTCAACCTTTGTGTTGACCTCTCAAGCATGTATTTCAGGTTCATGACGATCAAGGATGGCACGGAAGGACACAGATACTCAAGAGGGCTATAAATTTTATTATCATTCAAAAACACATTTATTATATATTGTAAACATGGAACCATTTGGGACCTCATTTTGTAAATCTCTGATATTTATACAATTTGAATGATAAATCTTTTAAAACGACTCAATTGAAGTTCGTTTTCTATTATTGTGACTATTGTGCCGTCGAGTAACACCCATGTTGAATTTCGCTGCATCCATGAATTGGGGGTGTTACAGGGGCCGCCCATCTGATGGTTCCCAGATTGCCAGAAATGGGTTTTTGGCAGAAAATTTGCAGAAAGGTTGTGTTTTTGGATTTAGATTCAAGCAAGTTCAATTCTTTTAGGCAATATAGCATCTAATCTAATCAAGATATAGCATGCATGCAAAAACACTTAAGCAAAAGAGCAAATAAGCAACACATAATAAGCTAAAGGAGACAAATAAGGGCAAGAGCACTAAAACTTCCTAAGGCAACTATCTTAGATCAAAGGCAAAGGCAACTAGTGAGTCAAAAATCTAGTGATGAAGCAAGATGACAATGTTATGAGTGATTTTGTCCTAGTGTGTGCCTATATGCAACAAATGTGGAGTTGTGATTGTTTCGACTCCTTAATGCAAAAAAAAAAAAAAAAAAAAAAAAAAAAAAAAAAAAAAAAAAAAAATCTTAAGAAACAATCCAAAGTCTCCTTGATTCGATTTTTGCTCGATCATGAATATCAAAGATATATATTAGATTATATACCTTGACAATTTATGTGAGAGTTTATGCATGAGAAAAAAAATTGTTTTTAGCATTAGTCAACAATGCAAGGAAAATGATGTTCATGTGATTCCTAGATGTGAGAATAATTTTAAAGAAAATTGATTGGGTTTTACAAAAGAGTATATATACAAAGAAAATAAAATTTCCCAATCTTTAATTTTGTGCAAAATAGATTCCTAGACTCAGAAATGGAGAAGTGGAAGAAAAGTAAATCTTATGCAAGAAAAAAAATTGTCTAAATGCAATAAAATTTAGTCAACTTGTTTCATCATTCCTAATCCTAAACGCAAGTGATTGAATAATTCACGCTTAAGGGGTTTAGTGAATATATCCGCAATGTTATCTTCCGATGCAACTTTTTCTATAGATATGTTCCCTTTTTGTACATTGTCCCTAAGAAAGTGGTGGCGTATTTCTATATGTTTAGTCCTAGAGTGTTGCACCGGATTTTTACTTAAATCTATCGCACCTTTGTTATCGCACATAATGGGAACGTTTTCTAACCTAATGCCATAGTCTATAAGAGCTTGTTTCATCCATAGTGATTGTTGACATGCCTTTCCAGCGCTTACATATTCGGCTTCGGTGATAGAAATAGCAAGAGCGGTTTGCTTCTTCGAAAACCAAGATGTTAGACAACATCCCATAAACGTGCAAATACCGCTAGTGCTTTTTCTATCTACGTAGTCTCCCGCGTGATCCGAATCCGCATAGACGATGGTTTCTATGCCGGATCCCTTAGGATACCATAATCCTAAGTGTATAGTGCTTTTAATGTATCGGAAGATACGCTTAACCGCTTCTAGGTGAGAGGTTTTGGGATCCTCTTGAAAACGGGCACAAAGGCAAACACTAAACATGATATCGGGTCTACTTGCCGTCAAGTATAGTAAACTACCTATCATTCCTCTATACTTGGTGTTATCTACGGACTCACCTTCATCATCCTTTGTGAGTTTTACTTCCGTAGACATGGGAGTTTTCATGGGTTTTGAGTCTTCTAGGCCAAATTTCTTAAGCATTTCCTTAATGTACTTAGATTGGTTAAAGAATATTCCATCTTCTAATTGTTTTATTTGTAATCCTAGGAAGAAGTTAATTTCACCCATCATACTCATCTCAAACTCATCATGCATGATTTTGGCAAATTCATAACACATGTCTTGACAAGTCGATCCAAATATAATGTCATCAACATATATTTGAACAATGATGAGACTTGGGTCTTTCCTTTTAGTGAAAAGAGTGTTATCTACCATTCCCATGGAATAATCATGTTTAATAAGGAAAGCTTTTAATCGATCATACCAAGCTTTGGGAGCTTGTTTGAGTCCATACAAAGCTTTCTTTAACTTATAAACATAATCAGGTTTTGCGAAGTCAATGAATTCTGGAGGTTGTGCCACATATACCTCCTCATTGATAAAACCGTTAAGGAATGCACTTTTCACGTCCATTTGGAATAACTTAAAATCTAGGGCGCATGCATAGGCAAGTAGTATCCTAATAGATTCTAGTGTAGCTACGGGGGCATAAGTTTCGTCATAATCACTTCCTTCTTGTTGATTATAACCTTGGGTAACTAACCTAGCTTTATTCCTAGTAATTACTCCATTTTCATCTAATTTATTCCTATATACCCATTTAGTTCCTATGATGGTCATATTCATTGGATTTGGGACTAATTCCCAAACATCATTTGCCTTAAACTGATTTAATTCTTCTTGCATAACTATAACCCAACTTTCATCTTTTAAAGCCTCATTAATATTCTTAGGTTCTATTGCTGAGAGGAAACAAAAGTAATTATTTTTATCTTGAGCTTGTAACCTAAAGGTTCTTTAGTTAAGATGTCCTATTATATTATTTAGTGGATGTGATCTAGATTCTTTAACATTTACAATTTCGTTATTTCCTAAGTTAATGTCTTCATTATCATTTCCTATGGGTTTTGTTTTACTAACCTCAATAGCTTCTTCTTCGACTAAGTCATCATCTTCTAAAGGTAAAGTTTTAGGAGGTGGTGGTGTTTCATCAAATGTTACATTTAGTGATTCTTCTACTTTCATGGAGTGTTTGTTAAGTATTATATATGCTTTACTATTTTGTGAGTATCCTAAGAATATTCCTTCATACGATTTTGGATCAAACTTAGTGAGGTAATCCTTAGTGTTTAGAATGTAACATTTACTTCCAAATACCCTAAAGTAGCTTAAGTTTGGTTTTCTACCTCTTAGTAACTCATAAGGAGTTTTTCTTAGAATTCTCCTAATTGATACCCTATTAATAATATATGTTGAAGTATCTACGGCGTGACACCAAAATTTTTGTGGGATGGATTGTTCATTTAACATTGTTCTACTCATTTCTTGTAGTGACCTATTTTTTCTTTCTACTACACCATTTGATTGAGGAGTATGAGGAGCGGAGAAATTGTGAGATATTCCATTTAAATCACAATATTTTCCGAATTGTACTTCATTGTCAAATTCCCTACCATGGTCCATCCTAATGGCTACTATTGTGCATCCTAATTTATTTTGAATCATTTTACTAAATATTTCAAATTTTTCAAAGGCTTGGGTCTTGTCACTTAAAAACCTAGTCCACGTGTATCGTGAGTAGTCATCTACTATTACTAATTTGTTTCCTCCATAGCTCCGCACAGCGGATGGACCAAAAAGATCCATATGTAATAGTTCTAGGCACCTAGTAGTGGATACTATATTCTTAGCTTTGTGACTAGAATGAACTTGTTTTCCAATTTTACATGCATTACAAAAATGTTTGTCATATTTTAGATTAGGCAAGTTTCTAACTAGTTCTTTAGAGGCCAAAGATTGTATTTGTTGCATGTTAGCGTATCCTAATCTCCTATGCCACAATGTGGAGTTTTCGTCTAGGGTCGTTAGGCATATCCTATCCTCAGGTTTGTTTCCTAGTTTCATAACATATATGCCTCCTTTCCTAATTCCTCTACCTATAATTTTTCCATTCTTAACTATTTCACTATCCTCTTCGGTAAAGGTGACTCTACATTTATTATCACATATTTGTCCTATACTAAGCAAGTTATATGTTAAATTATCTACATGCTCTACATTTTCAATAGTAAGTGAGTCTTGAGAAATCGTACATTTGCCAATGATTTTTCCACGTAAGTCACTACCGAAAATAGCGTTACCTCCATTGTATGCCTTGTATGTAGAGAATAGCTTGCGGTTCCCCGTCATGTGCCTCGAACATCCGCTATCCTTGATCCATTCGTCAGGCTCCAAGTCAATTCCTAAACATATTTCGTCGGTTCCTTTTGCCATAAAACACTTTTCGTCTCTGGGTTTTTCCACTTCTTCTTTGTCACTATCACTCCATGTTCCACTAACAAATGCGCCTTGATTTTCATAACCCGGCGGCTTTAGACATTCGCCAATGAGATGATTTGGACTTCCACATATAAAGCACTTTCTTTTTTCGTAGTTGTCACTTCTATTTCTTCGGAACAGTTTTCTTTCGTCTCGTGGTGATCTAGTGAATCTTCCTCGTCTCTTGAAGAATTTCTTGAATTCTCTTACAGCCATTGCATATTCTTCGTCTTCACTTTCGTTTCTTGAATCATCATCGTCACTAGGTTCCTTTTTGGCTTTTAGAGCAATGGATTTGGTTTGTTCTTTCTTGACTTTGACCGTTTCCGAATCTCTTCTTATAATTTATTCATGGACCTTCAAGTTGCCAATTAGTTCATCTAGTGACAACGTCATCAAATTCTTTGATTCTTCAATAGCCGTGACCTTAGCTCGCCATTTCGGATGCAATGCCCTAAGAAATTTCCTAACACAGTTTTTACTAGAAAATGTCTCATCAAGTGCTTTTAAACTTGTGATAATGGTGTTAAATTTAGCAAAAGCATTATTAATTGATTCCTCTTCCAGAATCGTAAATTGTTCATATTATTGTACAAGAAGATCTATTTTGTTATCTTTAACTTGACTATTACCTTGGTGAGTAATTAGTAAAGAATCCCAAATTACTTTTGCGGTTCTACACATAAAAATTCTTTCATATTCTTTGCGTGGTAACGCATTATAAATAACCATTTTAGCCTCATTATTTTTTGCTAGTTTCTTTTTCAAATCATCATTTTGTTTTTCAAAAGGTACAATTTCATCCATTTTAGTTTCAACATTATATTGAATAGGGGGAAAATCACCAAAGGTAATAATATGACAAAGATCAAGATCTTTTGATTTCACATAAGTTTCGAATCTATTTTTCCAATATAAAAATCCATCACTTTCAAATAGTGGTGGTCTATGCATAGATTGCCCTTCTAAATATTTTAAAGATTCCATAGATCGTTACAAGTTTTAAAATACAATATATTTTAAAAAATCTTGTTAGACGTGGCTCTTGATACCAATTGTGGAAAACTAGAAGGGGGGTTGAATAGTTTTACGTCTTTTTAATTTGTTATAAAAGATTGTTTGAAAGTTTTCTTTGTTTTCAAAAATATAGATTCGATGCTATACGAAATCAAGTCATGCACAATATGAACAACACTAAATATGTACGATAAAGCAATAATAATGTAAGTAAAAAAATAGATGAGAGTTGGAAAGATCGAACCGCGAGACAAGAGATTTATAGTGGTTAGGCTACAAGGTCACCTTCCTTGCCCTACTCCACTCCCCGAGCACCTAACTCGAGAGTTTTCTTCACTATGTCAACAAGCTCCCTTATGGCGGAGAAAACCTTACACACCAATTTACACACCACAAATACGTCACAACTTATTCACACCTTCTACACAACGGTTTCACACCTATTCACTACTTAATCACACCACTTCTTCACACCTATCTCCTACACACCAATCTTCTTCACACCTATCTTCTACACACCAATCTTCTTCACAACTATCTTCTACACACCAATCTTCTTCCTAACTTTTATTCTTCACAACTAACTACTAATCAATCACACTATATATATATCTAACTAAACTATCTTCTAACAAATATTCACAACTAATCACACAAAGAGATAAATACAATAATGATGCTCTAACAACTTAGATGTGGAGATCACAACAAGTTGTAATACTTCTTGTCTTGAGGGATAGAAGTATTCTTCTCTTGCACTTGATAGGATGATGTTTGGATCACTTTGAAACAAAGATTTAGGAATGTATGATCAAAGGATTTAGAGATTGGAGATGGAGATATAGAACAGAAAGTTTAGGAGTGCAAAAGGTGAGAAAAATTCCAGATTTAAGGTGGTATTTATAGGCAACAAATTCTGACAGAGGAGCGTGGCCGGTCCCCTTAAATCAAGGCTGGCCCCTTTAAAATTAAGGGGACCGCCCTTAATAATTAAGGGGGCCGCCCAGCTGTAATGGCTAGATTTTTTGTTTTTTAGTGGGGAAAGTTTATTTGGTGAAAAACTAACTGATTTTGGATAAAAATTTGAATTCATATATTTAGTATGAATAAAACATTTTTCTTTATTACCAAAAGTGTTTTTCAAAATTATATAATATGTTTATATAATTAAATAAACTTTGTAATACTTAATTAAATTTTCCTTTAATCGTAAATTGCACTAAACACTTTGTTTATTCATACCTTAAGTGATTTGGATGTAAAGAGAATGTTAATCACTAAATACTTGTTTATGTCACAAGTTTTAGTTCTATGAGTTTATATTTTGTAAATCAAAACATAGAGATATTGATAATATGTTAATAATTTTTTTAGTCATTATTTATGTCAACATGATTATCTCGCCACCAGTAAAGACTGCCTATATCCAACAAAACCGTGTATTCCATATCCCTACACCTAACATTACAACCCTTTTAAAAAGACCTCTTTGATAGTTTATCCTAGGTGCTTATGCCATGTGGTGGAGGTTTGATCCTTTCCCAAGCCTATGGTAATCTATTTTGCTATGACAGGTAGTGAGAGATGTTTTCCATTTCCATATTGTGATATTACTTTATTACACCCGAGAGATGGGAGTATCTAAACACTATTTGTGAGGTGCTAGTATATGACCTCCGTGCTTGTCTTTGGTCTTTAGTGGAACGATTATTTGTTGTAATTACTTTTATATTAGTGTTAAATGACCCCTAACTTGTATTTTGATTAGAATAAAAGCGCATTTGCTTGAGGACAAGCAAGTATCAAGTGTAAGGGTATATGATGAGGCGAAAAATGAACCGTTTTTAGGGGTTCATTTAAGCCCGGAATTGAATTTATTTGATCAAATATTGCCCTAAATCGTTCCTTTTGTGATTTTAGGTACTTGGGGAGTGAATTTTGGAAAATGAAACATTTTGGACATTTTTGGAGCATAAAAGTGAAGAAAACGGCAAAGACTTAATTTTCCATGCTGAGAACAGTACCTGACGGCGTCAAGAAGGAAAATGTGACGGCGTTAGGAGTAAAATCCATGAAGACCCATAGAAAACCTGAAGGCGACAGATGAAGGGCGTCAAGAGTTATTTTGGTGACGGCCTGAAGATGGATTACACGTGACGGCGTCAAACCCAGATCTAGGCAGTCCAAGAACTTTATTGGCGGCGAGATGACGGCATCAGACATTTACTCTTGACGCCGTCACCTCACAAAATCTATATATACTTTTCTATTTTTCATTCATTAAGGAGAGGAACTTGTGTGGAGAATACTAGGGCCGAACCTAATAAACCCTAGGTCATTTGTAACAGTATTTTCAAGGGTTTTCACCCCTTGAAACCTTTCATGTTCAATTAAGATAAGTCCTCTTTCAATTAATTCAATATGTCTATGTGTTGTTTGAATATATCTTATGCTTGTCTTGATTATAACATGCCAGGCTAGATCTTTTATGTGTTTGCTTAGATGTAATGAAACCTAGATGTTGATTATAGGTTGATTGCTTGTTTATAGTTGTAATGGATGAATGATTTCAATGTTAGGCTTAAGAAAACTGGCAGATCTCCATTGTGTAACTTGCTTGAACGTCTTAAGAAACATGAACCGATGTGTACTAGGTTTTTATGGTTGTATTTAATGCATGAGCAAATTCTAGTGATCCCATGTTAGGAGCTTCTTAGCCGGCTCGACATAGGAGTGAAGTAGGAGCTTATAGGATTGGGGAAGTAAGTACGCCACCCCATGAATGGTATTAAGGAATACAATCCGTCATCCACGCAACTGTAACAAGTAATTAACCTGTAAAAGATATCTAGGGAGTAGTGAAATCTAAGTAAACACAATTCTCCCATATATTGCTCACACCACTAGTATAATTTAGTTTATTTTCATTTTTATTATTTTATTTTGATTGCATCTTAGTTATTGGGTTAGTTGACTAGCAACTAATTCCGCCCACTCCTTCAAAAAAACCGAGATTTTTATTTGCTTTTCTAAAAACATAAAAATACAAAAAGAATCATCTCTCACCTCTAGACCTAGTTCTTAGGCTTTCTAATCCTAGCGACACTATTCCTAAGTTGAACGATCAATCCCCCGGTACTCGTCACTATACTATACTACAACGATCAGGTACACTGCCTGGTGGGGGTTGTAAGCTTCTCGAGATCCCTCGAGAGGTAAAGCCTGGTGCAATTCCCACGCGTCAACAAGGGTGAATGAAAACAAGTTTCAGAAAAATACTCACCCAAATCCATTAAGTAATATGATTCCCAGGGCTGTTCAACTAAAATCTGGCATCAAACCTCTTATATTTGCTAGAAAAGTGAACAATGCTTACTCTAAGTCACTTGTTAAAAGTGCAAGACCCAATATAGCTTTTGTTAAATCTGCACAAACAGGTAACAAGACCTTTTATGACAAGAGGATTTTCAATAATCACAAGTACTCCAAAAACACGAATTTCAAAAACAACAGTTGCCACTGCTAGACCAAAAGTTTTCACTGGTGGTTTAGTAAACAATAAAAGGGAGAGTGTGGGAAATGCTTTGAAGGCCTCAGCACGTTGGGAATGGAAACATAAAGGAATTAACACCTCATTCAATCCCAATGGTGTATCAATGACCTTTGATAGATATAACTATATTGATACACGAGGCAGATCCAAGTCATTTGTGGCTTGGGTCCCCAAAAGGAACTAATTCCTTTATATTCTATGCAGGGACGTTCAAAGATTAAAGAAGATCAAGGATATTCAGATAGTGGATGTTCCAGGCACATGACTGGCAACAAGTCCTATCTTTCAGATTTCAAACCTTATGATGGACAATTTGTCAGCTTTGGAGGAGGAATTGGTGGCAAAGTTTCTGGCAAAGGCACTATCAAGGCTGGAAACTTGGATTTTGAGAATGTGTACTATGTGAAAGAACTCAAATACAATCTTTTCAGTGTGTCACAGATGTGTGACAAGAAGCACAGAGTTCTTTTCTCAAAAGATGAATGCTATGTCTTATCTAAGGATTATAAGTTACCTGATGAAAGTGAGGTGTTACTTAAAATCCTTAGAAAAGACAATCTCTATAGCATAGACATGAAGAAAATTGTTGCTAATGAAAATGACATTTGCTTGATTGCAAAAGCCACTTTGGATGAATCAATGCTATGGTACAAAAGACTTGGTCATGTTAACTTTAAGACCATCAAAAAAATTGTGAAAGATGGCTTAGTCAGAGGGTTACCAGAGAAGAGATTTGAGAATGACCAAACCTGCGTTGCCAGTCTCAAGGCCAAGCAACATAGAACATCTTACAAGAATAAGGCCTATAACTCTTTTGCTCATCCTCTCTATATATGTTGCATATGGACTTATTTGGTCCTACATCTGTGAGCAACATAAATTTGAAGAAGTATTGTCTTGTTGTAATTGATGACTTCAGCAGGTTTACATGGGTTTTCTTTTTAAGAACCAAGGATGAAACAACTGGCATCCTTAAAACTTTTATTACTGAAGTTGAAAACCAAGTTGATAAGAAGATCAAGGTTATCAGGTGTGACAATGGGACAGAGTTCAAGAACAGAGTTATGGATGATTTCTGAAGAGAGAAGGGTATTAAGAGAGAATTCAGTGTTGCAAAAACCCCTAAGCAAAATGGTGTAGCTGAAAGAAGAAATAGAACACTGATTGAAGCTGCTAGAACCATGTTAGCTGATTCCAATTTCCCAGTGACATTTTAGGCTGAAGCAGTGAACACTGCTTGTTATATTCAGAACAGGGTTTTGGTGGTGAAAACAAAGAATAAGACACCTTATGAGTTATTCATAGGAAGACCCCATATCTTGGATTTCATGAGACCATTTGGATGTCATGTTACAATTCTCAATACTATTGATCATCTGGGAAAATTTGAATAAAAGTCAGATGAAGGCTTCTTTGTTAGATACTCTATGGTCAGTAAAGCATTCAGAGTATACAATCTGAGAACAAAGAAGATTGAAGAGAATCTGTGTGTTGAGTTCCTTGAAAATAAACCTAACACTGGAGGTGCAAGTCCATAATGGCTATTTGATCTTGAAACACTATAAAATACTATGAACTATGTACCTGTTGCTCAAGGTACTGGGGATAACAACTTTGAAGGTTCAGAAGAGTTTATTGATGAAGATGAACCTAATAAAGATTCTGAGGATGTTAAAGATCAAATTGTTATGCCACTTTGGGACTTTGTAGATAATGATCATGTTTCAAAGAAGGAAGATCCACAACCTTCAACAGATATTAGAAGAGAAGATGATGCAGAAGTTGTGAATTTGGATGTTCAGAACAAAGATATTCCTGAAAGCAATGGTCATTCACTTCCCACTGCTATACCAGAAGTTTCCACTGCTGAACCAAATGTGGAAAATTCTACTTCTGCTGCTCAGGAAACTATCTTCAATGATGTGGATATCACAAATATGCCCTCTGCATATGATGTTTCACATACTCCTCAAGCTTCAATTCACAAGGTGCATCCACTTAACAATATGATTGGTGATCTACAATCAGGAGTGAAGACCAGAAAACAAACAAAGATGACCAATGATCATGGATTTATTAGTGAAGTTTATGAGTCCAAGAAGCATGCAGACAAGAATGAGTGCTTGTTTTTTTGTTTTCTATCACAAGTGGAACCTAAAAATGTGTATAAAGCACTGGAAGAATCAAGCTGGGTAGAAGCACTGCAAGAGGAGTTGCTACAATTCAAGCTTCAAAAGGTTAGGGTTCTTTGTGATTTTCCTGATGGGATGAAGGTTATTGGTACAAAGTGGGTCTTCAGAAACAAGAAAGATGAAAAAGGCATAGTTAACAGGAATAAAGCTAGGCTAGTTGCTCAAGGATACACTCAGGAAGAAGGCATTGACTATGAAGAAGTTTTTGCTCCTGTTGCAAGGATTGAGGCTATTAGATTGTTCCTGGCATATGCATCTTTTATGGGTTTTACTGTATATCAAATGGATGTCAAGAGGGATTTTCTCTATGGGAAGATTGATGAGGAGGTCTATGTTTCACAACCTCCAGGCTTTGAAGATCCTGAACATCCTAATAAAGTTTATAAAGTGGTCAACGCTCTTTATGGCTTACATTAGGCTCCCAGGAAGTGGTATGAAACCCTTGCTGCCTATTTACTGAATAATGGGTTTCATAGAGGGAAAATTGATCAAACTTTGTTCATCAAGAAAGACAAAGCTGATATCTTATTGGTTCAAGTTTATGTTGATGATATCATTTTTGGATCCACAAAGCCAGAGATGTGCAAAGAATTTGAGAAGCTGATGAAGGATGAGTTTCAAATGAGTTCTATGGGGGAACTTACTTTCTTTTTGGGACTTCAAGTACAGCAAAGAAAAAATGGAATTTTTATCAGTCAAGACAAATATGTGACTGAGATAATCAGAAAGTTCCATTTTACTGATGTAAAACCTTCAAGCACTCCTGCTGATAAGATTACACACTTACTCTTGAAGGATGATGGTGGAGAACCAGTGGATGTTCACACTTATAGATCAATGATTGGCTCTTTGATGTATCTTACATCATCCAGACCAGACATTATGTTTGCTATGTGTGCTTGTGCAAGGTATCAAGTCACTCCAAAGACATCACACTTGACAGCAGTGGAAAAGATTTTCAGATATTTGAAGACATATCCTAATCTAGGATTGTGGTATCCAAGAGAATCTCCTATGGAATTGGTTACCTACTCAGATAGTGATTATGCTGGTGCAAGTTTGGATAGAAGGTCAACCATAGGAGGATGTCAATTCCTTGGATGTAGATTGGTGTCATGTTAGTGCAAGAAATAGACAATGGTGGCTACTTCAACAACTGAAGCAGAGTATGTAGCTGCTGCAAACTGTTGTGCTCAGGTCTTATGGCTTCAAAACCAATTCTTGGACTATGGGTACAATTTCATGAACACCATTATCTTTATTGACAATAGCAGTACCATATGCATAATTAAAAATCCTGTTTAACACACTAAGACTAAACATATTGAAATTAGACATCATTTTATAAGAGATTGTTATGAGAAAAATCTTATTCAAGTTGTCAAAATACATACTGATGACAACTATACTGATTTATTAATAAAAGGACTTGATGTGGGAAGGTTTCAGTACTTGGTAACAGGTATTGGAATGCTTAATCCATAAAATTTTGTTGTCTAATAGTTTTTGGTGTTGAGGGGAGGTTTTTGGTACTAAAATTGTTATATATGTTTGTATATGTTTGTCCACTAACTTTTATGCAGCGGATAAAGACAACAGTGGAAAATATATTGCAAACAGTGGTAAAATTTGCTCTCACAGTGGAAAAGGAAACACAGTGTAACTTTATTTCATTCAACCATTCAAGAGTTACATTGAACAAACAAAGAGAGTAAAAACATCAACACATCAAAACACAAAATAACAACCTACACTAGCTACTCCATTGGCTTCTTGCCCTTTCCCTTGTAGTTATGCTTGGCCTTTTGAGCACTTTTCCTCTGGTTCTCAAAGTTTGACCACATCCTTGGGCAAGTAAGACCAAGAACTTGTTTGGGAGGCTTTGGGAGTCTTGCAGGCTTCTCTGGCACAGGCTTCTTCATGTTTGCCAGTGCAGATCCTAGAGCTTATGTCAGTGCCTTTGACAACTCCTTGGAGAGGGTGTATGTCTCATCATCATCATCAGAAGAGCTGGAGTAAAACTCAAGTGATGGTGCAGGTGTTGAAATCTTCTTGTTTGGCTTCATAGTTGTAGAGCTTGAAGCACATGGTGGAAAGTAATCACCCCATCCTGATGTTGCTGAAGAGTCAGACATGTAACTTATTTCTTCTGAAGATGAATCAGAAGAGATGTAAATAATGTTTGGGAAATTGCTCATGGCGATTAAGGATTTTGTGATGATAAATAAAGTTTTTGGTGAAGACTATTGGTGATTTGAGCCCTTTTATAGGCAAAGTCAATCCCAATGGACAATTAAGAGGAATAATAACTCTTACCTGTTTTGGTAGATTGGGGAAGTAAATATGGATATTAGTTACTATATCGGGTTGACTTTGAGGAGATATTTTTGTGAATAGTGGCTTGGTCAAAAAGTAACTTTGGTTAGACACTTTGGTTATTCATACTATTTGCTTTATACTAACATGTGCAGGTATATAACCAAATTTTTGCTGGGCGTTGATCATACAAGGTGTGTAACTGAGACACACAACAAATGGTTATTGATTCACCATGTGTAATCCACATAAGAATCAACTAGTCCAGAGCAAACGGCTACTAGTAAAGACTTAACAAATCCATTTATGGTTGATAGTTTACCAAAAACTATATGGTCATCAACTCACCATATTCCAAGTGATGAATAGTTGGCTAGTCCATAGCAAACGGCTCATGATAAAGACATATCAAATCCGTTGATAGCTGATAGTTTGCTAAAAACTATGAAAAGAGCAGTTAAATTTCTATATGTTTTACTTTTATCATTGCTCTAGGAAAATTTTTGTGAAAAGTTCCCTCTGCTAGTTCATAATTACCACTGCCAGTGTAATTTTTACCACTGATGAACTAGCCGTTACAACTGTTGTGTCAGTAACAATATTTTTACTAGCCGTTGAGAGTAACCGTTTTTTCCATATTAATAGGGTGAATTTTTGGAGGATTATCTACTTACTTATTTTAATTTATTCTTTTCTTAAAGATAAATCTTTTCTAAAGATAATTTCTCTTGCGCATAATTCTCAAACCCTAATAGTATATATTCTTTTTTCTCTCAATCGGCATGTTCACCATTCAATTCATACTCACACAATTATACTTTTCTCACAACTACTATGGAAAGATTAAACTTTGCAGATGAGCACAACCAAGTGGCCTACTTGCAGAAGTCAAACGAAAAGAGTGGCCCTGTTTTTCATCAGATTGTGGACTTTCTCAATACCACTCACATTAGGTATGCTTTAACTTTAAATCCCACAATCTATGTCTCTCAAATCAAACAGTTTTGGAACTCTGTAGAGTCCATAACCATTGAACAAGGAGACACACATGAAACTGTGGATACTCTTAGAGCCACAGTGGATGAGGTAACTATTGATGTTACCGAATCATCCTTGAGGAGAATTCTGCAATTGGATGATCTTAATGGTATCATCACATAGCCCAATCCAGATATTCATAAACATCTCTCATCAATGGGGTATGATACATCTGACAAAAAGGTTACTTTCAGAAAATGATGTTTTTGTCCCGATTGGAGATTTTTAATTCATACTCTTTTGCATTGCCTAAGTCCTAAGAAAACTTTTTATGAACAATTCAGTTCAACAATGGCTTATCCTTTGGTTTGCTTAGCCACAAATAGGACTTTCAATTTTTCAAAGTTAATTTTTAACAGTATGAAAGGCAATGTAAAGAGTCCTTATAAATTTTTGATGTATCCAAGGTTTGTGCAAGCAGTGCTAAATGAATTTCCACTGCAACCTCACAAAAGAGTTTATAAAACCCCCTGTCTTAAGCCAAAAGTTTTTCAAAATATGAATAAGGCTTCAGATGGATGGAATGCGGAATTTAAACTACTTTTTCCTGAAATGCTTGCAAAGATTACACAGGTACAGGGTGAAGGTGCAGCTATCCCAGTTGTACCCCAACATACACCCCTATTACTGTTCCATCTATCCATTACACCCCACAAGTTACTCACACATATGAGAGGAGTCAAAAACCGCCACCTCCTCCCATCACAACATTGCATGATTCTGAACCTTTTGGTCTAGGAACAAGCAGTGGTGGTTCCAGGCTTCAATCTAGTCCAACTAGAGAAGAGTTTGCACCAATGCCCTATGATTCACCTCTCCGAATAGGTAACACAGTTGGAAGTGTTGAGGGCAGTGCGCAACCAATTGAATTGATGGAACTTTGTACCAAGTTAGTCAAACAGGTTCAAGCATTGGAGAAAGATTTGGCACAGACAAAGAAACAGCATGCCACAGATCTTATCAGTTTGAAATCAGAAATTCAATCTTTGAAGGAAGAAGTGCAAGAGTTAAAGAAGCAAAGATCTGCAAAGATTGTGATCTCATCCCTATCTTCTACTCATGATGAAGATTCTGAAGCATCAGATGATGATATGGGTGATTCTTCCAAACAGGGGAGGAAAACTGATGCTACATTTAAGGGGAGGAGGTTGGATTTTGAACAAGAATTTAATGATCTTGATGATCAGGATGATGAACAAGAATAGGAAAATGAAGCAGTGGAAACTCAAGAATAAGCAGTGGACACTGCTGATGCTGAATTTGAAAGAAGAAGGCAAGAAAAAGGGAAAGTTCAAATTTTTGAAGAATCAATTGAGCAACCAAGAAAGATTTACAAAAGTGAATAAGCTCAGATTGATATGGACTATGAATTGGCAAGAAAGAGTGAAGAAGAGGATGTAGCAAGGTTCATGGAACAACAAAGGATTCAAAAAGAGATGGAACCTGAAGAAGATATTGTTCCTATTCCAAACACAAAAGAAGGTACTCATGAATTCACTAATGAAGAAA
This sequence comes from Artemisia argyi, assembly GCA_030686995.1. Classification (NCBI taxonomy): domain Eukaryota; kingdom Viridiplantae; phylum Streptophyta; class Magnoliopsida; order Asterales; family Asteraceae; genus Artemisia; species Artemisia argyi. The sequence goes on along the minus strand of CM060680.1, from coordinate 152,003,632 downwards.
TTGAGCATATGATCCATTCAGATCCAGTTATCAAGAAGAAAGCTATTGAGCTTGTTGTTGATGCAAGCTTAACAGTGGAACAAAGATCAGCTCAACTGGCTAATTTCATCAACATGAAGAACAATCAAGCATTTGATTCTATGGTTGATACAATTAAGAAGACTCATAAAAGACCAAGACAACCATCTCATGCTCAAGTTAATCATAGAATGAAGAAGTACTTGTGTCATGTTGGAGGATGGAAAATGCATCAGCTCAAAGGAAAATCTTATGAAGAAATCCAAAGATTGTATTATCAAGAATACATAAGAGATAAAGATTTTCTTCCTATGCATTCAGAAGCTGAATCTATGGGATATAAAAGATCAGGTATGGATATTGAACCCAAAGATGTTAAGAGGTCTAAGACTCAGGAGTCATTTCAGGCTAAAGAAAAAGATGACAAGTTGGCTGAAGAGCAATTCTCAAGTATGATCTCTATTGAAACTAATGTATTAAATGTAGAACCTTTGGAGATATACTCTGATGACTTTGGAGATGCAAGGAAGATTATCAGAATTGGAGGCATAACAAGTATCTGTAGAGATTTTGAAGACCTTGTCAAATCTTAAAGAAAGATGAACTTGTTGATGTCAAAGCTAAAGAGTTGTGGGTTCAATTCAGAAGACTTTATGAGCCTGATGCATCTGATAGATATTGGAGATTTAAAGCAGACAACTTAACTACATTATGGAAGTTTTATGACTCAAGTTCTATGCATCATGTGTCTACACAAGCTGGTGTTGATGTGTTTATGCTAGCTGAGAAAGAATATCCATTAAAAGCAGGTATTCTTACTGTGATGATATCTATGAAGTTAAGATGTTGGGAAAGAAATGAAGTCATAGAAGATCTGCTACAAAGAATATATGATCAAAGTGTAAGAGCCGATAAAGAGTTAAGAAAAAGGAGAAAAGTGTTTGGAAGAATCCCCATCAAACTTAGAAACTTGTTGATTTGCATAGAAATCATAAGTTTAGGGGAGGATTGTTGGGAATTACACTAACAGTTACCACTGTTAAGCATGGAAGAAACCACTGCTGAAGAATGCACTAGCAGTGGAAACACATTACCACTGCTAGTACATAATATTAGTACTACTGTAGGATAATTGTTAGGAAACGTGTATTTAGACAAGTATAGAAAAGATCTCGTGTATATTCTATTATTCTAAGCTAATACTTATCTTGTAAAGGACTCCTTGTGTCCTATAAAAGGAGGTCCTAGGTTTAGGTTTATGTACGTATCAATTAGAGAGCTTCAAGGTGTAACCCTAGTGATAAGCTAGATCACTCGTATTATTATTCTTAATAATATTGGAGCTTAACGTTTGGTTTACATTCTGTGTTCATATACAACTGTTCTCACTCACAAACAAACTCACTAACAAATCTTCTAAGTATTACTAAGTATATTCTGCGTACCTGTTAGTATCATTCAAAGTATCATTCTAACACAAGGCGTGTGTTTAGATCCATCATACGAGTTTTTCTAAATATATCAGCGATAACTATTTTTAGAAATATATAGTATGTTGTCCAGATTTTTATCATGGTAAAACTTAGCTTTAACAGATAAACCGAGTCCACGAGACCTTAAAATATATTAGTACACTTAAATACCTTCGTGGGGATAGCTAGAACTTTAAAAATCGAGCTATAAGGAAGAAGTTATGACTTAACAAAGATACAGACGAAAAATATTATTTTGACAGCTTTCTATTAGCGAATAATAAACTGTTTTTATTTTTAGAAATGGATTTTTGACACTGTAAGTGCGATTTTGGATAAAGTGTCATAAACGAAAGTTGTAGTGTTTTGCTTACATACTTTAGTTGAGTCAGAAACTTTTCAAAATATATATTAGCGAACACTCATATCGTAATTACGATACAAACTTGCTGAAAATCCAAAAATGTTATATTTTGACTATTGCTAAGAAATACCAAAGTGACGCTATTTTTATAACTAAACTCACAAACAAACATGTACAGGTGATATAACTTTCATAAAGTGCATACACGACATCATTTCATGACCTAAATCATATCATTCATATAAGGTTGCGGTTAGATTACTGAGCCTCATTCCAGTGCACCCTTTTGCTATTATCATATCAGTTGTTTCAGTTGAGTTTCATAGCCCCGCTTTTCATTACATTGCTTTATTTACCTCAATGCCATATTAAGTCCCCTGTTAATCATGAACTATTAGTTATTAGTATGCGCAAATGTAATGAATAGATCTATTGAGGGTGACTCCTCCATCCGGGTTGGTAACACCAACTGGTTATATGGACACATATCATTTTAATCATAATCATAGTATCTGGAAAAACACTTAGTTAGGGCATTCAAGATCAGTTAAGTTTTGGGGTCATGAGCTTAGAGTATATGTATTATTTTTATGTGGCACTTTACTTATTACACTTGTCATTCATTCACTATGTAACACCCCATGCCCGCTTTGACTGAAAACTAAAACTTTACGCGCGGAAACGCTCGACTTTGACGAACTTTCTTTTACTCTTTTGACCATTGACAAAAATCTATAAACATTCAGGCCTTGAAACAATTTTTAAATAGAAATAGACTCAATTACCTTTAAAATGTCTCATATGACTTCTAACGATTTACGGTTCATTTTCTACAAAATAAACAAAACCGAAAAAATCTGCCAAAACCCACATTTATAACCAAGATGAACAAATCATAACCAAGATGAACAAAATCAGCTGCATAACCCAGACCCAAGATGCACAATCTCATAACCAAGATGCACAATTTCACGGGTTATGCAATAAACCCATTATGACCCATTACACTCCAACTACTTAATCCACTTTCATTACACCCCATACTTAACCAACGTACATTATTTAACATCCCTAACATGTCTCATACACGCATGACCCGTTCATATACCAAATTGGGTGTAAACCCGCTTATTCCAAAAACCCCCTTAAGGACCCATTTTAACTACACACTTTTACCCAATACATCAAACATATTAACCATTACCATAACACCCATTTGCATCCAAATCTCTATAACAACCATTTCATACACTTTGACACTTGATGACGCATTTACCAAAAACCATTAAAAGACATAAAGCTCGGCATCCACCTAACCTCCTACTTTCTTACCCAAATCCTTCTACATTCGCATAACCAATCCTTTCATTAATCCACGCCATACCATTAATACCTTAGCCTACAAAACATTGAAACATTAAACCGTAAGCACGAATGCTTAGTAAGTAACACGAGTATAACTTAACATTATACTTCATTCAACGCATTACACATTATACAACCATTAATCCAAAACAACATTAACATAATCACATACCTTGACCTCTTAGAGCCTTAACCTTCCTTATCCCTTATTCCACTCTTGACTAACCCTAACTAACCTTGTATCCTCTTACAGAAAATTATCATTATACTAACCAAACATAAACCTTAACACATTAAGCCACATAACACATAATGCATAGAAACCATTATAACTTTACATTATACCGGTTTACTTACCTTAAGTCCAAACTAAGTCTAACAATAACATCATCATCATTATCTTCATCCTTTATCATCATCATCATCATCCTAGGTCATAATCACAAAACATAATCATTTAACCCCATGACCAAATAACCTTAACAATGATTCCTACAACCATTATCTTACCCCTAAACATCTCTAATCATCATATAATCATATCTTGATTATATGATGATCAATCCCATCATTAACTAACTTAAACAAGATTACTTACTTGTGGGAAAGATCATAGTAGACTTAATCCTTGATGTGGAACACAAATCCTTCATGACCCACTTGATCATCAAACTTGTTCCCTCCCTTTTTCCTTTCTAAACCGAACCACACACACTCTTCCTCATTTTTCTAGAACCTTGTAGATATGAAGAGATAAGTCTTTATAATTGGTTAGTTGTGGGTTTGCCCTTGTGGCAAGAATGATCCCTTAAGTATCTTTACCTCCTACTTTGGCCACCACAACTTTATAACTTATCTAACACATTTAGCATATTAGCACTTAGGTCCTTGAAGTCCATTACCTTTCTAGTTGTGTCACATAATATTTTCTATAGCCATAATACACATTCTTTGACTATCAGGTTTGACTAAAACTTACTGTCATTGACTAACCAATCACGTAAGGTCCTTAGTCCATCTCATCTAGGGTGGGGTCCAAGTACTCGGGAAACGGGTCTAACACACTATACTTTTGGCAGCCATACAAAATTATTATTTACATAAACCTATGAACTCACCAATATTATTGTTGACCGTTTTAGCATGTATTTTCTTAGGTAATTAAACTATGTTTAGCATGGCTTGCATGGAGTCACATCATAGAGTCGCTGAGCTGACGTGTCTCACTAGGATTTTTTGCACTTAAATCTATCGTTTTATTATAACAAACATATTTCCTTTACTTTTGTGAAACATTTGGGACCTAGCTTTTGTAAACTCTATCAAATGCTGGAAAGATTGGCTGGAGATAAATATTACTGCTTTTTCGACGAATTCTTGGGATACTTCCAGATCCCTAGAGCCCCTGAGGACCAATAGAAAACTACCTTCACATGCCCCAATGGAACATTTATTTATAAACAAATGCCCTTTGGATTATGTAATGTACCAGTCACTTTTCAGCGATACATGACGGAAATCTTCTATGAGCTGATGGAGGATAGCATGGAAGTTTTCATGGACGATTTCTTAGTATTTGGAGATTCCTTCGACCGATGTCTTGCTAATCTTAAGAAAATGCTCAAACATTGCGAAGAAACTAACTTGGTCCTGAACTGGGAAAAGTGCCATTTCATGGTGAAGGAAAGAATTGTTCTAGGACTTAAAGTCTCCGGGATTGGGATTGAGGTAGATCGAGCCAAGATCGAAGCGATATCCAAATTACCTTACCCTACAACCGTGAAAGCCAGCTTCCTTGGTCATGCTGGTTTTTATAGGAGGTTCATAAAGGACTTCTCAAAGATAGCTAGACCAATGACTCAACTGCTTGTCAAAGATGCTCCATTCAACTTTTCACGAGAATGTAGAGAGGCGTTCGATCAATTAAAACAAGATCTCACGCAAACTCTGATTATGGTCACACCTAATTGGGATTTACCATTTGAGATTATGTGTGATGCTAGTGACTATGTCGTAGGGGTTGTGCTGGTTCAAAGGATAAATAAACATTTTCAACCCATCTACTATGCTAGCAAAACCAAGAACCCTGCACAAGAAAACTAAACCACTGTAGAAAAAGAACTCTTGGTCGTAGTTTTCACTTTTGATAAGTTTCGACAATATTTGGTCTTGTCAAAAACCATCGTTTTCACTAATCACTCAGCCCTGGGATACCTTTTCTCAAAGCAAGATACTAAACCATGACTCATTCGCTGGATACTACTATTGCAAGAATTTGATATCAAAACCCGCGACAAAAAGGGTGTTGAGAATCTACCAGTTGATCACCTCTCTCAGCTAGAGAACCCTGACCTTGGTAAAATAGACGCCTGTGAAATTTAGGATTCATTTCCCGAAGAACAATTGATGTTAATCGATGATTCTGAGCCATGGTATACTGATTATGCTAATTATTTAGCAAGTAGGGTTACTCCAAATCACATGACTAAACAAGAAAAGAAAAGGTTCTTCACCGAGTTAAAGTATTATTTCTAGGATGAGCCTTTCCTTTTTTGTAGATGTCCTGATTAGATCATCAGGCGTTGCGTTGCAAGTAGAGAAGCATGTAGGATCATGAAGGAATGTCACGCTGGGCCTTCCGGAGGGCATCATGGGATAAGCACTAGCGCACGATTTTTTTTTTTTTTTTGATGTAGGATTCTATTGGCTAACCATATTTTGTGATGTGAGGAAATTAATACAAGCTTGTGACGCATGCCAAAAGGGCTGGTAATATCTCAAGAAGAGACGAAGCACCTCAGAATTATATACAAGTTTGTGAAATTTTCGACGTATGGGGAATCGACTTTACGGGACCTTTTCCATTATCCGGAGGAAATGAGTATATTTTAGTAGCCATTGATTATGTGTCCAAATGGGTAGAAGCACAAGCACTTAGGACTAACAATGCTAGAGTAGTCATTCACTTCCTAAAAAAATTATTTGCAAGATTTGGGATCCCCAAGGCTCTTATCAGCGATAGGGGAATCCACTTTTGTAATGCCCAAATGGAAAAGGTCGTGAAACGATATGGGGTCTCTCATAAATTTTTAACTGCATACAACCCCCAGGCTAATGGGAAGGTTGAAAATACGAATCAATCAACAAAATGGATATTAGAAAAAATGGTTAACCAAAATAGTAAGGACTTGTCATTTTAAGCTGGATGAAGCTTTATGGGCATTTAGGACAGCCTATAAGACACCTATTGGGACGACTCCGTTTCGTTTAGTCTATGGAAAGGCATGCCACCTTCCGGTCGAATTATAGCACAAAGCATATTGGGCACTAAAGGCTTGCAACATGGACTATATAGTAGCCGGAACAAATAGGTTCTTACAACTTCAGGAGCTTAACGAATTGAGACTTGAGGCCTATGAATCATCAATAACGTATAAGGAGAGGGCTAAAAAATGGCACGATCAATGAATTAAAAGCCCTAAAGAATTCTTTGAGGGGGATAAAGTACTCATGTACAATTCTAGGTTGAGATTATTTCCCGGTAAGCTTAAGTGTAGGTGGTATGGACCCTTTATGGTGAAGAGTTCATCAAGGACAGGTGTTGTGGTGCTGATAGACCATGAGAATAGGGAATTCATGATGAACATACAACGAGTTAAACACTATCAAGAGGGTAGCAATGCCTTAGTTAACTAAGAAGAAATTGTTTTCGATAATGAAGTCACGTAATAGAGCATGACTTTGAGTCTAGCTACAAGACTCGTTAATAAAGAAAAGCGCTTCTTGAGAGGCAACCCAAGCTTTTTAATTGTTCGTTTATTTTATTTTATTTTATTACATATATATGCACCATCTTTCTTTGTTTATTGTTCATGTCTCAAATAATTTGTGAAAATATTTTATTTTGTTTTTAACTTCGTCTTAATTGCATATAAAGGTATTTTACAAAAAGATAAGTGTAGAGAAGTTCACATTTGTTTACAAGAACGAATTCGAAAATGAAAAATAACAAATGTTAATTTAGCATATATATTAGTATGTTTGTTTGAGTCAACTTGTATCGAGTCACAATGAATGTTTTACAGAATTTCCAGGTTTTAATTATTAGATTTTCTAGAAATTTTTCAGAAAAAAAAACGTAAAAATTCTGTCAGGTTAGTCCTGACGGCGTCAGGGTTTACACTCGACGGCGTCACGCACTGTAGCAGCACAATTTTCTAGATTTTGTTTTTCTGCTGGAATTCTTATATTTTTAAAATTTTCCAGAATTTTTGGATTTCCAGGAATCTGTAGACATTTACTTGCAAGCATTACATCTTACTTTGCTTTCTAGAATTTAATTTTTATATATAGTGTTTATCGTCGATTTTATGGGATGTTTTGCGTTTCGTTTTCTTAGTGAATTACAGGTTATATTGGACAAGAAGATAAAGTATACATTGGAAGTGAAGCTTATTGTTAATACAAATAATGTCAAAAACGTTATTCGCATTATTCGGTCTTCTCGTGTTTTGATAATCACAAAATATAAAGACATGTTACGTAAAGTTACGGTCTATAAGTTTTTAATCGAGGAAACTCGTTTCTTCTACGTAGCTGCTTCAACATCACTTCAGGTATGAACAAACTTTATACCGTCATTAGTTAAGTGATCAAAGAGTTTTATTTTTACCTAAACTTACATTTTTAAGTTTGACAACATATTTTCACAAAAGTATTTTTGTGTTTCTAAAGAAATGTTTTATTAAGAAAATAAATTCAAATTCAAACTTTATAACAGTTAGTTTTCCCCCCAAATCAGTTCAGCCTAAACCAGATAAGTTTTCACCACATCAGGACAAAATGGGAGCATTTTGTCTGGACGGTCCCTTAAATAGGCGGACGGTCCCTTAGTGATAAAGGACCGTCTGGTATTTAAAGGACCGCCTCCTTCACTCTTGTCGTATATAAATACTGAACTGTTACACTTCAGAAAACAAGGTTTTTCACACACAAAACTTTATGGTCTTTGTTCATTTTAATCTTCGATCACTATAACATGTCGGTATATGTTTATAAGTGATTTCCTCTTCCGTCAAGTGCAAGAGAAGAATTCTCGACTACTATGAAGACTCGAGATGTTATAAGTGTCCACAAACAAACGTAACAAGTGTTATGATGATAGGTTCTGTAAATAATGTCATTGTTTCCAACTTGTGTGTGAGTCGAGGATGGGGATATTTGTGTGAACTTGGATGGTGATGTAGATCCAATAAGTCTTGTAACTAGATTAGTTCATGTATTTGATATGATGAGAGTGATGTCCTAGTGTGTTGGTTCGGACTTAGTCGAGTCATTGTGTAAGGACTTGGATCGGGTGATGATCCAAGTGAGTCTTGTGTGAAGGCTTGGTTCGGGTGAAGAACCAAGTGTGTCAAGTGTGTGAAGGCTTGGTTCGGGTGAAGAACCAAGGATGTCAATTAAGTGAAGGCTTGGTTTGGGTGAAGATTCAAGTTGGACAAGAGTGCTTGTTCGTGTGGTCACGTGGGCCTTGGAGTAGATTGGTTCTAGCTACGATTAGAACTCGACATTATGCTTAGTGTCGTTAAGCCTTGTGTAAGCATGTGTACAGATTGCTCCGCCTGAAGGAGTGTGTTGATATAGTGATTGATAACTCTCGAGTGTGATAAAAATTATAATGGTTATCTCACCATGCCAAGTGCATAACAAATTATAAGGTCGACTTGCCAAGTGATTATCATCTGGTCTTGCATCACCAACAACACATGCTTTGGTTATGTGTTATTAAGGTTAGCTAGAGGTGAAGGTAAGTTTTCTTACAACCTTGACTATACTATATGATTATATGACTACGTGATAAGATATTACTTGCTTATATGCTAGATGATTTTTGTATGCTAATACGTGCTAGATGCTTTGTGTTATTTAGACGTTTTGTCTAAATGCTTATCCTTCTTTAGATTCAAGCAAATTATTTGGAAAAACAATGGTCTTACCACAACCATTTTTTATAGCGAATTTGGTGTCAATCAATCACTTTAGACGATGCACACTTACTTCACTCTTTGTTTGCTCTCTAGTTCTCATCTTTGATTTTTCTTGAAACTTACTTGATTGACTTCTAGCCTTCCTCGATGCAAGTCTCACCTTTGAATCTCATTTATTTTTTTTATTCCTTCTTTTCTTCTGTTTTGACTCAAAATCCACTCTTTATTCAAGCGTATCGAGTCTTTCACTTTTCTTGTGTCTCGATTCCACTCCATACCCATTCCTTAGCCTACTCGTGCGTATCGAGTCATTTTCTTGTCTTAAAATTCAAAGTGTTATGTTTTAAAACCATCTAAAACTAAAGACTTTTCATTAAGACCAAAACACCAAAAATAGTCCAAGAACTATGACCTTCTGACGATGGTTCCCAAACGATCGGCGGTCCCTCATTTATAAGGGACCGTCCATGGTTTTTTAAAGAAAAACACGATTCTTATTCTATACCAGTAAAACAAATAAACACTTGGTTTGACTGCTGAGTTACTGAGAAAAAAGATTAAGTCTTCACGCATTACATTAAGATTTTAATCCAAGATCTCAAGCGCAAAATCACAAACTACTCCTACATATTTGTCATCAATTGTAAGTCAAACTCATCCAATTCTTCCTTTGTGATTCTTTCGTTCATAGGAAACAAAATGTCACACATATATGATTTTGATCATCTCAACACCGACTCTTATACTCCTAGAATTTCTCTTGAACCAACCACTCTGGGAAGTCACATTCGTCCCTATGTGAATGTTGAGACTCGTCGCTTTCATGAGGGACGAATTGTTGATCCCTCCTTAGCTTATCATAGAGACATTAATACCACCTTTCGTGCTATAGGATTTGATTGCTTGCTTCACATCAATGAGAAAATTTGTCCTCGCTTTATGTTAGAATTCTTTCGAAAAGTTGAACTCGTACGTAACGAGGATCAATCTTTGTCACTTTGGTTTTGGATTAGGAACTTCAAATTTGTCCTTACTCTTGATCAATTTGCTCAAATCCTTCGTATTCCCAATCATGGAAAATGTGCCTATACTGAAGATTGGTGTCTCGAGTCACTTTTCAATTATAGAGAAGAAAATAGTCCCTACTACTCCTACATACCTCGTCCTTGTGAAATTACCAAACTTCTTTGCACTAATAGGAACTACCCTTACCTTGATAAAACAAAATTTCGTATGATAGAGGTTCGTGATGAACTGATTCCCTGGGCTGTCATCCTTAAAGATAACACTCTTGGTCTCAAAGGAATTCGTGAGCAGCTTCTGGCGTGTTGTGCTCACATGATGTACTGTCTCCACACCCAACAACCCTATAATCTTGCCTATCACTTCGCTAAGCGAATTGTACATCTCAATGGGAATCAAACAAAATTGATACCTTATGGGATGTTCCTCACTCGTCTCTATCACTACATGATGAACTTTCATCCTTATCTCCGTGGTCCTCAATACTCTATCTTCGACCCTGTCATGGAACTCATCAATGATCTCCAAATCTCCTCTATCTTTATCTCCTCAGCATCTGTTGACTATGACATCTATTATGATCCCACACTCTAGATGGAGGAACAAGCTAGAGTCAAGAAAGTCATGCAACAAGAACCTATCACAAACACCATTGACAAGGATGGACCATGATGATTTATTATAGAGTACTTTACTACCATGTTACCTATGTACTCATGTCATTAGGATTTGTTAACTCTTGATTGCTGTTATTCGTGAATGCTTACTTAAACTTGATTTCAATTTGCATGATTGTGTAGCACTATTCTCTTACAATTCAGTTCTACTATTGTTCTGAATGAGTGTCGTTATATGCTGTTGCAGAAATGAGAAAGTGGGTAAAAACCTAGGAACCCACTGTCGACGGTCCCTTAACGATCTGGTGGTCCCCAAACAATAAGGGACCGTCCCTGATTTAACGGACCGTCCCTGTTGGATCACGGATTTTTGCACTATTTTCTTCTTTCCTGCAATCCTAAACCTATTGCATGATTATCACTACCTTACCTTGTCTAGATAAACATTTTTAAGTGCTTAAAATCTACTAATGCATGCTTTGCCCAAACCACAACCATGTTTGATTATTTAAACCTTCTTCATCACCCTCAACCTCATCACAATCACCTTTCAATCCAACTTCATCACCTACAATGGCCTCATCCTCCACTTCCTTGCCAACAACAAACAAAGAACCCACGACACAACCATCAAACAAAAGGCCTAAGCTCAAAATCATTCGACCTCAAACTAATTTCATTGACCTCACACTCTATGACACCACTCCATCTCCTAAGTCACCACCATCATCACCTCAAGCACCAAGTGCACCACTCAAAACACCATCCACCAATGGAACATATCACTCTTCATCAAAGACATCCTCTAGCTCAAAGACAACCACATCACCTTTCTCATCATTTGTCAAAAACTTGTCACCTTTGCTTACCGAATCTAGTTCGGGTGCTTACACTCCATTCGTGAGTAATCAACCGTCATCTCCTACTCACTCTATCCCATTGCCAAGAAACCAACATCCTCCTCCAATAAACACATCAACTCATACTACCACATCACCAAATAGGCCATTGGAAAACACTCCTCTTACTCCACCATCATCTCTAAATCTTGGCAATCCCGTTCCATACAACTTTGCTAACAACCACACTATGGGGTGTGCTTGTTGTTACCACAACTTTCATCTCATCTCTACTCTTCGAGATGAACTACCCCATGTTTGGTCACATTGAGTATCTCATTGCTCAACAAAATGTGCAACCAACTCCCCTTGCTTCAATGCTACCATCGGCTCCACCTTCATCCTCACCATCATCGACTCCACACTCCGACTAGATATTCTCAAAAGTCTAGTCATGAATAATCAAGTGGAAGTTTTGTTTTGGACCAAACATGCATTGGGAGATAACTTGTTGTATTAGTTAATGATTAATGTTGTTGTTTCTATGATGTGTTTGTCAATAAATTTTTATGGTAGTCATTGTATGTTTCATGCATGAAATGAAATGAATGAATGATTATGTTTTAAGTTATGATAATTTGTTGTGATATTGGTCAAGGTTAAACATGAAAATGAACTAAAATTATCTAACCTTAAAAATGGGAAGTTACTTAAATCACAACATATCTTCCAACATGGACGCCTACTGCCAGCGGTCCCCAAATCAATAAGGGACCGTCCCCTATTTACGGGACCGTCCCCAGTAGTGCTTAAAATTAGATTTTATCCTGTGTTTTTCTATCTGATTCCTGCACTACATAATTGATTTCACGTCCATATCATCTCTCCATACCTTCATATATGTATAGCATGCATGTTCTTTGTTCTAACTTTGTTTTGTAGCACATCACCATAGCTCGATTCCCCGGTGTCCTCATTAAGGAGGATCACTTAGCTAGGGGAGCTTGTATTCCGTTGATCACTCCAACGATTCTCTTTCAAGGATGCTCGTGTCTCCTCTCCTCAACAACCACGACACATCTTTTTGATTCTACAAAAAAGGGGAGAAGTAACGGGAAAACTCATTAAAAATTTATCAACGCATAATTTTACCTAAAATGAGTTTATATTTTGTAATCATCAAAAAGGGGGAGATTGTTAATACAAATAATGTCAAAAACGTTATTTGCATTATCCGGTCTTCTCGTGTTTTGATAATCACAAAATATAAAGACATGTCACGTAAAGTTACAGTTTATAAGTTTTTAATCGAGGAAACTCGTTTCTTCTACGTAGCTGCTTCAACATCACTTCAGGTGTGAACAAACTTTTAACCGTCATTAGTTAAGTGATCAAAGAGTTTTATTTTCACCTAAACTTACATTTTTAAGTTTGACAAAACATTTTCACAAAAGTATTTTTGTGTTTCTAAAGAAATGTTTTATTAAGAAAATAAATTCAAATTCAAACTTTAAAACAGCTAGTTTCCCCCCAAATCAGTACAACCTGAACCAGATAAGTTTCACCACGTCAGGACAAAATGGGAGCATTTGGTCTAGACAATCCCTTAAATAGGCGGAAGGTCCCTTAGTGATAAAGGACCGTCTGGTATTTAAAGGACCGTCTCCTTCACTCTTGTCGCCTATAAATACTGAACTGTTACACTTCAGAAAACAAGGTTTTTCACACACAAAACTTTATGGTCTTTGTTCATTTTAATCTTTGATCACTATAACATGTCGGTATATGTTTATAAGTGATTTCCTCTTCCGTCAAGTGCAAGAGAAGAACTCTCGACTACTTTGAAGACTCGAGATGTTATAAGTGTCCACAGACAAACGTAACAAGTGTTACGGTGATAAGTTCTATAAATAATGTCATTGTTTCCGACTTATGTGTGAGTCGAGGATGGGGATATTTGTGTGAACCTGGATGGTGATGTAGATCCAAGAAGTCTTGTAACTAGATTAGTTCATGTATTTGATATGATGAGAGTGATGTCCTAGTGTGTAGGTTAGGACTTAGTTGAGTCATTGTGTAAAGACTTGGATCGGGTGATGATCCAAGTGAGTCTTGTGTGAAGTCTTGGTTCAGGTGAAGAACCAAGTGTGTCAAGTGTGTGAAGGCTTGGTTCGGGTGAAGAACCAAGTATGTCAATTAAGTGAAGGCTTGGATCGGGTGAAGATTCAAGTTGGACAAGAGTGCTTGTTCCTGTGGCCACGTGGGCCTTGGAGTAAATTTGTTCTAGCTACGATTAGAACTCGACATTATGCTTAGTGTCTCTTTTATCATACTTTTATGGTTTTTTAGGAACATTGGGGACAATGTTAGGTTTAAGTGTAAGGAAGGTAAAATGGGACACCATAAAAACTATAACTCCACTTGATTTTTATTTTGTTTAAGAGAATGTATAATAAAACTAAGAGAAATACTTGTTAGAGAAAATTTGGCACCAAATTTAAAATTTTTTTACAACATATAGAAGTGAAAATTTAGTCTTAATAAGTGTCTAACGGATAGTAATTATATAGCTAGCACAATAACCCTTCCACTCAAAAATTTCCACCCCAAAAATGTGAGGTTCACCTTTATATCTTTAGGAAAGAGCATTTATCTTTAATGCTTATAGTGTGCTGGTAGTATATAAATTTTAGAACTTGCGTTTATGATATATCCCGAGGCCGCTAGTGAGACTACATTCGTGTAGTTAGGATTTACTATATGATAAGAGGCATTAGGATAACCTTTGTTTTAAACATGTTTTATAATTACATTGACTTCATTGGTCAAGTAATTTTCCCACACATTTGCGATGTACTCATCTTTAGTACACGATACCCCTAGTACACCCCTCAGAGCCTATCTTTTTCACGGTTCTTGTGATATTTTGGTGGATTCCGAAATATTAATGAAGAACATTGTTTACAATCTACCCCCAAATGTACACCCAAATCGCCTTAGCCTACCTTGTAGGCACTCACTTTTAGTGCATTACCGTTATTTGTTAAACCCTTTGTCAATTGTCTAATCAGTTATATGGTTGCTAAGTCTTGTCATATCTTGTAAATACAGTTTTGGAATGATTGGGACTCATGGGAAAAGTACTAATTGTTATGGAGTAATGGGGAAGAAAGTCATATGTTATTACCCTCATATGTGTGTTAATGTTTAAAGTACTACAAGTGTTTTAATTTTCTTAATTCGGATCACTAATTAGTTATATGTAAAGTATATAAAAGTTCAAGTGTAGTGAGGATGCAAGTTCCCTTTGATGTATTATTTTGGATGGTAACACAAGAGTGTATGAAAAAAAAAAAAAAAAAAAAAAAAAAAAAAAAAAAAAAAAAAAAAGTGAAAAAGAGAAAACCATACGGACTACCATCCTGTTTCTTTTATTTATGTTTAAGTCAAAATAGTGTCTTGAAAAATACAAAAAGAGTTAGTAGTTAGCGAGTTGAGTTGAGTCTTGGCTTAGCAACGCCTCTTTGTACATGTAATTGACTAAGATGATGGACTTGCCACCAGTAAAAATTCCCTATATCTAACAAACCGTGTTTTCCATACCCTTACACCTAACGTTACAACCCTTTAAAAGACCTCTTTGATAGTTTATCCTAGGTGCTTACGCCAAAGTGGTGGATGTTTGATCCATTCCCAAGCCTATGGTAATCTATGTGCTATGACAGGTAGAGAGTATTACATTTTCCCTTTTCCATTTGAGTTATATAAATTTATACAGCTGAGAGATGTGAGAATCCAAACAATTTATGTGAGGTGCTAGTATATAATTTTTTTGTGCTTATTTCGACTAACATGGAACAATTGTATGTTGTAATTACTTTTATATTAATGTTAACTGACCCCCTAACTTGTAAATTGATTAGAATAAAAGCTCATTTGCTTGTGGACAAGCAAATCCCAAGTGTAGGGATATTTGAAAGATTTACTTGATACCTTTTTAAAGGGTCATTTAAGGCTAAAATCGTGTTTATATGATCAAATATTGCCCTAAATCACTTATTTTTGTATTTTAGGTACTTGGGACGAGAATTCAGGAAATTGGCAGCTTTTTGGATGAGTTTGGACGAAAAAGTGAAGAAAACAACAAAGTCAAACCGTCAGAATGGAAGGCTGATGGCGTAACGTTCTACTCTGTGACGCTGTCACTTGCTAATCTGGAGCTGAAAGATTTTATACACGTTGCTTTAGAAAACTTTCAAGGATTATAACCTTACGGCGTGAGGTGTATTTTGAAGTAAGGAGTTACATTTTAAGATTACTAGAAATGGCTTAGAGAGTATATAAAGGGACAACGTCAGAGTGTAAGGCATGACGGTGTCATAGTGGCGACTTGCACAAGACGAAACCCTAAACACGGCAGGCTGATGGTGTTGGAACCCATAAGCTGACGTCATCAGCATTGTAAATCTATATATAATTTTTGTTTTATTTCATTAAGTGTGACATCTTGTGGTATAAAACCCTAAACGAATTCCAGAGATATTGTAGGGCTTTTTCGGCCTTTTTCATCTATGTTCTATTGAAGATAAGTTATCCTTTTAATCATTCAATATGTCTAAGTATTGTTTGATTCTTTGTTTATCTTTTCTTCACTTTAACATGCTAGCTTAAGTTTATTTGCGTTTGCTTAGATCTAATGAAACATATTTATTGATTATTGATTTTTTGTCTATTGTTTAGTTGATTGCTTCACATTAGGCTAAGAAAACTGGCTGACCTCTTTTATGTAACTAGCTTGAATGTCTTAGAAAACGTAACCGTAGCGTGCACTATTGGTTTTTCTCATTGTATTTATTGCATGAATTGATGTTTATGATCCTATAATTTCTTTATAGACTTTAAGGTTTTAGGTGAAATTAATGTTCATAGAGTTGGGGAAGGTAGCACACCCCCACGACCGGTATTAAGGAATACAATGCTTTAACTAAAATAAGGACGTGACAATTCAATAAATCAGTAAAAGATAACTAGGGAGTAGTTAAATCTAAGTAAACACGTTTATCTCACCATAAGAAGTTCACCAATTTACTTTTCTTATTATTTTTAATTTTAGTTTTATAAAAGTAGTTTTTGGGTTAGTTGGATAGCAACTAATTTCGCCCTTCCCTTCAAAACCAAGATTTTTATTGCTTTCTAAAAATTATAAAAAACACAAAAAGAATCATCCCTCACCTTTAGATTTATCTCGACATACACTTCAACCTAATGACACTATTCCCCTAGAGAACAATCAATCCCCCAGATTTGCCTATACTAAACTACAACGATTAGGTACACTGCCTGGAGAATTGCAAAACTTCTTGAGATCTCTCAGAAGGAAAACTCCTTGTGAGGTTGAAATATCTCGCATCAAGGTTCCAAAGGAAAGATGTCAATGCGGTGGTTAAGCAAGCTTTCGTTGATAGCTCTAAAGTACCCACAGGCAATAGAGTAATGTTGCATGACAAACTCAACTTCATTAAGGATCGTATTAAAGCTTGGAACTCTGATTATAAGTGGAATGAAGTGAATCGTAAACAGGAGGCAACTCATTTGTTATATGATATTGATAGGAAAATTGACTCTTCTATGGCTTTAAATTTGTATAGAGAAACAAGGCTTTAATTGCTTCAAGAAATCTATAATATTAATCGTTTGGTATGGATCTTTTGCCAAAGGCTCGCATCAAGTGGGATATTGAAGGTGACAAGAACACAAAAAAATTTCATGTTGTCATTAAAAAACAACAGAAGAGACAAGCCATTCAAGGGATCATGTTATATGACACATGGTGTTCAGATCCGGTGCAAGTGAAAGACGCTTTTTTGGCTTTCTATAAAGATAAGTTCCAATGTCATGTTCTACAAGTAACTTGTACAGATCACTCATCTTTTTTGACGCTTTCTAATTTAGAAATCAGTGAGTTGGAACGAAGGGTTTCTATTGACGAAATCAGAAAAGCGGTGTGGGATTGTGGAAGTGATAAAGCCCCGGGTCCGGATGGTTTTTCTTTTCAATTTTTGAAACGATATTGGGAAATCTTCAAGGATGATGTAGGATCGTTTGTTGCAGATTGTTTTGCTACTTCACGGTTACCTCCAAGCACCAATTCTTCTTTCATCACACTTATTCCAAAGGTAACTAATCCTCTATTTATCAAAGACTATTGATTGAGGCCAAAGCAGTCAACTAAAGTCAACCACGGATGTGGTCAATATAGTCAAACTCCTTAGGCTCAATGCTCCACGGAATATAGGGTTTCCCCGGGTCGTTATGTCCCGACGAGGTGTGGATTGTATTCAAACGGGCTTGTGATCGGGTGAATTTGGACAGGAAAGGGTTTGTGAATGGTTATACTAAGGAATCTACAAGGAAATAGCTTAAATAAGCTATATGAACAAGACTGGAAAGTTGGAAAAACCAGAAACGTTTTAAACCTAAAAACGTGTACGTTCAGTTTAAATTTACGTAAACGTACAAAATAAAAAGTGAAAACTGAAATCTGAAAACCCTCAGGGGGTAAAAATGACTTTTTTACAAACCTAAGGATGAAAGAAAATTTATAGAAAAAGAAAATAAATTTTTACACTAATTACTTATTTAATATTAATTAAATACTATTTAATACTAATTATTAATATTTAAATAACTTAAATACAATATATTATTATTTTAATACTAGAAAAATGAAAATTAAATTTATAAAATTATAAAATAACAAAAAACAAAATTTAAAATTAAAAATATGTCTTTTTGTGATTTTTATATTAATTAATTACTAATTATATTTAATTACCTAATTAAACTAAACAAAATTATTAAAAATACTAAAAAGACTTAGATAATTATAGAAAAATTTATAAATCTAATTAACCATCACAGGAATCCTAAAAAATTATAAAAGTTTGTTTTATATATTTTTACACTATTTTATTAATTATTATATTAAATATTAATTAATTACTAATTAAACTAATTAAATTATAAAAACTATAATATGAACAGTAAAAATTCTAGAAAAATTCCTAAAATTATTTTATAACTTATAAAAGCTAGGAAAAAAATATAAAAACTAGGGTTTACTTTATAAAAACTAATTTTGCTATTTAATACTTAATTATTAATTAATTATTAATAAAACTAATATTAAATCTAATAATTACCAAATGATAATATAAAAATCTGAGAAAATTACTGAAATTACTTGAACATAAAAGGAAATTAAGAAAAATATAAAAATGCCAAGTACTTAATAAAAATCTAAAAAGGAAAATTAAAAAGATAAATCAAATTAAATAGAAACTATCACTTATTTTAAAATTGGTTTTTCTGGATTTTTCTTTTACAAAACTATCTAAATACTAAAAACAACTAACTTTTATGAAGACAACAATTTCAGAACTTAAAAATAAGCCAAATGCAAGCTTAAAAGCTTGACAGTTGACTTTCTTTGACTAAACAAGGAATTAAGCTCAAATGAGCTTATGTGGGGTCCACAATGATGGATTCTGATTCAAATATGTTGCTTGGACTTGATTAAGCTAGAATTTATCAAATAAGCTCACAGGATAAACCCATAAGCCAAATTTAAGCACTTGTTTTCTTATGTGAACACTGAAACTGGGACAGACTTAAGTGATGATTTCAGGTGGGTCCCAGTGAGCTTGAAGCTCAAGAATTGCTTAAAATGGATTGGGGACCAGCTGGTGAGTTCAAAGAACCAAAGCGGGGGTGTGGGTCCCACTATGGAGGGCTGTAGCAACCACCAAAGTGGTGGTGGTTGACTGGATCAGCAGCTGCACAAGGGAAGTGTTATCCCTGCAGCTATGTTTAGGGGATGGTGGGGCATACAGGAAAAATTGCAAAAATAAGCTAGAGGGTGGAATCAAGAGATTAGGTGGGGGACTTCAATCCCTGAAAAGATCAAATCCTAAAAGCAAACATAAAATTCTTGCAATAAATGGAAAAACTGAGGAAATGAAATTTTGACTTTTCATGATAAACTTGAAATTTGACTTTATTGAACTTTAGATTGATTTAAGTTAACTAAAAATGATTCAATAAGCTGAGATAAGGACACTTTAAGCTAAATCAACAACTCAAAAGCTAAATTGAGGGTTTGTGGATTCAAAACCCCACACAGTTAACTGTGAGGGGGGATTTCTTATGATTTTGACTTTTTGTCAAAGTAGACCAAAGTTTTATGACTTATTTGACCTATTTTAACCTAATGAGGCATGTATTAACTAAAAACAACCTCAGAAACCTCCTAGACTACCTTGAATCAAGCTGATCCAAACACCCCTTTTAAAAAGCCAAACGTCTAATTTTCAAACAAACTAACTGATTAAGACCATGTTATGCATCTACAAAGCTATATTATGTTATATTAACCTAATTTAAGCATATAAACAACAAGAACAACAGCAAATTATCATATGTCAAAAGTAAGCTAATATGGCAGTGAAAGATGAAATATTAAGCAATTAGTATTCTACTGATCAAATATTAAATTTTAAGTTTTATAACAACTACAATACACCATACAATCCAAGAAACACAAAAATAACCATTGATTAAGAAGTAGTACAGTAAGAAGCAATAATATGCAAAGTAGAACTCACAAGTGATCTTCCTGAAATATAAGGTACCAAGGACTATAATCACCACCTATAGCCTCCCCTGAGGCATCTAAACCATGTTCTTCCAAAATCCAACATGCTCCATGCAGTTTCAGTCATGAACACAAATTTTTTATTTGATTCCATTTTTTTTTTTTTTTTTGTATTTTTCTTATATTTTGTGATTATTGAGTAAAACTGATTGCAAAGCTTTGAGATCTTTTTAAAAACTTGTAAATAAGATTAACTTGGCTTAATGGAACAATAAACAAAAACATTTAACAAATTAAGAGGAATTTGTCAAATTCCCTCAAATTTGCCAAATTCGAATTTAATGAACAAGATTATAATTAAAGGTTCAAGAAAGATTGAGATACATGAAAGTAACTTAGTACAACTGACTTGAAATGAAAATTGTAACTGAAAAGGAAATTATGCTACCTACGTTACACTACTCTTCAAACTAAAACTAACACATCTTCCTTTTTCCTCTTTCTTCTTTTTATATGATATTTTAAGCTCCTTGCAGTCTTTGAAGACTATCCCACTTCATCTGAGCCTTTGGTTTGGTCTAATTCATCTCGACCGTTTAAAGTCACTTTTGGCGCCAAATTGGTAATGGGGCAGGTTAGGGTAGCTTGGAGGGTTAGAGGGGCATTAATTGCTTCTTGGAGGGTTGTGGTGAGCTGGGGGGACAGGGAATCGATAATGTGAGTTGGAGGTGAGGGGTTGTGGAGTGTGGCAGGGGAGTTGCAGTGAAACAAGTGGGGGAGAAGGTGAAGGTCAAATGGGGTTTGACCCCGTTTTATTAATAAAGGGGGAATGGACTGGGCTTTGGGGGTTTGGGTAGTATTTGGGTGGGCTTGTGTGGAACAGGGGTTGTTTTGGATTAGTTATTTAAAGGTTTGGTTTGGTTAAGTATTAGGAATAAATGACAAGGACCAAAATTGTAATTCCTGAATTTGTCATTTTTCCAAAGTGTAATCCACGGGTAATTCCTGCCAAATTTCCATATTCCAAGGACCATAAATGTTAATTTTCCAAAATTTGAAATCCCATGGACCTTTTATGCCAAAATTGAAAGTACAGGGACCAAACATGTACATTTTGAAACTTATGACCCAAGTATCTTATTTTGTGATTTTAAACTTTCAAACGACTTGGGTTGACTTTTTCTTTCAAAATAAATGCATAGGGACTATTTTTGACAAATTTTGAAACTTGGAGGACTAAAACTGCCAATATTGCAAACTTTGATCATTTTTCATTTGTTTTTGCTTATTTTGCATTTAAAACACATAAAACACAATCCCTGGGATAATTTCACTATTTTGATCACTTTTTGATTGTTTTTGTATGTTTTGTAGTTCAGATTTGATCAAAAATGATGAGTGTTTGAGCACTCATTAATCCCCCACACTAAAATATTGCTAGTCCCTAGCAATAAACTGTTTTGAAAATTTAATGGATTTTAACCTCTTTACCAAAAGCCATCACTTATGGAGTAGCCAAATGTTTCAGTTCAAGTAAGAACTATGGTCCACTTGATAACCATGTGATTTTGAGCAAACCACCAGCTATCAACGGTTTTGATTTGTCTTTACCAGAAGTCGTTTGCTTCTGGACTAGCCAACTCTTGATGGACCTAGTCAACATCTTGGTGAGTTGATTACCAATTAGGGTTTTTCCACTGCCTTTACCACAAGCCATAATCTTGCGGGCTAGCCAACTCTTTCACTTTTTAGGATATGGCGAGTTGAAATACCATAGAATTTTGGGCAAATTGTAAGCCGTCAACGGATTTGATATATCTTTACCAAGATCCGTTTGCTCCTGGATTAGCCAATCCTTTTGTCGGTTAGACAAGGCGGACTGATAACCACAAAAATTTTGAAGCACAAGTGAAAAAAATTTTAAAATTTTTGAAATTTTGGCCAAAAACGGGGGTACTAGATAGTAAAATGTGATAAAATTCGCTAGAATACCCCCCACACTTAGAATTGAATATTGTCCTCAATATTCAAAGTCCCGGCTATTATGCCGACTCTTTGAACGTAAAAGGGCAACATTACAATCTAAATGTGGAAACACCATTTGTTTTTCACTTCATTGGTAACCACAGCAGGGGTAACTCCCCCACACTTAAGGTGAAAACCCCATATGCATGCTACTGTTTTTGTTTACCGAGTCGCTAGCTTGACTCGACCCCGAATTCATTTGTTCTTGGGGAAGCATGATGTGGAAGAAACAATCTCCATTGGACTTTCATTCAAGATGTTTGGACAAACATTTTAAGCACGTGAAAGTTCCACACCGATGAGATAAGTACCCGGCTCAAGATAATGGTAAATGAAAATGCCGGGATCAAAGATGGTATCTTCATTCCCAAAGGAGTGAAGAAGAGAACAAGTCACCCGGTAGGTGAAGAAAAGAAAGAAGATCATGACAAGATCTTCTTCCTGGAGACCAGGCTCAGTTGCCTGAATTTGGATTTCAAGGGTTAAGCTCATTGGGTTTGAAAACATCCCAGGATGGAGGGTGGGAATTTGCAAATCCTCATGATTGAGTGCATCTCCCCCGGGCTATCATACTCCAGAGGAGTCATGATATGAGTGAGTTCACCGGCGAACTCCTCATGAAGAGAATCTTTCACATGATGTAAATCTGTGAACTCTTGTTCTGTTGTGGACTCATCACTATCCTCATTCTGAATACCAAAGAGTGGATTATCAGAAATCAAAGTGAATTCAGGTTCGAATTCAAACAGAGGATTGGTGAAAGTCGTATTAAAAGTTTCGGGAACAAAGAGATTAACATTCTCTATTGGACTGTTGGGATCAGAACTGAGTGACGGATCATGATATAGGAGACTTTCAATTTATCCTAGATCGGCTTCAAAGTCAAAGAGAACATCGTCACTTCCCGTTGAAAGTGGATTGATGTGAGTAAGTTCATCGGTGAACTCCTCAAGAAGAGGATTAGCATCAGACTGTGGGAGTGATGCCTCAATATACTCAATGTCTCCATGAGATGTACAATCATCATTAAAATCTGAGAAAGTCTCAAAATGATCATTTGAACACTCAAGAGGGGAAGGAAGATCACACATATGCTCAAGAATTCCATGTGACTCTCTTGGGATTGGGACAAGGTTCTCAACACTAGACTTTATGAATTCGTCCGATTCCTTTTCAGTAACAGTGTCAAGATGCTCATCCCCCATGTTTAGAGAGTGAGTGGGAACCTTGGGTGTGATAGCAGTTGTTTGAGATGGAATCTCAACTGCAGGGATATCCATTGATGAACTTGATGAAGTTTTATAAAATTGAAGAATATCAAGTGTATCTTCATCATCACTGTCATCAGGAATAAAACGGAACTGAGAGCTAGATTTGGCTGCTTTTTCTTTTGCAATTGATTCCCTAACAGATTTTTCATAGGCATCTTGGGAATTTATTCTAGCAGCCTACTCTTCAGCTAGCAATTCTTCCATGGATTTATGATGAGTGTCTTTTTGGGCAAAGTCTTTAACTAAACCCTTAAGCTCATCAAGTATTTCCAATACATTTTGAATTTCTGGAAGAATTGCTTGATTCATTTGGTACTGTGGAGGTTGGTCATAATAAGATGTGTCAAAATTGTCACAAGGATATGGATTCCCCGTTTGACAATCTGAGCTGAAGTTTGGACCTCCACAGTAATCACAACAGTAAAACTGTTGATTCTGGACTGGTGAATCATATGGGTATTGGTCATAACCAAAGTTCTGAGCATCACCGGAAAACTGTTCATAGACAAACGTGTTTCCGGCTTGACACTCAAATCCTTGGTGAGGACCTCCACAAAACTCACACAGATGTGTCAGTATCTCATGATGTGGTGGCTGGTAGAATGAATCAGATGTGTCATGGTAAGGGTAGAGAGCTTGATTATAGACAGACCCATCTCCTGACTCAACCATGCTACAGCCGGGACAATTCCCACCATTATGAGGACCACCACACCATTGACAACCACAATGGTGTAGATACGACATAGAAAGAATCAAAGGTTTACAGAGGGGTAGGGATGAAGAATCAAAGATGTGAGAGGGTAAAGGAGAATGTTTTTGGATATTTGGATAAACATTTTGTACAAATAAGAAAGAAAATGTTTTTGGGTTTTTTTGTGTTTGTTGAAAACTGATTTTAAAATGTTTTCGTGAACGGTTTTGTTTTTATAATAAGAAAATATGAACAAAGGTGGATATATATACAATGGGTGTATATCCCGATTCACCAATCTTCAAATACGTTTGGATACGCACACAACCTCCCCGGCAGCGGCGCCAAATTTTGATTGAGGCAAAAGCAGTCAACTAAAGTCAACCACGGATATGTTCAATATAGTCAAACTCCTTAGGCTCAATGCTCCGCGGAATATAGGGTTTCCCCGGGTCGTTATGTCCCGACGAGGTGTGGATTGTATTCAAACGGGCTTGTGATCGGGTGAATTTGGACAGGAAAGGGTTTGTGAATGGTTATACTAAGGAATCTACAAGGAAATATCTTAAATAAGCTATATG
This sequence comes from Artemisia argyi, assembly GCA_030686995.1. NCBI lineage: Eukaryota > Viridiplantae > Streptophyta > Magnoliopsida > Asterales > Asteraceae > Artemisia > Artemisia argyi. The sequence goes on along the minus strand of CM060680.1, from coordinate 151,978,723 downwards.
AACAAGACTGGAAAGTTGGAAAAACCATAAACGTTTTAAACCTAAAAACGTATACGTTCAGTTTAAATTTACGCGAACGTACAAAATAAAAAGTAAAAACTGAAATCTGAAAACCCTCAGGGGGTAAAAATGACTTTTTTACAAACCTAAGGATGAAAGAAAATTTATAGAAAAAGAAAAAAAATGTTTACACTAATTATTTATCTAATATTAATTAAATACTATTTAATATTAATTATTAATATTTAAATAACTTAAATACAATATATTATTATTTTAATACTAGAAAATGAAAATTAAATTTCTAAAATTATAAAATAACTAAAAACAAATTTTAAAATTAAAAATGTGTCTTTTTGTCTTTTTGTGATTTTTATATTAATTAATTACTAATTATATTTAATTACCTAATTAAACTAAACAAAATTATTAAAAATACTAAAAAGACTTAGATAATTATAGAAAAATTTATAAATCTAATTAACCATCACAGGAATCCTAAAAAATTATAAAAGTTTGTTTTATATATTTTTACACTATTTTATTAATTATTATATTAAATATTAATTAATTACTAATTAAACTAATTAAATTATAAAAACTAGAAGATGAACAGTAAAAATTCTAGAAAAATTCCTAAAATTATTTTATAACTTAAAAACGCTAGGAAAAAAATATAAAAACTAGGGTTTACTTTATAAAAATTAATTTTGCTATTTAATACTTAATTATTAATAAAACTAATATTAAATCTAATAATTACCAAATAATAATATAAAAATCTGAGAAAATTACTGAAATTACTTGAACATAAAAGGAAATTAAGAAAAATATAAAAATGCCAAGTACTTAATAAAAATATAAAAAGGAAAATTAAATAGATAAATCAAATTAAATAGAAACTATCACTTATTTTAAAATTGGTTTTTCTGGATTTTTCTTTTACAAAACTATCTAAATACTAAAAACAACTAACTTTTATGAAGACAACAATTTCAGAACTTAAAAATAAGCCAAATGCAAGCTTAAAAGCTTGACAGTTGACTTTCTTTGACCAAACAAGGAATTAAGCTCAAATGAGCTTATGTGGGGTCCACAATGATGGATTCTGATTCAAATATGTTGTTTGGACTTGATTAAGCTAGAATTTATCAAATAAGCTCACAGGATAAGCCCATAAGCCAAATTTAAGCACTTGTTTTCTTATGTGAAAACTGAAACTTGGACAGACTTAAGTGATGATTTCAGGTGGGTCCCAGTGAGCTTGAAGCTCAAGAATTGCTTGAAATGGTTTGGGGGCCAGCTGGTGAGTTAAAAGAACCAAAGAGGGGGTGTGGGTCCCACTATGGAGGGCTGTAGCAACCACCAAAGTGGTGGTGGTGGTTGACTGGATCAGCAGCTGCATAGGGGAAGTGTTATCCCTGCAGCTATGTTTAGGGGATGGTGGGGCCTACAGGAAAATTTTCAAAAATAAGCTAGAGGGTGGAATCAAGAGATTAAGTGGGGGACTTCAATCCTTGAAAAGATCAAATCCTAAAAGCAAACATAAAATTCCATAAAATTCTTGCAAGAAATGGAAAAACTGAGGAAATGAAATTTTGACTTTTCATGATAAACTTGAAATTTGACTTTATTGAACTTTAGATTGATTTAAGTTAACTAAAAATGATTCAATAAGCTAAGATAAGGACACTTTAAGCTAAATCAACAACTCAAAAGCTAAATTGAAGGTTTGTGGATTCAAAACCCCACACAGTTAACTGTGAGGGGGGATTTCTTATGATTTTGACTTTTTGTCAAAGTAGACCAAAGTTTTATGACTTATTTGACCTATTTTAACCTAATGAGGCATGTATTAACTAAAAACAACCTCAGAAACCTCCTAGACTACCTTGAATCAAGCTGATCCAAACAACCCTTTTAAAAAGCCAAACTTCTTATTTTCAAACAAACTAACTGATTAAGACCATGTTATGCATCTACAAAGCTATATTATGTTATATTAACCTAATTTAAGCATATAAACAACAAGAACAACAGCAAAATATCATATATAAAAAGTAAGCTAATATGGCAGTGAAAGATGAAATATTAAGCAATTAGTATTCTACTGATCAAGTATTAAATTTTAAGTTTTATAACAACTACAATACACCATACAATCCAAGAAACACAAAAATAACCAATGATTAAGAAGTAGTACAGTAAGAAGCAATAATATGCAAAGTAGAACTCACAAGTGATCTTCCTTAAATATAAGGTACCAAGGACTATAATCACCACCTATAGCCTCCCCTGAGGCATCTAAACCATGTTCTTCCAAAATCCAACATGCTCCATGCAGTTTCAGTCATGAACACAAATTTTTTTATTTGATTCCTTCTTTTTTTTTTTTTTTTTTGTATTTTTCTTATATTTTGTGATTATTGAGTAAAACTGATTGCAAAGCTTTGAGATCTTTTTAAAAACTTGTAAATAAGATTAACTTAGCTTAATGGAACAATAAACAACAACATTTAACAAATTAAGAGGAATTTGTCAAATTCCCTCAAATTTGCCAAATTCGAATTTAATGAACAAGATTATAATTAAAGGTTCAAGAAAGATTGAGATACATGAAAGTAACTTAGTACAACTGACTTGAAATGAAAATTGTAACTGAAAAGGAAATTATGCTACCTACGTTACACTACTCTTCAAACTAAAACTAACACATCTTCCTTTTTCCTCTTTCTTCTTTTTATATGATATTTTAAGCTCCTTGCAGTCTTTGAAGACTATCCCACTTCATCTGAGCCTTTGGTTTGGTCTAATTCATCTCGACCATTTAAAGTCACTTTTGGCGCCAAATTGGTAATGGGGCATGTTGGGGTAGCTTGGAGGGTTAGAGGGGCATTAATTGCTTCTTGGAGGGTAGTGGTGAGCTGGGGGGACAGGGGATCGATAATGTGAGTTAGAGGTGAGGGGTTGTGGAGTGTGGTAGGGGAGTTGCAGTGAAACAAGTGGGGGAGAAGGTGAAGGTCAAATGGGGTTTGACCCCGTTTAATTAATAAAGGGGGAGTGGACTGGGCTTTAGGGGTTTGGGTAGTATTTGGGTGGGCTTGTGTGGATCAGGGGTTGTTTTGGATTAGTTATTTAAAGGTTTGGTTTGGTTAAGTATTAGGAATAAATGACAAGGACCAAAATTGTAATTCCTGAAACTTGTGGACTGAATTTGTCATTTTTCCAAAGTGTAATCCAAGGGTAATTCCTGCCAAGTTTCCATATTCCAAGGACCATAAATGTTAATTTTCCAAAATTTGAAATCCCAAGGACCTTTTATGCCAAAATTGAAAGTACAGGGACCAAACATGTACATTTTGAAACTTATGACCCAAGTATCTTATTTTGTGATTTTAAACTTTCAAAAGACTTGGGTTGACTTTTTCTTTCAAAATAAATGCATATGGACTATTTTTGTAAAATTTTGAAACTTGGGGGACTGAAACTGCCAATATTGCAAACTTTGATCATTTTTCATTTGTTTTTGCTTATTTTGCACTTAAAACACATAAAACACAATCCCTGGGATAATTTCACTATTTTGATGACTTTTTGATTATTTTTGTATGTTTTGCAGTTTAGATTTGATCAAAAATGATGAGTGTTTGAGTACTCATCAACTATCGTCCTATTTCCCTTATCGGTTTGCAATATAAAATTATCGCAAAAATTTTGTCAAATCGGTTGGCATCAGTAGTAAGCTCTTTGGTTAGTAATGAACAATCGGCGTTCATTTCGGGTCGACAAATTCTTGACGGTCCTTTGACGCTAAGCGAGATTGTGGATTGGTATAAGAAGCAAAAACAGAGGATGATGATTTTCGAAGTTGACTTCGAAAAGGCATTTGATTCGGTGAATTGGAAGTACTTGGATTACATTCTAAGACAATTTTGTTTTGGAGACAAATGAAGAGGTCGGATCCAGGAGTGTCTGAGATCTGCTCGTGCTTCCATTTTAGTCAATGGAAGTCCTACTTCTGAATTTTTCATCAAGAGGGGATTACGTCAAGGAGATCCATTGTCGCTGTTTCTATTTATTCTTATTATGGAGGGGCTTCACGTCACCATCAAATAGGGATGGCAAAAAAACCCAAACCCGACGGGAAAACCTGAAACCATAATTGGGGCGAGGCGAGGTATGCTAATCGGGTTACGGGGCAGGTTTGGGGATTAAACGGAGATTTTAATCGGGTTTGGGGCGGGGAGCGGGGAATCCTCGCCCCGCCCCGCCCCCGCCCATTAATATATACACATATACTAATATATCTATACCTATATAGTATTTTATTTGTATTTACGTAATAAAAAAATATTACTCTAGTATTGTTAGTTTTTTAATATTTGTAAGAATGCAAAATTGTGATTATAGAAACTCGTTTAGTGTCATATTTGTTGTAAATGTAATGAACAAGAACACGAGAGAGGAAGAGAATTCTTATTAAGTTGTAATCCAAGAAGTTACAAGAGTGATCTACTTATAGGGTAGATGATTACATATAAACCCTATTGGGCCGGGCTAGTAAGCTAAGAGTGAATAGACATAAGCCCATAATTTTAAATTACAACACTCCTCCTTGGATATTCTCCATATATCATACGCTATAAACTGCCTCATTAAAAACCTTATCAAGAAAAAACCCAGTAGGATAAAAACACTTGATGAAGGGAAAAAGAGTGCAGTGCGCATAATACTCCTCCTCAATTTAATGTATATCTTTCAAGCATCGCATGTTAATCTTCTAATTGAGTTGCTCGTATGCTTTTGTTGGCAACAACTTTACAATGAAGTCAATCAAATTGATGATGTTACTAATAAGTCCTGCAAAAATGACAAAATATATGTGTAGCTTCCAACCGAATATCAAATCAATTGGTTGGAAAGTATGCAATGCATCTACAAATTAAAAGAGAAAAATACACTCTCATGATGCATATTAATTATGAAAGTTAATCAAAACCTCAATTGCACTTATTTATGGTATTCAAAGACCAATAATTTTCTTAGAGACATGTGTAAAAGCAATTCGTATAAAATACGTCCAAATGATTTTAGATCCATACAAGGATTCATTAAGTTTGATCAAGTAGAGTTCTTAAGAACTTTATTAATTGCTTCAAGAATTTGAAGTTACTAGACATGCTTGAGGCATTACAGATCATTCATGGTATATGAGAGCTCTAATAAAACTCATTTAGAGCGAATTAAATACTTCAATATTGATATTCTCGTAAAATAAGATATTTACATCCACCTTGAGACAATATATCTTTTACTAATCAACTTTGTGTTTTTGTGAATTATTTATTCACAATTCATGTCTTAAATGACATAACTTTGTAGCTCTTATTTCGCATTCGCACAAAGACTGATGTATATCTAATAGATTTTACACATTCATGTGTATGGACTTCATGTCCCAATACTTATTGTATTTTCACAAGATTACGTCTTTTCACATTGGCCAATCATTTAACTGAGTGCACTTTTGAACAATAATTGACTAATGATCCTCATTATATGTATAATAGCAAGCGCTATATTGTATGTAAACAAATTTATCGACGTCGTTTATGTTTCGATTTCATATAACTTTAGACATGATATAATTTATTGAGATCTCATTAGCTATTTGAGGTTCTTTGGAGCCTTCATGTCTAGTGTCTCTTTATGAGACTATCATGGGGTCTTTTATACCTCGAACAACCATCTTGTTTTCATGCTCCATATTTTTCATCGAGGATTTTATTTGGAATCGATTTTTCTACCATGCTTGAGGCATGTCATAATAAAACAGTGTCCTTAAGGGACAACTTATAATCAGAGCATGAGTAGCTGAAATTTTGTTTTTAGCCAATGTTTATTTATGGCTATTAGATTATCCATTTTAATAATCAATTCATAAATTTTCTTTCGAGGATCAATAGAATATGATAATTCATTCTGAATTTGCAGCTACTTCTCTCCTCCTGAAGGAATTACCCATCTTCTATATCCCATATATGTGCATTTAGGTGGAGTAATTTGCACACAGAAAAACTGAAATGGGATATGTTTGGTTTATAATCAAAACCAATTATATAAGGGATGATTTATAATAACATATTAGCATGATGCTAATTTTGTTTGTTGTGTATATTATAATATAGCCCCATACAACAACAAAAAATTTCTCTCAATATCATTGAAGATTTTAATTAATTCATCGAATATTCATGATGAAATACTTACTCTGGAATGTTAGGCTCATTTTGAGCTATTAATCATGCAAACTTGAGGTTGCAATTTGATGACCATTTAGACGATGCATCGATTTTAAACTCTAAATGGTTCAAACAATGGATTTTTATGCCTACATATATCCATTTGTTTTCTTTCCAGAAAATTGAGGAATTGAGTCCCCATTCTAGTTGATAGATTAATAATCAACTTCTTTTGAGATAATACCATTTATATTAAAGAATCTTATTCTTCTATAGTTTCGCATCATTAATGACTCAGGATGGTGTAACCGGTCATGCCAAAAATATTATAATTATAGCTCATAAACTTATTTTATGGCTATGATTAGCTTTTACTAATCTTTATATAATGCATGTCGAGGAAGATACAAATGAATATAATGCATCCTTAATATTTAACTTCGTTCCTCACGACAATTTTATATTTCTTTTACGGAGCAGAATGTGCTAGCATAGATTCTTAAATCTAATAATATAGTGTGTAATATCTTTGACACACTTGTATATTTCCATACATCACATTGCATTTTTGCATAAATAGCATTTTTGTTTGCTCATTTCTTATTGTATTTTCGCCACTACTAGTGGTTTGTCATTGTCATACTACCTCGACCATAGCATTTACCATGATAAATGACCTTTAACCATTTATCGTTACATTATCACATTCACATGAGGGAATGAGGATCTCATATTGATCATTTTATCTCATTCACTTGATGGAATGAACATCTTATATTAATCATTTTATCACATTTGCTTGAAGGAATGGAGATCTTTATGTTGCAACTTGAGGTTGCCAACCAGTTTCTTTTAACACAACAATATGGATCAAATTCAGTAAACGGGTTTATCGTGTTTGTTCAAACATGCCCATTTCTTTTATATCAAAGCATCATTCTCGATATATGAGTATATTCGAGGCATTAACCATCTCCTCGCATTTTTTCCTTTCATCATTCATATGTACTACTTAATATTGCGAAAAAATGTGCTCGCATTTGCAAGAATCTCTTGCTTATGATGGTCAAATCTTTCTTTTAGATTTTGACATACATTTAATGGATCTTTCACCGTTATATATTTTCTTTTTTAATTCAAATCTAACACTGAAATTGTGAGACCGAACTCGCTTTTTTTTTTTTTTTTTTTAGAGAGAGTTTAAGATAATAACATGAAGATAAAAAAAAAACATAATTCTTCTTATGTAATCACTATAGAACATTTATTGTTCTTGTAAATTACAATAGAGTTTGATAAAGATGAGAAAACGAAGAAGAACTTATTAAATAAATAAATAAAATGACCTTCGTACATTTTCTCTACAATTCGTGTTGTATCTAGAGCACAGTTGTACATTATTGACTTAATAAGTATTTAGATCACAATTTTATGCTCACCCTGATGTCAATGATTTTATATTGAACAATATACAAATTAACATATCAATGCAGGTGATCAATATTATAGAATTTGTCAAAATAATTTATTGATTGATCAATGGAATTTAGAACATTTATTTAACCGTATGTGATAAAAAAAAAATTAAATAATGGTAAAAGATTTACCTTCATAGTTAAACCGCACAATTCGAATCGGTGGACCATATTTATTATTCATAAATAATCTAAAAACATTAGTATTGTATACCAAATATTACCTTTCATGAAGCAACCAATTTTATATGACATATCAAAAAAAGTAGAGCATCATTATTCACACTCAATGCCATGAATTTTTGCGAACGGCTTCCTACAAATGAGCAAATACGTGCTGATAATGTGTTGTAAATGTAATGAACAAGAACACGAGAGAGGAAGAGAATTCTTATTAAGTTGTAATCCAAGAAGTTACAAGAGTGATCTACTTATAGGGTAGATGATTACATATAAACCCTAATGGGCCGGGTTAGTAAGCTAAGAGTGAATAGACATAAGCCCATAATATTAAATTACAACAATATTTTTAAATTTTAATTTTTGGCGGTATAATTTATCATTATTTATGTATAATACTATCGTTGAAAACTTAATAAGGATCATTTCAATTGATTATTAATAGGTTCGTTATTGCTAACAGTCAAAAAATAACAATAAATGTGAAATGGTGCGGCTTTGGTCGAGAATTGCACCCAAAAAGGTCACCCCAATAAAATCTTCGATTAATACTAATGAGTGCTCAAACACTCATCATTTTTGGTCAAATATGAGCTGCAAAACATTCAAAAACACTCAATAATGCATCAAAATACTGAAAATATTCCAAAATTATGTTTTATATGTTTCAAATGCAAACTGATTGAAAACAGATGAAAAATGATCAAAGTTTGCATAATTGGCAGTTTCAGTCCCCCAACTTTCAAAAATTGGCAAAAATAGTCCCTAAGCAGTTATTTTAAAAGAAAAGTCACCAAAGGTCCTTTTGAAATCATAAGTTGTCATATTTAGTCATTTGGTGAAAATTTTCAAAAGTTTTGAGAAATTACAAGTTTAGTCCTTGGAGTTTCAAATCTTGGCAGGTTCGGTCCTCATGTTAACTTTGGGAATACTACAAATTCAGTCCACAAAGTTTCAGGAATTACATGAAAGGTCCTTGTGATTTTAAACTTACAAAATAAACATCCCAATCCAAATCCACTTCACAACCCAAGCCCAATTCTATTTTCCCAGCCCAATCCACCCCATTTTAATATTAAAACCACCCCAGGGTCAAACTTGGTCAAACACCCAACACCACGCCACTGTTCACCAACACCCTTCTTCCCCAAAACCTGCTTCCATGTCCCCTCCAACTCCTCCTTTTTACCAACTTCACCTCCAACCCCCCTCCTCCATTAATATACCAACCCCCAACATTAATTAACCCACCTGCCAAAACCTACCCCCACTCAATTTGGTATTTCTCCATTTCCCGCCAAAAAGCCAATTGATGACTCTGATGAAATGGAAGCCATCCAATGGCTCACAATAGAGTGGGAAAGTCAGAGGATGTCACCAAGGCTTATAAAAATGAAGAAAACGGAAGAAAGAGGCATTAGTTTTAGTTGTAGTGTAGTATTAGTGTAACAATGATGGATTAGTGTAATTTTGAATTATAATTGTAATTTTTAGCTTTGAAAATTTGTATTCTATAATTTCAGTGTAATTGAAACCTATTTCATCTATCAATTTCAAGTTTTCACATCCTTTTCAGTTTATGCAATTTCTAAGTGAAAATCTCAATTGTACTTGTAGTGGTTAAAAGTGTTAGACAGTGTTCATTTTAGCTTATTTATAAGCTTTGTCAAGTTTTTAAATCATTCAAATCAGTTTCCATTTATAATAGCTAAAATTACCAAAAAATACTTATAAATAGCTTAATAATTCAAAAGTGAGTATTTAAAGGATACAGGCATGGAATATGACTGATGGAGGATTGCTGGTGGTATTAGACTCTCAGGGGAGATTTTAGGAGAGGATTTGAGTACTCGGTACTTGGACATGAATCACACAGGCCATTTGTAAGCATTTCTCAATTTTTTTACATTCACTGTAGCATTACTTAAACCTGTTGATTTGTTGTTTGTAAGCTTAATTAGCATAGTGTTCTTAAATATTCCATTTTGGACAGCTCCTGATTAGTGGTTTTCATATTTGCTCAGTTTCTTAGTTTTATTGTCAAAGTAGCAGTTTAGAAGTGTTTGAATAATTGTTGTTAAGTTTGGTATCTTTGTGCTTAAATAAATTCATTTTATCATAATGAAGGATTATGCATTCAAATCACAACCTAAATCAGTGTTTTTGTATTGAAAATCTCAATTTTAGTCAAGAAAGGTAATGTTTGGATCAGAATGATTTGCTGAGTTTCATGGTGTTTTTGTTGTTTATCTTGGTTCATGCATGTCACACTAGGTTATTTTAGGTCAAAGAAACCATAAATCCAGTACCACTTTTGTAAAAAGTTAAAAACTTACTTGATCTTAACTTGTGAGTTAACTGTTAGAATTTTAGGTTTAAGGTTTCATCATTTCATTATAATAGTTATTAAAATAACTTGTTTTAATATCACAATAGCTTAATATTACAATTCCAGTATGTTAGATCCAATTAAAGTTCATATAAGTCAACTTGCTTCTTAAAATTCAAAAGTCAAAATTGCCTCATTAGGCAGAAAAGCCAAAAATGGCATGAATTTTAGTGATTTTTCTGTTTGGATTCAGGGCATGAGACTTTCACAACATATAGTCTCCCACCTCATCTTCGAAATCCCATTGTCATTGCATTTTTGTGATTTTTGTGTGGACCCCACCATGGCTGCTAAGACAGGTGCAGGGGGAGAACTTCCCCTGTCTCAGCACCTCTGTCATCAAACACCCCAACTGTTAGGGACCTACAGGCCACTATAGTGGTCCCCACAGATCATGGTTTGGTTCTTTGGTTAGTTCACCTTGCTAGCTACTTAATTCAGGCATAAGTTGAGCCATAAGCTCCCTTGAGCTTGTTCTAATCTAGTTGCCATAGAGTGACAGTGACTGCATAAGTAGTGGATCAAATAAGCATATTTTACCCATTTTTTATTTCTTAAGAGGTTTAATATTGTTGTTGTTGCTTCAAGTTTGTCATTTAGCTAGTTTGAATCTATTTCATCCAAGTTCATCAGCTTAGAGCTTATTTCAAAGCTTCTTGCCCTCACAGTTGACCAAAGTCAACTGTCAAGGCTTAAGCACTCCAAAGTGCTTATTGTTAAGCACTAGCAAGTCAACCTTCACAAAAGTTGTTTGTTTTTAGTTTTAAAATAGTATAGAAAAAGAAAAATCAGAAAAATCCAATTTAAAATTAAGTGATAGTTTCTATTTAATATTATTTATCTTTTTAATTTTCCTTTTTAGATTTTTATTAAGTAACTTGCATTTTTATATGTTTCTTAATTTCCTTGTATCTTAAAGTATTGTCAGTAATTTTTCCAAATTTTTATATTGTCATTTAGAAATTATTAGATTTAATATAGTTTTATTAATTATTAATTAATATCTAAGTATTAAATAGCATAATTAGTTTTTATTAAGCACACACTAGTTTTATATTTTTCCTAGCTTATATATGTTATAAAATAATTTTAGGAATTTTTCTTGAATTTCTACTGTTCATTTTCTAATTTTCTTAATTAATTTAGTTAAATTAGATACTAATTAATAAACAAGTAAATAATTAGTAAAATAGTATAAAAATATTTTTATAAGTTTTTTATAATTTTTTAGGATTCCTGTGATGGTTAATTAGATTTATAAATTTTTCTATAATTATCTAAGTCTTTTTATTATTTTTAATAATTTTGTTTAGTTTAATTAGGTAATTAAATATAATTAGTAATTAATTAATATAAAAATCACAAAAGACAAAAAGACATATTTTTAATTTTAAAATTAGTTTTTAGTTATTTTATAATTTTAGAAATTTAATTTTCATTTTTCTAGTATTAAAATAATATTATATTGTATTTAAGTTATTTAAATATTAATAATTAGTATTAAATAGTATTTAATTAATATTAAATAAGTAATTAGTGTAAAAATTCATTTTCTTTTTCTAAAATTTTTCTTTCATCCTTAGTTTTGTAAAAAAGTCATTTTCACCCCCTGAGGGTTTTCAAATTTCTGTTTTCACTTTTTATTTTGTACGTTTACGTTATTTTAAATGTAAACGTACGCGTTTTTAGATATTTAACGTTTCTAAGTATCTAGTTTTCACGTAATCATTCATATAGCTTATTTAAGCTATTTCTTCTTATATTCCTTAGTTTAATCAATCACAAACCCCTTTCCTGTCCAAATTCACCCGATCACAAACTCGTTTGAACACCATCACACCTCATCGGGACATAACGACCGGGGGAAACACTGTATTCCACGGAGATTGACTCTAGGCAGTTTGACTTTGTTGACCATTCACCTGGTCAATTTAGTTGACCGTTTGGAGCCAATCAAAATTTGGTGCCGCTGTCGGGGAGGTTGTGCGCGTTATTCTAAACGGTTGTGCAGATTAGTGAATCTGGATATACACTCATTGTATATTTACCCATCCTTGTTCATATTTTTCTTATTATTATCATATAAAAACAAAACTGTTCCCGAAAACATTTTAAAATCAGTTTTCAACTAGCACAAAAAAAAACCCCAAAAAGATTTTCTATCTTATTTGTACAAAATGTTTATCCAAAATCTCAAAAATATCCATCTTTACCCTCCTACATTTTTTATTCTTCATTTCTCACCCTCCAAAACCCTTTGATTCTTTCTATGTCTCATCCTCACCTTCTTGTTTGTCGATGGTGTGGTAGTCCTTATAATGGTGGTAATTGCCCCAGTTGTGGCATGGTAGAGTCAGGAAACGGGTCTGTCTATAACCAGAATCCCTATTCCTACCATGACATGACTGATTCATTCCATCAGCTACCACACCATGATACCCAGCAATTTTACTGTTGTCAGTATTGTGGAGGCCCTCACTACGACTCTGATTGTCAAACGAGGAATCAGTTTGTCTATGAACATGTTCCTTGTAACAATCATGAATTTGGTTTTAACCAGCTTCCACAATACACAACCCCTCAGCCACCTCCTCAAGCCGAGTTAGCTAGAGCTGAATTGATTAATAAAATGATTATTGCTCAAACTCAATTCAACCAGAACATTCAAGATAGTATAAACTGTCTTAAGGATCTGATTCTCAGGAGACAAAATCCTCCTGTTAACTCATTTTATCTTGAGGATGAAAGTGATGAGGATGAACCCTTTGAAGAAGAAGAAAACCATAAGGAACCTTCAGATATCTTGATAATGGGGGACAAGGAAGTCAAAGTCAATCCTCTTGAGGAAATAAATGACCTTGTTCCAATCCCAAAGGTATCTGAGAAGCCTTCTGATTCAACTTCAGTTGAAACTGCTTCAGTAGAAATAATGGGAGAAAAGAATATGACTGAATCACTAGTAGTAGAACAAATGGAACTTGTAGAATCCATGACTGCTAGTCCTTCTCAACTCCCTGAGTCTGCTGTTATCACACCCGAGGTTCCCACTCACTCTCTGAGCATGGGGGACGAGCATCTTGACACTGTTCCTGAAAAGGAATCGGACGAATTCATAAAGTCTAGTATTGAGGACCTTGTCCCAATCCCAAGAGAGTCACATGGAATTCTTGATCATGTGTGTGATATCCCTCCCCCTCTAGTCTTCCCGATTGACAATGTTGAGATGTTCTCCGATTCTGATAATGATGATTCTTTATCTTGTGGGGACATCATTTATGTGGAAGAATTACCTTCTGAGCTAGTTAGCTTAGAAGAAGAGAATGATGAGATTGACACTGAAATCCAAGATGAAGCACTTCGTGCAACATTATTGAATGTCAATCTCCTCATTTCTAAAATCGAGGCTTTCAATATGAAACCTATTTCTTCTCCTATCCCCATTAAGGATAGTGAGATTCTTTCCGATGATGCTATACCGGAATTTGAAGCCTTCAGTCTTGATCATATGGGAGAGAAGATTAGTGGGAGTACCACTTCTCATTCTCATAATTCTCTCCCCATATATGATTCATTCACCTTTGAGGAGTTCTCCTGTGAACTCACTCATATCATATCTCCGCCGGAGTATGATAATTTCTACTTTGATCTAGACACACCCGGGATATGTCTTGATCAAATGAGCTTAAATGGTGAGATTCATGATATCATGAATTCTCCTGTGGGTGATGATGAGTTAGTCATGATTTTTATCATGACTTTATTTCTTTCCTTCACCTATCCTGTAGCCTCTCCTGTTCTTCACTCCTTCGGGAATGAAGACACTATCTTTGACCCCGGCATTTCCATTTACCATTATCTTGAGCCGGGAATATATCTCATCGGTGTGGAACTTTCACGTGCTTCAAATGTTTGTCCAAACATCTTGAATGAAAGTCCGATGGAGATTGCTTCCACATCTTGCTTCCCCAAGAACAAATGAATTCGGGGTCGAGTCAAGCTAGCGACTCGGTAAACAAAACAGTAGCATGCTTATAGGGTTTTCACCCTAAGTGTGGGGGAGTGCCCCTGCTGTGTTACTATGTATATATATATAAATATATAAAACAAAGTGAAAAAATAGTGTTTCCACATTTAGCTTGTAATGTTGCCCTTTTACGTTCAAAGAGTCGGCATAATAGCCGAGACTTTGAATATTGGGGACAATATTCAATTCTAAGTGTGGGGGGTATTCTAGCGAATTTGATCACATTTTACCATCTAGTACCCCCGTTTTTGGCAAAAAAATTTAAAAAATTTTCACTTGAGCTTCAAAAATTTTTGTGGTTATCAGTCCACTATGTCTAAACGACAAAAGGATTGGCTAATCCAGGAGTAAACGGCTCTTGGTAAAGATAACTCAAATCCGTTGACGGCTTACAATTTGCCCAAAATTGTATTGTACTCAACTCACCATATCCTAAAAAGTGAAAGAGTTGGCTAGCCCGCAAGATTATGGCTTGTGGTAAAGGCAGTGGAAACCCATAATTGGTAATCAGCTCACCAAGATGTTGACTGTGTCCATCAAGAGTTGGCTAGTCCAGAAGCAAACGGCTTCTGGTAAAGACATATCAAAACCGTTGAAAGCTGGTGGTTTGCTCAAAATCACATGGTTATCAGTGTACCATGGTTCTTACTTGAACTGAAACATTTGGCTACTCCAGAAGTGATGGCTTTTGGTAAAGAGACTTCAAACCCATCAAGTTTTCTCAAAAGATTGCTAGGGACTAGCAATATTTTAGTGTGCGGGATTGATGAGTGCTCAAACACTCATCATTTTTGGTCAAATCTGAGCTGCAAAACATTCAAAAACACTCAATAATGCATCAAAATACTGAAAATATTCCAAAATTGTGTTTTATATGTTTCAGATGCAAAATGATTGAAAACAGATGAAAAACGATCAAAGTTTGCATAATTGGTAGTTTCAGTCCCCTAACTTTCAAAAATTGGCAAAAATAGTCCTTGAGCACTTATTTTAAAAGAAAAGTCACCAAAGGTCCTTTTGAAATCATAAGTTGTCATATTTAGTCCTTTGGTGAAAAATTTCAAAAGTTTTGAGAAATTACAAGTTTAGTCCTCGGAGTTTCAAATCTTGGCAGGTTTGGTCCTCATGTTAGCTTTGGGAATACTACAAATTCAGCCCACAAAGTTTCAGGAATTACATGAAAGGTCCTTTCGATTTTAAACTTCCAAAATAAACATCCCAATCCAAATCCACTTCACAACCCAAGCCCACTTTTATTTTCCCAACCCAATCCACCCTGTTTTAATATTAAAATCACCCCAGGGTCAAACTTGGTCAAACACCCAACACCACGCCACTGTTCACCAATACCCTTCTTCCCCAAAACCTGCTTCCATATCCCCTCCAACTCCTCCTTTTTACCAACTTCACCTCCAACTCCCCTCCTCCATTAATATACCAACCCCCAACATTAATTAACCCACCTGCCAAAACCTACCCCCACTCAATTTGGTATTTCTCCATTTCCCGCCAAAAAGCCAATTGATGGATGTTATGAAATGGAAGCCATCCAATGGCTCACAATAGAGTGGGAAATTCAGAGGATGTCACCAAGGCTTATAAAAATGAAGAAAACAGAAGAAAGAGGCATTAGTTTTAGCTGTAGTGTAGTATTAGTGTAACAGTCATGGATTAGTGTGATTTTGAATTATAATTGTAATTTTTAGCTTTAAAAATTTGTATTCTATAATTTCAGTGTAATTGAAACCTATTTCATCTATCAATTTCAAGTTTTCATATCCTTTTCAGTTTATGCAATTTCTAAGTGAAAATCTCAATTGTACTTGTAGTGGTTAAAAGTGTTAGACAGTGTTTATTTAAGCTCATTTTAGCTTATTTATAAGCTTTGTCAAGTTTTTAAATCATTCAAATCAGTTTCCATTTATAATAGCTAAAATTACCAAAAATACTCATAAATAGCTTAATAATTCAAAAGTGAGTGTTTAAAGGATACAGGCATGGAATATGACTGATGGAGGATTGCTGGTGGTATTAGACTCTCAGGGGAGATTTTAGGAGAGGATTTGAGTACTCAGTACTTGGACATGAATCACACAGACCATTTGTAAGCATTTCTCAATTTTTTTTACATTCACTGTAGCATTACTTAAACCTGTTGATTTGTTGTTTGTAAGCTTAATTAGCATAGTGTTCTTAAATATTCCATTTTGGACAGCTCCTGATTAGTGGTTTTCATATTTGCTCAGTTTCTTAGTTTCATTGTCAAAGTAGCAGTTTAGAAGTGTTTGAGTAATTGTTGTTAAGTTTGGTATCTTTGTGCTTAAATAAGTCCATTTTATCATAATGAAGGATTATGCATTCAAATCACAACCTAAATCAGTGTTTTTGTATTGAAAATCTCAATTTTAGTCAAGAAAGGTAGTGTTTGGATCAGAATGATTTGCTGAGTTTCATGGTGTTTTTGTTGTTTATCTTGGTTCATGCATGTCACACTAGGTTATTTTAGGTCAAAGAAACCATAAATGCAGTACCACTTTTGTAAAAAGTCAAAAACTCACTTGATCTTAACTTGTGAGTTAACTATTAGAATTTTAGGTTTAAGGTTTCATCATTTCATTATAATAGTTATTAAAATAACTTGTTTTAGTATCACAATAGCTTAATATTACATTTCCAGTATGTTAGATCCAATTAAAGTTCATATAAGTCAACTTGCTTCTTAAAATTCAAAAGTCAAAATTGCCTCATTAGGCAGAAAAGCCAAAAATGGCATGAATTTTAGTGATTTTTCTGTTTGGATTCAGGGCATGAGACTTTCACAACATATAGTCTCCCACCTCATCTTTGAAATCCCATTGTCATTGCATTTTTGTGATTTTTGTGTGGACCCCACCATGGCTGCTAAGACAGGTGCAAGGGGAGAACTTCCCTTGTCTCAGCACCTCTGTCATCAAACACCCCAACTGTTAGGGACCTACAGGCCACTATAGTGGTCCCCACAGATCATGGTTTGGTTCTTTGGTTAGTTCACCTTGCTAGCTACTTAATTCAGGCAGAAGTTGAGCCTTAAGCTCCCTTTAGCTTGTCCTAATCTAGCTGCCTTAGAGTGACAGTGACTGCATAAGTAGTGGATCAAATAAGCATATTTTACCCATTTTTGATTTCTTAAGAGGTTTAATATTGTTGTTGTTGCTTCAAGTTTGTCATTTAGCTAGTTTGAATCTATTTCATCCAAGTTCATCAGCTTAGAGCTTATTTCAAAGCTTTTTGCCCTCATAGTTGACCAAAGTCAACTGTCAAGGCTTAAGTACTCCAAAGTGCTTATTGTTAAGCACTAGCAAGTCCACCTTCACAAAATTATTTGTTTTTAGTTTTAAAATAGTTTAGAAAAAGAAAAATCAGAAAAATCCAATTTAAAATTAAGTGATAGTTTCTATTTAATATTATTTATCTTTTTAATTTTCTTGTATTTTTATTAAGTAACTTGCATTTCTATATTTTTATTAATTTCCTTGTATCTCAAAGTATTTTCAGTAATTTTTCCAAAATTTTATATTGTCATTTAGAAATTAATAGATTTAATATTAGTTTTATTAATTCTTAATTAATATCTAAGTATTAAATAGCATAATTAGTTTTTATTAAGCACACCCTAGTTTTTATATTTTTCCTAGCTTATATATGTTATAAAATAATTTTAGGAATTTTTCTAGAATTTCTACTGTTCATTTTCTAATTTTATTAATTAATTTAGTTAAATTAGATATTAATTAATAAACAAGTAAATAATTAGTAAAATAGTATAAAAATAATTTTTATAAGTTTTTTATAATTTTTTAGGATTCCTGTGATGGTTATTTAGATTTATAAATTTTTCTATAATTATCTAAGTCTTTTTATTATTTTTAATAATTTTGTTTAGTTTAATTAGATAAATAAATATAATTAGTAATTAATTAATATAAAAAGCACAAAAAGACAAAAAGACATATTTTTAATTTTAAAATTAGTTTTAATTATTTTATAATTTTAGAAATTTAATTTTCATTTTTCTAGTATTAAAATAATACTATATTGTATTTAAGTTATTTAAGGATTAATAATTAGTATTAAATAGTATTTAATTAATATTAAATAAGTAATTAGTGTAAAAATTCATTTTCTTTTTCTAAAATTTTTCTTTCATCCTTAGGTTTGTAAAAAAGTCATTTTCACCCCCTGAGGGTTTTCAAATTTTAGTTTTCATTTTTTATTTTGTACGTTTACGTTATTTTAAACGTAAACGTACGCGTTTTTAGATATTAAACGTTTCTAAGTATCTAGTTTTCACGTAATCATTCATATAGCTTATTTAAGCTATTTCTTCTTATATTCCTTAGTTTAATCAATCACAAACCCCTTTCCTGTCCAAATTCACCCGATCACAAACCCGTTTGAACACCATCACACCTCGTCGGGACATAACGACCCGGGGAAACCACTGTATTCCACGGAGATTGACTCTAGGAAGTTTGAATTTGTTGACCATTCACCTGGTCAATTTAGTTGACCGTTTGGAGCCAATCAAATACGTGGCTGGTTTGGGGGACTATCACGCCCCAACGGGGCACCCCCATTAGATCCCCAATGGGGATCGGGGCAGGTTTAGGGAGAACTTTGGTAATCGGGTTTGGGGATGGGGATGGTTGCCCCGCCCCAAACCCGCCCCGTTGCCATCCCTACCATCAAAGATGCGACTCAAGCAAATTTGATTAAAGGTGTCTCGGTTGGTAATCCAGGTATTCGGTTGTCTCATTTGTTTTATGCTGATGATGTTATATTGGTTACAGAATGGAGTCATGTTGTCATGGATAACATTATTCGGTTATTCAATGTGTTCTATTTGGCTTCTGGTTTACGTATGGACATCCATAAATCAAATGTATATGGAATTGGTGTTTCAAATGACGAAATAGAGGACATGGCTAGGAGTACAGGGTGTTCGGCAGGCTCGTTGCCGTTTACATACCCTGGTCTCCCAGTTGGTTTAAGCATGAACCGGGTAGTACATTGGAAGAGTTTGATTAAAAGTTCGAAGCTAAGTTATCAAAATGGAATGCAAACCTTCTTTCTGTAAGTGGAAGATCAACATTCGTAAAGGCGGTATTGGGAAGCGTTGGTATATACTATATGTTGATCTTTAAAGTCCCGGAATCCATCCTTTCGTCTCTTGAACATTTGAGATCAAAATTCTTTTGGAATGCAGACGATGATATTACAAAGCTGATTATGATTAAATGGGAGAATGCTTTAGCATCATTCGAAAAAGGAGGGTTAGGTTTTGGAAGCCTAAAAGCCTTTAACCTTGCTTTTCTCCAAAAATGGGGGTGGATATTGATCTCTAATCCAAATATTTTATGGGTTCAAGTTATTAAGGCCATCCATGGGGAGGAAGTAGGTTTAGGTCAATTCGCGAGCAAATCTAAAGGGTTATGGCAAAAAATTATTGGTTCTATTAACCATTTACACTGTAATGGCATTATCCCAACTAATACTTTGAGATCTAAAGTTGGTTGTGGATCTCAGGTGAGGTTTTGGATTGATAATTGGATAGGGGATTCTCCTCTTTCACACCGTTATAATAGACTTTATCATTTAGATTTGCATCCTAATTGTCTCATTAGTGACCAGTTTGTAAATGGTGAGTGACATTGGCAGTGGAGGCGTACCATTGACTCTGGACAGTGCTTGGACATGCTTGAAGCTTTATTAATAGAATTGCAGTCGGTTCCGGTAACTAATGAAATGATGAACTTCGTTGGGGGCTAAATCCTGATGGCACATTCTCTGTTGGGGTTACGAGGAACCATATCGATGATGCTATTCTTCCGACATTACCGGTAGTAACAAGTTGGTGTAAGATTCTTCCAAGAAAAGTGAACATCTTCATTTGGAGATTGAGATTGAACAGACTCCCCAATCGTTTGAATCTCTCAAGACGTGGGTTGGATATCCAAGCTATTACATGTCCGGTTTGTTCTAATGGTATGGAAACTAATGATCATATCTTTTTTTCATGTGATGTGGCGTTAAATATTTGGCGGTTGGTTCATATTTGGGTGGACATGAATATTCCTACGTTGAGCTCCCTTTCAGATTGGGAGTCTTGGGTTGATAATTTTCGGGCCTCTACCGAAGTTAAGCTTCGTATGCAGGTGATTGTCGCGGCTACTTGGTTGTTTCTTTTGAAGCATCAGAATTCGATCACGTTCAACTCTCAACGCATAAGGAAATGTGATTCGTTTGATAGCATTCGTCTTTGTTCCTTTTCTTGGTTAAATAGTAGAGACTCTAAATGTTTAGCATGGCCATATTGGCTTAAAAAACCGATGTAATCTATTTCTAGCTCCTTGCTAGTTTCTTTTTTATATTCAATTTTGCCGTTCAAAAAAAATTAAAAAATTAACAACTCTTATCAGGTTTCAATTAATGTCAAGTGCAAACAATTATTTTGCGACAAACAAACCTAGTATTGACTTCTCAACTAATGTCAAGTGCAAACAACTCTTAAGTCATAACGTAGCATGTTGACTTTTTAAAAAGAGAATGATTTATCAGGTTTGAGTGTATGTAACGATAGTTTCAGACTACGGAGCGCAGAGTCAATGATTAAAAAAAAAAAAAAAAATTAAAAAGTGTAGTAAATTATAGCACGAAATTAACTATGTATGACATGCACATACGTCATGCTATATGCCTATATCCATTTTGATACACAACAATGTCCTAATTAAAAAAATTAGTCAAAAGAAATCTTTTATTTGTCACTCTTTTACTTAATGGAATAAATCGGTTATCAGCTTGTTTGGGTAGAACTTAATTACTTTGTTGCTTATAGGTATCTTATTCATTATTTTGATGAATATAATTGTTCAATCAATTAAATAATCTGGGTTTAACCATTTGATTTTTTTAGATTAAACCATACACGAATTACTTATATTAATATTGATTTGATTTTGGCCCTTATAACCGGAACTCAATGGTCCAAAAAAAGGAATTATACTTTGATTTATTCTTTTTCTTCGAATCCGTATTCGTTTTCTAGGGCTAGCTACAATGTAATTTTGTTTCTTTTGATTAAAATGCTAAGTAGAAATGGAGAACACATAAACAAATATAAATGAAAGTTCACAAAACTAAAAGAAGCAAACTAAATGTTATAGGAACTTCAAGATTTGTCATACATCATAGCATATCCTATAATGTTTTACTTTAATACAACATATCTCATACCCCATAGCAAATTCATGATGTGAATCAACAATATATTTATATGGAAGTATGAGCAAAATCCAATATTTCATTAGATGACAGATGGAGCTTCTGCACCAGAAATGGGACCCGATGCTGCCCCAGAACTTAGAAAATGAGCCATTGCACGTCGAGGCATATTCCTTTGCACTTCACACAGATTTACGAGATATACACCTAAAATGAGAAGTTGGACCTATGTTGGTACGATATTTATATATGTAATTACTCAGAACATAATCATGCAAATGCAACCATAAAAAATGCTAAAGTTACCTTCTCCGATGGCTATGTTTTGATAGAGATCGACAATGTTTGGGCAGTTGTTATAGCATGAACGGGAGCAAAGCTTGGCAATGAAATGAGGCTCGAGAAGGGAGTCAGAAGAGATACCAACAGACTTCCTATGAACCCCACATGCATTAGTGCACTCATCACTCTCAATGAATCCGTTCATGCTTTTAACAACAATTTCTGAAGTCTTGCATTGATATTCCATGTTTCCGTTGTTATCTACATAATTCTCTAATAAACATCGCTTTCCTGAAGATGCAATGGAGAAAGTGCACAATCCAATAGATAATTCCTCGCAAACGAGCTCACCTAAACCGAAATTTTAACAAGAGAATAAATCATGTTAAGTGTAAAAAAATAATTTTTAAACTTAATCTTAAAAGTAAGTGCGGGAGCTTATTTTACCTAGAGCTCCTTGGAGAAGAAATGACAATAAAATGAAGAGGATGAATGCCATTCTTTTTATTTATTTTCTCTATGAAATAATTAGAGTGTTTTGTGTTTGAATAGTTGATGAGTTGAAGGATATATATACATCCAGATATAAACAATACAATAGCGAAAGGTATTAGGGGTAAAAGAAACTAAGATATTGTAAAAGAAGAAACCAGTGTACACATCTAATAAATATGTTAACTTTTTTAGCATTATTGGAGATCGTTATAAAATGATAAATTGTGTTAGGAAATACGTTAATTCTTTTAACATTATTGGAGGTTATAGATGTTGCTTAAAGAAATTTTGATCAAATTAACCAATAAACTTGCATTTTCCTTTTCTCAAAAGAAAATTATTAATGATTATTATGTTATAAATGTTAGAAAAAAAATATAAATACATCTCTATTTGTATGTGTGATAAATAAATCAAAAGAGTTTTAGATTTTATGAAATCATTAATTAATATTTAACAATCCTCGTCTTATTGGTTAATACTCCATTACTCCGTATTTGACTAATCCTTAATCTTTTGTATAATTTTTCTATAACAATCACTATTTCATAGCATTTGGTATGTTATAATCAAAGTGGGAACAGAAAAAACTATTATGATAGAATAAAAATATTTTATTTGTTTACAATTTTACAATGTAATAATTCATTATAAGCAATGACTCGTTCCATCATTGTCATTCCTTAGAGGTCCATACTTTTTTTTTTTCCATCTTGTAATAGAATCAAAATTACATAAAAGTCTATTATTAACTAACTAAATTAAATAAACTTTCTATCATCAATGGCAATGTAGTCTTTTTATTATTGATTCCATTCCGTCATATCATACCAACCAAACATGATTAATAACGATAATGAATCATTATATTACAACATTTATTATTTACATAGTTTATTCAATTCATTTGACATTTTATTTCTTTCTAGCAAATGAACCCTTTTATGTTTCCTACATCTTAACTAAGCTTGCACCACGCCATCTATGATGACACTTTTAATAACAATATATTGCAATTTTATAAAAAGACTGCCATATTAATTACGCGCGCGATATTGCGGTGATCAAAATTTTCGGTGAACAATTTTCTGGGTTGCACGTTTTATGTTACTTTTTTGGCTATTAAACATTCGTTTTGTTTGAAAATTCTATGATTTTGTTCATACACGTTTGAAATTTGGTAAATTTGACTATTTTAAATTAACCAATTTGCAATTTTTTAAATTTGGCAAATTATAATTTAAAAACTTATTTAGGCATAATATTATAAAGTTATTCAAAATGAAATATATTATAAAAGTAAATTAAATGGTTCGTTAATGTTTCCATATTTATCGAAGGCCATCTTAGTAAGATATATTTCTCTAAAGAGTACAAAAAGTTAAACTTTTTTCAAAAATAATAGGCTTTCCCCGACCATCATTACACATCCAAAAAATAGTACAAAAATAATAGGCTTTCCAGAATGAAATTATTATTGTCGACTTTTATAATCTTTCATTGGTATTTTAAATCATATTATTGTAATGACAATTTGATAATTGTATAAATTTAGACTTGACAAATTAAAAGACTGCGTAGTTTTAATTTCTTATAACTTTCACTTTAGTTATTAATTTAATGTGAAGTTACAAGATTGTTTTTATTATTAAACTAGCATGGTATCCGCGTAAAGCAATAGTTTCGAATGCTAACGTTGTTTAACAATTTGGTTATAGGTACCCATTGCCGAATGTTGTTTAACGAATGTTGCTCGGAGTCGAATTGAATTGAATTTGAGTTTTTGCTTTTTGAATGAGTAAGATTAAAACGCTATCGGAAAAACATGTGCTTGAGGTTGCTTAAAAAAAAAAAAAAAAAAAAAAAAAAAAAAAAAAAAAATTGTAAGGCTCGTGTAAACAATCATAAAACTTGTATGTATTATATGTAATAGCATGGTACCCGCGCGTTGCAGTGACGGGTACCCTGCAATTAAATTTTTCCAGTGAATCATATATTTTAGATTATTATATTCTTTTTGACAATAAATATACGGATATCAAGAATTTCGTTTAACCCGTGCCCGTTCGGCCTTGAGCTCGTTGGCTCGTGCCCGTTCGGGCTCGAGCCCGTTTGGCCCGCACCCATTCAGGCTCGAGCCCATTTGGCCCACACCCTTTTTGGCCCAAATCCATTTGGCCCGTTACCCGTTCGGGCTTGAATATTTGTATAATGTGCTTTATTATTTGTATTAGTGACATTTAATGCAGAAATTGTGTTTAATTTGGTTGTACAATATGTTTGATAATTTGTATTTCTTATGTAAAAGTGTTTTAATAACTGTATTAATTATATTTATTGACAAGTTAATTAATTGACTAAATTAAATAGCATTAATTTGGTGTTTTGTTTTTTTTTAACATATTTATTAAAGTGGTGTACACTATGCTTCTTGTCTTGTAAGTCTGAAAATTATGTGCATTAAAATGGTGTACACTATACTTCTTTTCTTGTAAGTCTTAATAAATTACAAGCATTGAAAGCTATATTTGTAACAACCGAGACTTTTTAAAGACATTTAAAGTTATAGGCTTTAATTATATGTGTATGATCTTTCCTATTAAAGAAATATTTTTTGTCTTAAACATTTTAAAACTTCTAAATATAGATGTCCTAAATACAGTATTAGGTAGTATAGATTAACTAATTTTAAAAAATATGCATCCACTAATAAAAAGTGTGTAAATTTAAAATGCTTAAGATTAGTATTTATAGACAACTCGAATAAGATTATAAGTAGTATATAAATAAAAGAGTTGCGCTAAAGAGTTTCGCTAACAACAACCCATTGGGTTGTGATTAAGATTACCTTAATAATCAACAATTAATAAACATCAAGTATTCAATGTTTATCAACACATTCTATAATTATAATAACTAAATATACATAAATTTAAAAATAACGAGTTATTCTATCCGCATGTCAGTCATGTGACTATAGAAGTAGTTGTCTGATAAATAAAGTTATTCCTAAGGCTTAATATATTTTGTTTAAATATTGATCTATTTTTAAACTGTATGACCCACTAGTCATCTGTAATGCATTTTCATCTCATTTGAGGGTGTGTTTGTTTTGTAATTAGGGTTAGAATCTGATTTGGATTTGGGAATGGTTTGAAAAAAAAATAAGGAAAGAGAAAATGTAGAATTAATTAAAAATATATATAATTTATAGATTAAGTCAAATTAAAAATACTATTACAAATTAGTGGGATAGGAGAAAGAAATGAAAGTATGAGATATTGGTTTAATGTGTTGTCGTAAATAAATGAATTACTCGTTGTGTCAGAGAAGTACAAGGTATTCACCCAAAACCTCTCATTATAACCAGGAATGTATTTTTTATTCAAATTTTTTTATTTTATTCCAATAGTTTCAAACCAAACTGCAGATTGAAAGAATCATTTCATTCCAACAGGTCAAAACATACGTAACATACAGCCTTTGAAATTACTTTTTTAAGAATCATATCACTTGTAAATCAGTTAAAGTTACCACATATGTCCCTTTTAGAGCATCCACAATGAGTCAACTTATTAAAAACTTTTCACCATTCTAAAAAGTTTTTATAAGGTGTTTTTTGCATTGCATCAAAAGCTTTTTTAAAAGCTTTGTACCAAAGACTTGGTAAACCATAGGGCATGTTTGGTAGGGTGAAATTCAGAGAAATGAAATGAAGCACATAAATTAAATTCATAGAAATGAATTCCACAGAAATTCAGTAAAAATTCTTGTGTTTGGTAACACCAAAGAATTGACTTAAGAAATCAGTAAAAATTATTATTATTATTATTATTAGTATTATTATTATTATTATTATTATTATTATTATTATTTTATAATTATTATTATTTATTATTATTATTTTATTATTTATTATTATTATTTATTATTTTTATTTATTTATTTATTTATTTATTATTATTATTATTATTATTATTATTATTATTATTATTATTTTATTATTATTTATTATTTATTATTATTATTATTATTATTATTATTATTATTATTTTATTTATTATTTTTATCTATTATTATTATTATTATTATTATTATTATTTTTCACTCAAAAATTGTTTTCCAATGTAGAGAATGGGTTTCCACTCATGAAGTAAAGGAATTCATTTCCTTAAATTTGTACATAAACTAAACACCTTAGAAATTGCAAATCTCCACTTTTTTATTTCATCGATTACCAAACAAGGGAAATGAATTCATTTTCATTTCTTTGAGCTCATTTCCCCCAACCAAACATGCCCTAAGTCTTTCCTACAAGCTTTAGTCATTAAATGTATTATACATTAAATGCATCAAGTATCAAGAATCAAAAGGCATACATGAAAATGGTATAAGCATTAATGATGGGATTCAATTATTCTATCATGAAAGTAATTTGAATTTGAGACTCATGCTTTATTTAGCACTAGCAGGGTATTTTGAAATAAATCCGGTGAATCATTCTAAATTAATTATGTTCTTTTTGAATATAAATTTATGAATATCAAAATTTTATATGACGTATTTTAACTCCTTAACTAACGACAATGTTTTTCATTATATACAATTATGATAATAAATAGTTTAGTGAGCAATGTTTTTTCGTCATTCATATGTATTTGATTTATATAAAACTAAGTTTTATGGATATGGGAAAAAATTTGTGAAACCGAAAACCGAACCGATTCGCTTAATCCGAAACCGCAAAAAACGATAACTAAGAAATCGAGTTAGATAAACCCTTTTATCGCAGTTCTGGCCTAGCTTCTACTACGATTACCCTAGCATAGTTTTTGGTTTTTATTTTTAAATATCAGTGATTACCCGAATCGAACCGTGTTTTATATACATGTAGTTTTTAAAACAAATTGAGACTGTATTAGAAATATGTTCAGTAGAATGAAACATAGAGAAAAATATTGTTATAATTTTAGCTTTATTATTTGCATTTCTTAAATTGTTATTTTTGTGTTTGAATAGTTTATATAATATGTTTTATTATTTGTATTTTTTTAATTTTAAGTATTTTAGTGACATTTAATGTAGGAATTGTATTTAAGTCGGTTGTACAATATGTTTGATAATTTGTATTTCTTATATAAAAGATATTTTAATAACTGCATTAATTGTAATTATTGACCAGTTAATTTATGTATGTAATTGTACAAAAGTTAATTGTACATAATTCTTTATAACATGTATTACTTGAAATTAAGTTTAAGAATGGAGTAAATATTTGTACCATAAGCTTTATGACATGTAACAGTTAAAATTAAGTTTTGTGCATTTAATAGAGAAGGAAAATGTTGTAAAGTTTTGTACAATAAACTTGTAGAGTTGTAAAACTTAAATTAAGTTCGAGGAGAAAAAGAAAGTACTTTGTGTTTTATATGTATTACAGACTAGTAGGGTACTCGCACGTTGCAAGTACCCTGTAATTAAAATTTTCATCAAATCACACTTTTCGAGTATACTTTTCTTAACAATAATTTTATGAGAACTTTATATTTAAATTAACTATTATATAGACAACTCTATTAAGTTTGATATATATATATATATATATATATATATATATATATTGTAATAGACCACATCATTATTTTGAAAACCCGACATAACATCAAATCACCCACTTAACGTGTTCATCATTTTTAAAATATAGACCACATCATAATTTTATCTAAAGAGACATATATATAAATGAATTATGGGCACATAATGATTGTTGGTAATTATAGCTTGGTTATCATATACGTAGTAGTTAATTAGAAAATAAAGTATTACAGTAAAATTTGTTTTGTTACTAATGGACCTAACAAATAAACGAAAGATATTTTGAATTTTGGGCTTGTAATTTTTTACCTTATACATGAATATTAGGGTTAGTATGTTATCGTTATCGTCGTGTAAATCAAATCATACTTCTCAGTTCTCTCTCTCTAAGCCGCATAATAACGTCTGGGTTCTATCTTTGAACTTCTCTTGTTCTTTTGGTTTGAAAATTTCTTGTTATTGATTTTTAAAGATATCAAGTCTTTTGTATCATCTATGTTACTCTCCATATCTACTAAAAAAGTTAAGGTAATAAGTTATCATCTATTATAAAACTTATCTTTGATGACTGAGCTTTGTTGATATTATAATATATTTTTTGTAAAGTTTTAAACTTTTATTATTTTTTTCATTGCTTGTTTACTTTTGTGCTTTTATTATTTAAGGAGGAAAAAAAAAAAAAAAAAAAAAAAAAAAAAAAAAAAAAAAAACTGTAATAATATGAATTTGTATCGAATAAGGGAATCATGTTAGGCTAATATAATTAGATTATGTATCAAATGTGTAATAAGTGCCTCCAAAATAAGCGAGTGCTTATTTTCTTTTAAATCTCTTCGAGGTGCGCACTATTATTATTGTATGAGTTATTTATTTTGTGTAAAAAATTGTAATTAAAGTTGTTCATCTCAATGACATATCTGATGGGACTTGCGCATTTGATATAGTTGTACATGTTTTAAGATGCGCAGTTTTTTTTTTTTTTAAGTGTTTGGCTTATTAGATTTTAATAATAGACGTTTAGTAGCTTGATTAGATTATACAATATGATAGAATGGTTGTGTATTTGAGTGAGTGGTGATTTAAATAGTGTATTAATTAATTATATGTGCGTAATATATTTGTGCTTTAAATAGGTATGAATAGTGTATTTTTTTTTTTTATTATTATACTTGTAAGTTGTAATGCTTAAAATGTATAAATAGACTTGTATTAATTTAATAACAAAAGTAATGCAATTCTTTCTATTATAACAAGTGTTGAATCTTAATTTTTCAAGTCTTCCATTATAAGCAAATCTCAAATGTTTTATAATGTAGTATATATTTTGACTAAAGTCGTGTTTAGAAAACAAGTACGGAGTATGTAGCAAGATTAAGTTAATTTTTATTTTATTTTTTTTTAATTCTTTTATTTTTTTTAGCTGATAAAGCTTACAATAACATTTTCAAAAATTATGTTTTATGATCTCTTAAAATCAAATGTCTTACTTTATGTTGTTTATAAATAAAGCTCAACTTTTTAGCTTTTACTTATGTTTCATCTACCGTTTTAGCAACAGTTATTTTTTTATATACACACCTCAAATATGTATTTATCGTTTAGCTTCTAGCACGGTGTTTAAATGTGAATGCATATACTGCTCTTTTGCTACTATGCTGTAGCACATATTTGGCATTTGTTCTTTGAACTAGAAGAGTGTTTTATGTACATGTTGCTAAACTAGTGTTTTATGCACATAGTTTGGCCAAGTCTTTGTTTACGGGAACATTCTCGAGCTCTAGAATAAAAAGAAAATGAGCTTTCAAAAATTTCGATATACCGAATAGAGCTTTTAAAAAATTGTCAAAATGATGACATGATAGCTAACATGTATGTAACTTTGATCATGTTAGCTTTTGTCATCACCAATTAGAGCAGAAGTGAACATTCGAATGTTGAATCTAGTGAATTTATGTTATATAGTTCTAAATAAATAATGAATGTATAAAGTGTTTTATCTTTTCATGCAATTTCTTCAAGAATGTAATTTAACATCAAACTCTTAACAACAACAAACTGAACTAACATCAAACTTGTAACAACTACAAACTAAATTAACTCTACCCACAAAAACTTATTTAAATTTCCTTAAATTTGTCTATACCGTAACTTAGATCTCCATCGAGAAATGCCAAACAAAAGGTTAAAATTTTCCATTGCCTTCATTGTGGCTCTCGTTTTAGTTAATTGTATTGTTGATGTCGTTGAAGCGAGTCACAGTGGCCGAAATTATGATGACTATGACTACGATGACGACGACATTAAAAATTGGTTGTCTCCGTGGGAAGTCCATGTTTTGCCACCGGAACCTAGGAAGAATTTCTATAGAGATCTAAGAAGTTGCATGAAGACTTTAACACGAAGGTGCAACAAACGATTGTACAATTATGTGTTCTTGAGGCAAGTGATTCGTAGACCATGCTGCAAAAAGGTTGACGAGATGACAATGGGATGCCTGGAGTCACTAGCATGGGTGTTGAATCTAACTTTTCAGTACAATGCAAAACGTGTTGACGAACGATTTAAGGAGGTCTTGAATATGTGTAGCGTTTTCTACTAACTGATGGTTATTGTATCTTCATGACATATTGAAAGTGTTGCAACTTGAAACTAACCATTCTATTCATATCAGCACTCATACATCATTTAGCAGTTAAATTTAGCTGAATGAAAGCAGTTGATGTTGAAATAGTCTTATAAATGAACACTTTATGAGATTCCAAAATATATATTCTGAAGTTTAAAACAAACACCACTACAAAACCAACAATGCTTACCAGATCACATTAAACTAAAAGTGAACATCACAAGCATAATAATGGTCCAGTGAGATGCATGTAGTTTTGATCAAAATCAAAGCTTCAACCATTGACAAAAGCAAAATATGGGACGATGAACAGAGGTTAAGCATGCAAACTTGTTGCTAACAGATCTTATCAGGGAAATTAAAAGATTTTTTAAAGAAAAAAGAACTTCAATAACAGCTAATCCTGAGTACTTTCTCTAAATAACTCATGGCAAGTCAGCATGGGGGATCATGCAGCTTGAGCTTCAGGTTCGGGTTGTGGTTGAGATGTTAGTTGTTCAGCTTTATAAGAATTAGGAATGTACTTCCAACAACGCTTGTGAACACCGCTAATTTTCTTTGGAGCATCAGCAGCAGGTACGCCTGCACAAGCACCAACATCTGACACTTGTTAAAAAGTATTCCAGGTATGACTAGTGAGGTCAAACAGACAAATTCTTAGATATCAATTTTACCCATAAAATTTGGGCAACGCGTGATTATAAACATAATAAATGACTATTTACAGATACAAAAGTGTCATCATGGTCAATTTCATCCACAAATCAGTAGCGGTATATACCTATACTTGTGACAGATACCAAACATTTTCTCAGTTCTCTTAACACTAAGACACATAGATTAGTAACTGCACTTGCCCAAATACCATAGTTCAAATAGGGACTTAAACCCTTGTCCAAAACAAAGTGATTCAATGCTGACAGAATAGAAGCCTGAACGACTCAAATGCTCACATGAACTTGGTTCTGAGTAAATTACATCAGTTTGGTAAGGTGCTGAATAGACACTCTAAACAACAGAAAATTACCAATATTAGCTTTTTATGTGATTTTCTGTAGGATGAATCACAGCTGTTACATATGTCTTCTGGATTGATTAAACTTAAACTTGACTCGCTTATAGTTACTCCTGACTCCATATCAAAATCTGAATGATGAAAATGTAATATTTCCTTTTATATTGTTACAAGTATGGACAGATAAAAAGTTTAACTTGGGTGCTGCCATCTCCCTAAATTTTTAGTTACTGTGAGCGTAACTTCTTCCTTAATACACGACTGAAAATATCTAGGAAGAAAACTGAAAACGCCTGAAAAAAAGTGGAGCAATTAACTGAAAAAATGTGTATAAGTAGCACTTGGTTTTTGCTTATAATATGAGAAGATTCAAACTAGAACCGAAAATTCCATCGATCAACGTTAAGCAAAACCGTGGAAATTAGGAGTAGCTGTCAATGATAAAAACATTTCTATAGAGTTGAATAAGAGAGAATGGTGAGAAGGAAGAATGGAGAAGAGAGTGCCTCTGCAGAAAATGAAAAGAAAAGAAAAGACAAAAGGGCACTGTTGAGGACAGATCTGCTGAATAGTTTATCGATTCTAATCGATTCTGAAGAGCCCATTCTGATTCAGAGATTAAACTTTGATTTATCAAAAATCATTGACTCTGACCTGAGGGGCTCTGAATGGCTCATTCAAGTCTTTTTTGGCAAAAACGAGATAAATGCAAAACAGAATACTGATGTGTTGATACAACAAAAACAACAACATACCCAATCCCGCCTGAGCGAGGTATGGTGGAGGTGGAATGGGGTATGGCCGTATGGGGGAGGTGGAATGTAGACAGATCCTGTCCCAACCCCAGGATAAACCCGAAAGTAGGGAGACTGCTTCTAGGAAAACCTCCGGCAAATATGTTGACGTGCTCACTTATTTTCCAACAAAATACTCGACCAAAAAGTATTATATTCTTATATGTGCGTAATCCTATAGATATGACTAGGAGCATATAAGTATGTGATGACCTTTTTGTTTTAAGGACGTGATTCAAAATGACCAGATACTACAGTAACACTGTTTTACCTATTCTGTATTTAAAAACTTAGTGAAACTAACATTTGCAGTTATAAGAAAGAAAGTACGAAACTGAGACAACATTATCTCATAGACAAGACCATACAGACGCACTATTGTAAGTAGGATAAGACTTTAACTTAATTATACATTGTATGTATGAATCATTATATAATTTTTTTTCTTGTCCTAATTTCTGTTTAGACTGTGAAATATACATGCAAACACTTTGCTATACTAGAACCGTACGTATCCTTACAACATGTGATTGCCTATAGTCTAGGCAACCAAACCTTATGCCAAAGTCCACAAGCATTCTACCAGGCTAGACTAGATATACCATACTCGCATATGCTACCAATTTCAATCTGATCTAATCAGAATAGCATGTCAATGAGAAATCTACTAGAAAACTTGAAAAAACAGCAACATATATTCAGTAAATCATCTGACTGCGAACATCCTATGAGTTCAATAACCAGCCTATCAGGATCAAGATTCAGGAATAGTATTTTATTAGCAGAGTATCTATGTTCCTAAATATAATACGACAAAAGTATTTAATATATACATATCAGCCTCAGATGTGATGATCATATAACTATCCTTAACCTATCCTAATTATTCGCTGTATAATCAATAGTCATTCCAGTTTATTAAACCATGAAATTCATATTGCCCTGATGCAAACGACAAACAGGTAACAGTTACTTAAAGGGAAATACTCACCGTCTTTGTGAACAATTCCCCAAGCCTTCCCATGCTTACCATCCTGAAACAATAAACCAAAAAAACAATCAGTTCTGTTGTTAAGCTGACTATAGAATGGATTCTGTAGGTGTTTCGTGATTGCTTGTTAAAATTGCTTAGCTGCT
This sequence comes from Artemisia argyi, assembly GCA_030686995.1. Classification (NCBI taxonomy): domain Eukaryota; kingdom Viridiplantae; phylum Streptophyta; class Magnoliopsida; order Asterales; family Asteraceae; genus Artemisia; species Artemisia argyi. Next base: position 151,945,206 of record CM060680.1, on the reverse strand, counting down.
ATATAGCGTTTTGATAAAGCAGATAAGCCTCTTACAGTTTTATATGGAATCAATCTGTCTACAGTGTGTTTAGGACCCCTTATTAAAAAAGATCATTTGCTTATTGAGTTATTGTAGTTTTTTAACATAGTATGCGTATAGTGTTTGCTTATTTTGAACAAAAACAGCAGTTTCCACGTTCCAGTAGCAGTTTGGTACCTGCTCATTTAGAACCAACTCACCAAGCAATACCATATACCCCCTTTTTGACAGTGAAAAATGCAGTTTGGGTGTTGCTTATTTGAGTTTTAGCGGATGTTTGTTTTAGCTTATTTAATGGACTTGTTCGCTTATTGAAAACTTGAAAAGTTAACTAGCTATTTTGTATGTCTTATATTAAGCTTATAGCTTATTTGAGTTCATATGCACAAGTTAATAGCTTCTTAGCTTTTCAAATATTTAATAAGCTCATAAGCCCATCAAATAAGCTACAACAAATTTCACCAGAGGCTTCAACTAATTATAATTGCCATACACTAGTACAACTACTTATCTAATTATTGTGTTTCGTTACAAGAAATGAACTTTCAAACACCTTTCAAGCATTTCCATTTCGTCTAACGCTTAGAAAAAACACAAACAGATATTAACAATAACCCCAAAAAGCAGAGCACTCAAAAAACATATAAGAAATGTAATCTACTAAGGGGGTGTTTGTTTAAGCTAATATAGCAGGCTTATGGCTTATTTGGTTTTCGGTTTATGTCTAATAAGCTCACTTTTTGTGGCTTATTTTGAAACTTATGTAATAAGCTTATCATTAATGATAAGCTTATATAAGCCGAAAAGTTTCAAAATAGGCCACAAAAAGTAAGCTTATGAAACATAAGCCGAAAACCAAATAAGCCATAAGCCCACTATATAAGCTTAAACAAGCACCCCCTAATATCCGCATAATTAGAAATGTCACGTAAAACCCTAAACCCGAAACCTTAAAAAGAAACAAAAATTGGAAACCTTGTAAAGATTAATCTTGGTGATCTGATAAGCAACACCAGACCAATGAGTTTTAGCCATCTGATAACCAATGCCCCAGTTTGGTAAAAACTGAGCTACCTCAAATAAATTCTTCTTCTTCTTTCTTTTGGGTTTTGTTTTTGTTGTAACAGATTCAGTAGTAGCAGGTGTTGTTGCAAAGGTTCTTTTTATTAGATTGAATGGTGATAAGTTTTGTTGTTGTTGTTTTAATGAAGTAGTGATGTATGAAGCTAATGATCTTGTCGCCATTTTCAACTGCTGGTGGTGTGATTGCGGCCACTTTGTTATGTTTAGTTTTGGTTTCAAGACACGATTTTATGTGTTTCACTATGAGCCCTTTTACTTTTTACGGATTTGCATTTTTACTTTTGGGTTATATATGTGTTAACTGGTATATGGATTACATAATTTCCCATACACGAGATACGTTTTATTGATATGATATATATAGGTAAATACATAATGAAACCCTAATGGATCACAAACTCATAAGTCGGGCTTGGGCCGAATATCTCCTCTAACACTCCCACGTAGTCCGAGCGGCGAAATCGCGAAAGCTCGGACTGGAGTAGAAAACCGAAAACATGAAGCTGTAACTAAGTTTTTGACCCAATAGCAAGCAAGCATATATATGAGTCATTGAAATCTTCAAACGAGAACGATTCTTCACCATTGATGTGCTTTAGGACATCAAGAAAAATTGCAGACTGTCTCGAAACGCAGCAAACAAAGTATGCGGTACTAGTAGAAGAATCTGTAGCTTAACCAATTATGTGCATTAGGACATAAAAAAGAGTTGAACAGTGAAGAAGTAACCTCATGCACTTATCAAAAAAGTAATACCAATGGTCGAGCATTAGTCGGCTTTAGGTAAAGACTAGTCGAGCGTGAACAGTAGTTTCAAACAAAACTAAATAAAAACAATAGACTATTAAACAAACTGTTAGATGAGATATTCGGGTAACTTCATGCGAGTAACCAATAACCAAGCGAGTGAACAAAGTGTTTATTCTCAATCGACTTTCATTATAGTCGATGAAAATAATTTGAGTGGAATAGAGAAAAATAAATAAATAAAAAAACGAAAATATAAACCAAACGAAGATAAATTGATTACATAATATTCGTTGAGCTGAGATCCATGACATTCAGGTGATCTCTAACACTGTGTTCTCAAGTTTTTATTTCAATAGAAAGGTAAGGAATAGGAAGGGAAGTTAAAAAAATTCGTGTTCTTAACTTTTTTTTAAGATGGGAAGGTGGGGGATAGGAAAGAGGGAGAGAGAGAAGTCCAATGTATTTTTGTTAACATGCTTTCCGTCCAAAAATGGGCGGATTAGAAAGGAAAGACAAACACATGTATTTGGGCTTTTGTAAAATGACCAAACTATCCTCCAACTACTCATACACGTTTCACATAATTTACCTACTACTCCGTATCACGTCCATGTTTTTGTCATCTATCCTTTTTTGAAGATAAAAGTTGATTTTCTACATCCAAGGGAATAGTAGTTTATCCAGCAAATGAAAATACAATTATTATATTCATATATATGGTTCTTAAAATGCATATCTTTCTTGATTTTTATGTCCCAACAAAATGGCCATCTGATGTTGGCATCTATATGTGATCACAAATCCACGACCTAGTAATTAATATTGCAACACCCTATTATTTCAATTGGTGTTGTTATTAGTATATTTTTATGTTATTTGGTTATTGGTCTCTAAGGACAAATAAGTAATTCGCTCACTTCCCTTTCCTCTTCTTATGATTAAATTACGTTTGTTCGGTCGCTGCAACTAGGTGCTATCAAAGTCTTGACTATTTATCTAGATAACTATCTTTTGCTTTGTTTGTTATCTTTTGTAATTGTAATCTTCTTCTTCGATTCGAGCTTTCGCGATTACGCTGCTCGAATTGCGGTGGAGTATTAGACGGTATCAGGTATTTGGCTCAAGCCCAGTTGTGGGCTTGGTCCGTTAGGGCTTTATGATATGTACTTTATAAGTATTTGATGATTAATGAAGTTTAGCCTACGGGGAACAATATCAGTTAACAATAGAGGGCGCGGCTAATGCCGAAAATAAGCTGAGCCGTTCGAGAGCGAATCATTAGAAAGCTCGAATAAGCCTAGCTTAATATATAAAAATTGATGTAGGCTCACAAGCCTAAACTAGCTTTAGAAATATGCCCATGTATATGCATGTCGCTGTGTGTAAAAACAAGCTCAAAATAAATAAACAAGATCGAGGCGAGTTTTATTTTAATTTTATTTCATTCAACGCATCATAAGAATTAGTCGACCCCGAGCTAAATCCGAGTTTGTGAAAATTTTTACGAGCCAAGCTCGAGCTTAAATATGAGGCTCGAAACGAGCTCGAGATTTATGATTATAAATGAACCGAGCTTGAGTTTTGACATGCTCGGGCTCGGTTCGGCTCGTTTCCACCCGTAATGCAACTTATATTTAAATAGACGAGTACTCGTGTATAGCAACGAGATTTTCTAGCTGCAAACAGTTATAGTTGTGATATTATAGCTAAGTGTTTCATGTGATGTTTATACATAAGACGTAGAATAAACAAAATGTAATTGAAAAACATTTTTTCATATGGTCATCTTTATGTTGCGTTGTTTAGATGAATATCACGTATAACTACAAAGGTATTAGTGAAGTTAGTCAAAGAGTTCGGTCAAAAAGGAATCTACACCTCAAATGTCGTGTACCTAGAAGTTTTAAGTGACGAACACACACTCACAAACCAAACAATTAATAATATAAACATTCAGGGGAGGCCACTTTTACACAAAGGCCGAGTAGTGAGCTTCTCACCTTTCGTCCACCATTTTGCCTTAGCTCACGCATCACACAAATACCTCCCAGCAAGGTGGCGGGTGGCGCGTGATGTAGATTGTAGGGTTGTCACATAAGGCTTACCGCCCTTGGTGGGTGTAGTCTTAGTTTTCAACAAAAATCATAGCATTGATCCTTGTGTTACAGTGTCTTTTTCGATAGTATTTCTTTTAGTTAAAGTGGTGGATTAAAATTGGTATAATAATATATTTAAGCATTGTATCTAATAGTCAAATACTCACGTAGCTGTGGCGATTATATTTTTGACAAAATTTGTTTGCATCAACTTTTTTTTTAATTAATGTGTATCTATAGTAATTATTAGTGTACCCTTAACTATTAAGGGTATCTAGAAACTCTTTGGCCTATATGTTTAATACTCGCCAAATAAAAATAACAAATTTTAATATGTTGTGGGTGTTTCATACGGGTGAGCATGGTTCGGTTTGGTCAGTTTTTTGCTAAAACCGAAATCGAACTGAAATATTATGTTTTTATAAACCCAAACCTGAAACCGTTCTGTTTTTGGCTGTTTGGTTTTTTCTGTTTTACATCGGTTTCGGTTCAGTTTTTCGGTTATTTCGGTTTTTAACGTTATATTGCCAAGTAAACACACGTGCAAGACAAACTTGCATATAAACGTTATAATAAATATATTATAAATCCATCCAATGAATATGAAATTTATATATTTGATTTTTTTAGTTATTTATTTATATTATATTAATTATATGTTATTATATATTGAAACCCACTCGGTTCGGTTTTTATGGTTTGGTTTTTGAACAAAAACCGAAACCGAACAGAAATTTTCCGGTTTTTGAAAAACTAAAAACGAACCATCGGTTTTTAGTTTCGGTCGGTTATTTCAATTCGGTTTTTTTTTTTTCAATTTTCGATTTGATTTCGGTTTTTTTGGTTTTTCTCTCTATTGCGTACTTGGATATCCATTAGTTCAAGACTTCAAAGTCCTTACTGATCATACACCCAATTCAAGATTGTAAAATTCTTGCAGACCAAATGCCTTTGTCTACTTTTTCTAAGTTTTTTGTGGGTTGTGTTAATCACACCCTCTGGCCCACCCTTGTCCCCTTGTCTTTTTCTTTTGTCCCCTAATTTATTTCAGTACAACACAGTTTTTTGTCAGTTTCTGTTCCGTATTTCTGACAGTTTTAAGCGTTTGACATATTAAACTTTATATTTTATGTTTCACACTTTAAGGTTTATAGCTTTTTGATATAAACAAAATTATAAAAATAAAAAAAATAAAAATAAATAAAAAAAATGGAGGGTGTGGCTAACATTTTTGGGGAGGGTGGGGATAACGGCCCCCGTTTTTTGTTTATGTCATGATAATCTTTTTCATAGTTTCGATGTGGTTTCTTAATATGCAAAGCATGTTATTTTGTCTTCACTTATGATAGCGTTTTGTGAGTCAAACGTCATCAAATTTTTAACATTTCAATATTTTTTTAACTCAAAAATCTAAACCTTTTTAAAATGAAATCCTTCAAAAAAACATTTAAATTTTAGAATTCTTAAAAGTTGAAAAGTTACCATGTTTAATATTTCAAATTATACAAAATCATTAAAAGTTTCAAACTCATAAAAAAATTACCATGTTTAGCATTATTTCAAATTTCAAAAGTTATTGCTAACCAATTCATGGAAATGACCTTTCATAATTAGCATAAATTATAGTACATTTTAACAATTTTACAGTTTAAATAAAAAACCATCATATCCAAACTAATAGTTTACATACAACAATTTACACAACAATAATTCACCAAACAAATAATTTACATACAACAAAATGAACAGAGTTTACCTACAAATCTAAAAACATAAATAAAAAACTAAATTATACTACAAAATATACCATTAAATTATTACAAGATTTACACCACAATATTCATAAACAAATTTAAGCAATATTCTAAAAAAAATTACTAACAAATTTAACAAACCTACATTTCAAACATAAGCAACATATTCTGACATATCAGCGGCGGCGGCTGGATTCGGGAAGTGGAGGCAACGAAAGTATATCTAAAAATAACTTTAGTCAACAAAACTTTTAAAACATGAGAAATACATAGATCTAGCATGCGAAAAAATAAATAAATAAATAAAATAAAAAAAAAAAAAAAAAAAAAAAAAAAAAAAAAAAAACCTTTAAAACTTTAAAAATGCATGCATCTAAATGATACACTTCAAAACATTAACATAAAGAGACTTATAAAAAACTAAATTAACACTCAAAATCCAGGGGCGGTTTGGAGCGTTTTCCGGTAAGACAACGGCTGTAGCCTGTAGGAGCAGTTTTTGGCAGTGCAGCAAACCAATGGGGTTTTCCTTCTAGACGAAGCGGAAAAAAGAGTAGGGTTTATTTCTCAAAAGGTAAGGTTCGAGTGGGCTTGTTTGTTAAATTTTCTATTAAGTCATGTTTTATTAATATGACTTAACAGATGACTTAATGTAAACACCATCAATTTTATTACTTAATATTTTCAGCCATATTTCTTTATTAAGTCATAAATAAACAGTTTTCATATGACTTTATAAATTCAAAATTTTCACACTAAGTTAATTAAGTTGAAATCAAACACCACATAAGAAAATTAAAATAAAAGCACCAAAAGAAATGCAGACCATACCATAACCCTCATTTTGTTGAGTAATAGTTGATTACTCTATTTTGGGTAATGCTTCATTTCATTATAACAAACCAACTTTGTTTAGTGGCGTCTTTGTCATTCCTCGCCCCTTAATACACCCAACCAAGCATACCCTAAACAAAACTTGAAAATGTCAGAAGCTTCCCGAGTTAGTTGATTTAAACAAAGGTTCGATTCATACCCTTTCAATTACTTTTTAAAAGTTAATTTCTGGATAGCATAACAAAAATGTTGATTAATTAATAAAACCCAACTTAGATTTTGAACTTATATATAATTTTGTCATTTTTTTTTTTTAACTTAGATTTTTAAAAGTTTATGGCTATTATTCCATGCGTCACATTTTACTTGGTCGACTAATTAAGTTTCAACAAACATCATCACAAATCAAGTACCATAAATACAAATGGAGATTACATGCATTGAATTAATAGCTCTTTCAACAAAATTGGTCACTATCGTAACTGAACCATCCAAATATGAAACCCACTAATTTCTCTTGATACAAAGTTCTATATACACTTTACAAATATTGAACCGAAATAGATACCTGAATCAAAAATTACACTTTGGTCGTAATTCCAATTGAAGCCCTTTGAGGGTTGTTCACCAAGAAGATGCTTTCACTTCACACAGACAAGCAGACACTCTTTGTTGAATTAGACATTGTCACAAGTCATAACAAATCTCATACATAAATTAATCACCATAACTAGAAAAAGAGCTCATACACCGTGTATTCTATAAGATGGCTTTAGCTGTACAATGATCAATATAAGCTTTTAAGCTAGAAATAAGTTATTTTCTAGGATTCCCACTCACAATACCAGACAGTTTAGTGTTTCTTCCAAGAGACCCATGAACCATTCCAATCAGTCACTTATTGTTCATTTTAAACGTGCACTAGTAAGAGTACTTTTCATAAGGAATTGTAAACTGGTATAGCGATTATAAACTTGATTATTACAACTCAAGCTTTTTCCAATTTACTTCGCAATTTCTACTAAATTTTAGCTCATTCGAGTAATTGGCACCCCTCCACTAGAATGATCATTCTACATGGAATTATGGGGAAAAATATATCTTCCTTCCTGCTCTTGTTCAATTAAAAAACACAATTGAGCTTGGTACGTATATGAAAGTTTTTTCAAAGCCTAAAGTGAAAATTCATGGGATAAATTCAAGAGTTCTGCCGTTGCATTGTAGGCCTCGTAGAAATTCAAATTCCTAAATTCGCTTCTAAAATACAGAAAACATTTATCCGAATCTCCAAGTGAATTATAAAATCAACCTAGAAGTGCACGCGGTTAATGCCACAAACCTGTTTCTGAAGAAGCAAAAATGCTTCTACCAAAAACGAAATTATTCTCACTAATCAGCAGCAAAAGATATATATGTAAATTAACCTCGCATATCAATTATAGTTAAAATTGGTAGAGTAGAAATACCATCTACATGACAGAGCATCTATGTGTAGTTTACCAGAAAAGGTTGATAACTTCATAATTACTATAACTAACAGCATAAAGCAGGTCTCATTCTCCCTCTAAAAACTCAAGCCTAAGTTTTATGCGAGTCATCAAAAGTTTGGGTACTGATTGTCTGATGCATGTAAGAATATGCTACTTAGCTGACTCATTTTCTGGTATCAAGTTATCTATCTATCTCCCTGTCTCTCTAGTCATCAGGTTTCATTCTCTCACTAAAAAGCATCATTCTGAAAATGCCAAGCAAAAATAGAAACCATTGCTTCTGCTAGATAATGTAACATGCTGAATATTTAAGCATGATCACCTAAGCTTCTCAAATATCATCAATTTGAGACCCGGACCATAGAAACCTTCAATAGTGTACACTGTCAACCTACACGTTGAAGGTTAATTTCAGGTAACCAGATATTGGCCCCTTTAAGAGGTAATAGCTTCATAGTCTAGTATAGTGGCTGTGTCACTTGTCTGCCCTTTTCTGCGCATCTATTATTCCTGCTTAGGTACTCTAACGTTTATCAACATATTGATTATAGTATAAAGAAACTAACATAAATAGTTGCTTAGCTACGAAGAACAAGTAAGTCACACAGCAGTGTACATGCTAACTGAATGTCCAGATGACGAAGATGACATTTTGTTAAGTGCCACATTCAAAACAACTCAGAATCTATGGTAAGCCTCTATTTTGCAATGCGTTTGGAAAATACCAAATGAACAGAATCCAATATCCAGAAGTAGTGCTACATGTTGTTTTGAGTGATGAATAATAATTTTGTTTTTCTAACTATATGACGTATTTGGTATCTTTTGGAAAGACAGCTGCCATTCAAAGGCCGTGCAATTTTATATTTTGTTTGTACAATTATTTTTCAATATAAATATCATTCAGTTTGTCTTGGTATGTTCCTAGTCAAAACCTACTTGTCCCAGAAAATAATACGCCAAGACTGAGTGTTCCTTAGAGAGGTACAAACTTATTACAGAAAAGCAACGTGGTAAGAACATTTGAAACATAATTGGTAAATTGAAGACGTAATAAATGTTAAAAATTAGTTACATGACAAGAACATTCAAACTACTGGAGTCTCACTCGCTGATCAAATTAATTATAACCGTCTTTAAGTGTCTTCATCAGACAGGTGATTGATTGGTTTCACAGCAGATAAAAGTCGCGGTAAAGATAACAAAGGCAAGCTCATAGTACAGTGAAACGCAATGGAAACTATCGAAACTGGGAAATCATAAGATGGTTTCTCTAGTGGTTCAGATTGCACTAATTCAATGGATATCATTACTTTTCAGCCGCTAAAACCTAAACACTTCTATTAATAATCATACTTAAATTCAAGTAGTTACTGTAGACATAAAAGAATCCTACTTAATTCGAGCTTGCACTATTGCACCTTACAGAAAACAGCTAGATAAGCGTTAATCCTATGTTCAAGATGATCTACGTGGCTGCTTTCTACAGTAGTTAAAGTTCCTAGTGCTGTTTGCAACCAGTTACTAATTATCTTCCAATAGATATAATAGATTATAGCTAGATGGGAGGTACAGGTATATACCGATAGATAGTTGAGATACCAATATAATGGGATACATTATTGAAATGAGGCCAAGTAACCTTTCTAATATCTAAGTTGGCGTATATGCTTAATTTGGTTTGTAATATAAAACAATGACTATATATCCACAATAAGATTCGTTGATCCAACAAGCTTTTTTTACCATCTTAAATTATAATATTTCAGTGTGGTATAATTTTTGCTTTCTCTTCAGTTATTAGATTCCTGCTATCCTCTCTTCTATTTCACCAATGGCCCGTCTTTTCTGTAAAGACCAACAGTACAATCTGCTAGTCACAATGTGACACTGGATTTTCTACTAATCCAAGTAATCACAAACCTAGATGTGAATAAATTAGCATACACAACATAAAAAGCCATTGTGCAAACCCAGCATTCCAATCTCATTTTTTATTAGTTGAGAAGTAAATTGAGCAAAGCCAAGCCTTCAAAACAACATAAGCTCTTTTAAAATGGCGAAACACTCATGCACCCAAAGACACCATCGGTCTCTACAGCCACAAACAAAATCCTAACTTATGTGCAACACACCCCACCCCATTTTTTGCTTCAAAGCCACCTCTTCCTATTCCTAATTCTAGTCATTGTGCAATGTCCATAATCATTTAACACCTGAGTCAGTGGTAATACAGTCTAACAATCACCACACCAGGCAAATTACTCATTTAGCATCTGAGTCAAGGTCGCACCACTGCTACATAGCACACAGAAGTCCTAGCTTAGTAAATAGATTTTTAATTATACAAGAACTCTTGTGGCACATGAAAAGAGAGAGAGAGAGATTAATAGCATCAGGCAAGGTGAGATAACAGGAGAAGTCTAAAAAAATGTTAGTTAATAAAAACACAAAAGATTGTTTACACGATGTCCGGCTGACGTTGAACAAATCCTTGCCAAAAAGTATAGAAGTAAACCTCTCCATAGGATTTTCAGCCTTTTGGTTGTCTGCTTTGTAGAAAAAAGACAAATTCAAAAAGAAAATCCATCACAAAAACATAGAATATGTGGCAATGAGTTATATGTGCCTTGGTGGTCACAAGTTCAAGAGGACAATAAGTAGTCACAGGCTGTTAAATGTATATTTTATGTCAAAATGTTCAATCTAAAGAAAGGCATGGTGAGTCCTTTAACAATTCAATGAATAATTTACTATCTAGTCTTATTGAAGGATTCCTCTATTAAATAGCCTTACCGTTATTGTTTCGAGTTATCTAATTATAGTCTTACCGTTATTGTTTCGAGTTATCTAATTAGTCTTCCTATTAGTATAGTATTAGTATTAGAATGATCTTAACCAGTGTTTCAATAGGCCTATTATTTCTCTACTTCATTTACGCTGCGTTCTCGAGTTTTTCTAGATGGGAATAGAAATGATGTGAAAAGAAGAGAAAAGAAATGAAAAGGAAAGGAAAGAAAGTTGATTTTATATTTCGTGTTCTTGAGTTGAAATGAAAGGAAAGGAAATGAAACAATGTTGTGTTCTCGAGTTGGGAAGAAAAGAAAGAAAAAGAGACATAATTACATTTATGCACTTTTTAGATATGTTCATTTTATCATAAGAGTCGAATATGAGTAAATATTGAAAGTTATATTGGTCATTATATACTAAATAGTGCGAGTGTAAAATACTTTCCGTCCAAATCCGCCCATATTTGGGCGGAAAATTCTTATAGGAAAATCACTAGAATTTTCCTATCATTTCCTCCCTGTTTCCTTTCCTTTCTGTCCAAAAAAAACTCGAGAACACAATAAAATTTCAATTTCCTATCATTTCCTTTCCTTTCCTTTTAAAAAATAACTCGAGAACGGAGCGTTAGGGATCATCAATTGTTGTTTTCATGTCCTGTCTTCTGATTCTGATATACAAAAAACAGTAGGGAAGTTCTAAACCTTTTGGTGTTAACTTTTAGTCGTTAGGTAAACAATATTCCGTATCGACACGTATGGCAACAAGTAAAATTATCTAATCTGTGACCTTCATAATATCAAAATTACACAAATACAGACTAAATTATAATATGTAAAAAAAAAAATCTCTTATATTCAATTAAGCTGTTTACACCCGAAAAAAAAAAAAAAAAAAAAAAAAAAAAAAAAAAAAAAAAAAAAAATCCTGCCTTTGAGAGTATAGTGGAAAAAAGAACAAGATTAGACTGGCCTCTCAGCTAAAATTTTTGAATCAATAAAATCATGTTATTCTCTAGATATGTAATATGCCAATAAAATTAAGTTTAGATTTACTTGCTAACTTATTTCTAGAGCCACAAATGTGTTCGCGCCAGTTCTGTGACTAAAAGGGCAACTGTACTTTCCCAGCACATATATTCTCTTACCAAACAAAATGTATAACCGACCTAAAAGCCGTTGCCTGTTCACACAAAAAGCAATTTCCTGCCCCTATAGTCATTGTTGCATAAGTGCCCAGCATGTGGCATTATAAGATTGGAGAAAATATTCCAGACTAAACATATTAATAGTGCCATGGTAGAGACAACGTTGTAATGAATAATGATGACATAGATTATGCTACTAATCACGGCACTGAATAGCCAATGAGGCATATCAGAATCATGCAGCCAATACTGGTGATGAACACCTCAAGATAAAGCTGGTCAACATACACTGAAATACATTTTTGTCTTCACAATTTGTAGTTAAAAATGATTGTCATCTATTGACCTGATTTACGAAGCTCAATGCAAGTCAATTATGACATCTTCCAATGTGTCCTTAACAAGTGCTTGAGTCAATAACTAAATAGCAAGTACAGTGTCTCAGGGTGAAAGTAGTTGGTCTATCCTATCCTAGTCCCTAGGTTCACAAGATAAATCTCACAATTGTTGTGATAGCCACATCATACTCTAGAGTACACATATTAGCTTATAAAATTAAAACAAAACTTCAGACATAGTACTTGATTATACTAAAAACTCATAGAACCCGTGATCTAAGAACAACAGTTCAACAAGATGAAACAAAACCAACCTAACATCCCAAGAAACTCCCAATTCCCAAAACCCATCCTGAATAACAAAGCAGCAACCTGAAACATAAGACAGGGATAAAGCATCTGAGAGAGTATCAAACAGTGACTCACCAATTGCTTAATGCAATCTATCAAAGACGATAATGCTTTGACTCAGTCCAACTTCTACCATCATCACCTAAGACATATTGACACGAGCATGATTATCTGCATTTCTCAGCTTGCTTGCCTCCTCACGCGAAGAACGGTGATCTTTAGGTGTTCTGCAATATGAAGAGAATTTGTGTGTTTAGGCAACAGAAATAATTAATTAATGCAAGAGATAATCTAAAAAGGACTTACTTTTGTTTCTTAGCATTCTTCTGCTTGATGCTAATAACCATGTCAATAGCCGCCCTCTGGTGTTCACGTGTTTGACCATGCATATCCAGACCTTCCACGCTTTCACAGTCAATCTTGCAAATGCGACACCAACCCATGCTCAATGCTGTTCTCTTCCTTAACGGATCAAAAGAATCAGGACCACCCTAGAAATACCCAATACAAAAAATCAACGCATATTCTTCCTTAAAAGAAATCAACACATACATATGTAGGAACAATGCTATGATATTCACTTTACATAAGAGAAGTTAAGATACTCACTGCATAAAATCCACCCTCATTTGGGAATCCCTGACGGGAATAACTACTTCGAAAACCTGGCTCACCCATATGCGGGTGAGTTGACTTGGGCCCAAATGGTTCTCCAAAAGGCGGTTGATGAGGGAAATCCCCAGGGCCATTTGACTCCCCTGGGTGACCATAATCTTGGAAAGAGGCAAAACCAGGATCACCCCGACCAGACAGATTCCTCATACCAAAAGGTTCACCAACCCTAGGCTTTCCAGGGCCATCAAACTCTCCTCTATGCATGTGACCAGGAGGCCCCACAGGGAATCTTTCTCCAAATGGATGCCTATCCATCTCTCTGCCATCAACATCGATGTTGTGGGGGGCACCAAATGGACGTGACTGATTTCCTGGACTATTAGGTGGAAAACGATCCATATGAGGCCGACCAAAACCATGCATAGGTCCAGGAAATTCAGGGTTCTGGCGAATATTATCAAATCTCCCTCTGTTATCATCATGCATACCAGCAGGTAGTGGTCTTCCACCGGATTCATTGGGATGGAAACCACCAGCAGGATGATAGTCGTATCCATGGGGATCTTTATCATGAAACCTTGATGGTCCATCCATTCCATATCCACTCATTGGCCTTGATGGGTGAGCCGCAAACTTCGGAGATCCCCCGCTGCCCAGATGAGGTGGCCCCGGAAATTGGTTTTGACTTCCCTTAAAATCGCCTTGGTCATGGTGACGAGGTGGAGCCATAGGAAAGGTTTCAGGATGCATCCCTGTAGGATTTCTAAATTTTTCATCACGAAAAACAGGTGCTGATGACGAGTCAACTCCTTGTGGTGGGGGCCCATTCATCCTCATTGAACGTGTGTCAACGCCAAAAGGCTGCCCATAAGGTCCCATGTCTGCATCTCCAGGTAAATGAGAATCTGCTCGTCTACCATCAAAATAGGGTGGCCTTTGGTTTTGGTACATATCCGGTTCCATTGGACCAGGATGACGTGGGACACTTTGGCCATCTGGCGGCCCATGTGGTGGAGGTGCAGAATTGAGTGGTGGTCCCAATGGCTCACCTTGAGACATCCTGGAAAACCTAGTATGTGGCTCATAACCCCTATTGTTGTTACCAAAAGGCTCAGGATGGAAGGAACCAGGTTGATTTGGACCAGGCGGCTGCAGATACTCGCCTGAATGAGGGCCATGAGCCAAATAACCATGTCCGGGAGGCCTCATATGGCTTGGAGGTTGCCCAGGTCCTTGCTGCCCAGAAGCCGCATAAGGCCCAGGAGGGTGTGGAGATTGTTCAGTTCCATGTTGCATACGGTCTCTGCCATTAAGAGAACCCTGAGAAGTAAGTGATCCGTTATCATTTTCAGATGAACCCTTAAAATTCACACTTGGTTCCCCGTGTTTCATAGAGTCTGTGGTGGCAACGCCCCTTTCATCTGTTCTATTTTGACTCGACTTCCCACCAGGAGAATGATCTAAGGCACCATCCTTGCTCTCTTCTTTCACTCTTTGTATAGTAACAGAATCACCTTGAGAACCCTGGAGTGCTTCATCTTTCCTGTGATCTTCTTCAACCCCATTTCCAGGCTTGCGCTCATCATTCACGCCTGCTTCAGATTTTACTTCATTGACATTAGCTCCAAAATCACTGGTACCCATCGACTCAGACTTCTTAACGGAAGATGATTTATCTTCTTTTTGTTCTACCCTTCTTTCAACACCGCCCAAAGGCGGTGGCGCGTACTGATTTACAAAAGGTTGGCTTGGACCAAATTGTGGTGGTCTAGCTTGAGGTGCCATACCTGCCGGACCAGATGATTGAGGGAATTGCTGCTGCTGACCTCCTTGATTCGGCATAGCTGGTCTTCCCACATAGCCTTGAGATGATTGAGGCGGCATTCCATGTGGAGGAGGTTGAGCAAAACCAAAAGGAGGTTGTTGCATTGGCTGAGGTGGACCCGTTGGAGGAAACTGAGGATGTTGCTGTGCAAAAGGACCAGATGCTTGTCCTGGATATGCTTGAGGCTGCTGCATGTATGACTGCGGCATTTGTTGTTGAGCCTGATGCATAACAGGACGCTGATGAGGTGGTAGACCTGGTTGAATAGGCTGCGTTGGTGGGATTCCTGGAGCTTGGCCTTGAGGAGGCAACATATGTGGTTGAGCTGGACGCATATGAGGAGGTAGTGGTGGGAACTGTGCGGACATTTGACCGGGCGGCATAGAGCCAGTTGATGGTTGCACTTGCATTGGATGTTGTTGTGGCGGGGCATGCTGAATTTGCTGGTTAGGCTGAGATTGGTAAGAGGGAAGACCACCGGCAGATTGAACTGGAGGTTGTTGGGGATTAAAGGGTTGCGATTGAGGAAGAGGTTGGGAAAGTGGTTGAAAATTTGGTTGTTGTGGGTGAGGCAGCTGTGGATGATGTTGCGGATATTGGGGCACTTGCATATTTGGTTGGGCATGACTTTGAACTGGTTGTGGCGGAACTTGTGTGTATGGCTGATTCTGTGTCTGAATTTGAGGCTGAGGATATAGCGGTTGAGGCTGTCCATTGGATGGAACTTGAGGTGGAGCCTGGCCCTGAACTGGTTGTTGAGCTTGCATAGGGATTTGGGCTTGCGGCTGAAAGGGCTGAGATTGGGGTTGAACCGGATTTTGTGCCTGCCCTTGAACAGGTGGTTGCGGAAATTGTTGAGCAGGCTGCTGTTGATAAGGATAGTATTGTTGATAAGTCTGTTGGTACGGGTCATAACCAGGGTACTGTTGGTAATATTGCTGATACTGTTGTTGATACCACTGGTCAGGTGTCGGAGCTACAGGCATGGCTTGAGGTACAGGATTTGCAGCTGGCTGATTCACGTTCTGGGCAGTATTAGATCCAGTAGCAGTTGCTGGCTGGGAAGCTGGTGTTGCCGCTTGATTAGCTATCTTGCTATTATCAGTGGGCGCAGTAACTCCAGGTGCAGCCACATCCTGTGCAGTTTCAGTCCCTTGTGGTTGAATGGTTGTACCCTGCTGCAAACAATACCAAAGAAAACACAATACCAATTACAGTAAGAATAGACGGAAGTTCCATTTGAAAACTAGCTCAGGAAGGTCTCATTACATTCACATTACAGGTCTGAGCATGTTCCTGCACTTGACGATGCACAATTTGAATTCCGCATCGGTTGCAGACGACGGGAGAATTGCCGAAGGAACATCCAGAACAGTGAGCTGTGCAGTCAGATAAAGGACCTTGCCACACGCAGCCACTCCTATGGTAGAGACAATGTACAGTGGTTTTCCCAATAGTTTCTGCCAGCGCTTTGTTGGACTCCATGAGCGGCTGAAAGACGAATAAACATATAATTTATAATAAGAAAGCAAGTAAAAGAACTCAGTATATACAAGAACATATAAGAAAATAAAAACATGTACCTTTGAACTAACTTCAGCTACCAAGTATCCATCATAAGGGCAGGCTTGTGTACTGCTTACAACATACGTCAGACAAGGTTTGCAGTATAGATGGGTGCACTGAGCCTGGACTGCTTCATGTGGATAGACAAGTGTTCGACAAACAGGACAAAAGTACTCGCCAGCAAGAGATTGGATGTTCAATATACACTCGTTGTCAAAACCCATGTTTTGTCAGAATATTTTCTTAGGCATTCACAGTATATCGACACCAGTTTATGCTGCATGAAGAAAGCTAACTAGTTAGATTGCTGCAGAACAGGTCATCCCAAAGAATGAATAACTCACATAATCCGTTAACACAGCATCAACAGATGAAATAAGAAAAGAATATACAAGGGACAAGTAACAACAAAACACAATGTTCATCTCAAAACTCCGTTTCCTATTAATGAAACCATGTTAAACATTTACTGATTGCTATTAATCAGAACTAGTTGTATAGTGAAGGCCCTACATTCCTACTAAAAGGATCACATTCCCCATGTGACTTTTTCTATATATCAAACATAAATACTTCCGTGACTTTGAGGACAGAAATCCTACAAAAAGTTCACTATGCACCTAATACACAGACAAGCCAGCGTCATTTCCTACCCATCATCGATATATGACACCACCAAACCCCCATATCACCACAAAACACAAAAATGACACAAACTACAAAGCACATCAAAGTTACGCATAAACATCGAAAAATTGCTTTCTCTATACAAAAATAGACATAAAACTCCACCAAATAAATGACTTTCATAACATCTCCAATGTATAACTTCATCTACCCGATATAGAGGGACTACTTCCAAAAAGACCTCCGGCATAGGTCTAACTATTTCTACACATCAAACAACAATATTTTTCTCGACCTCGAACAAAAGAAAAAAATAACCTGTAAAGATACACTAGCATAATACATAGACTAGCTATATCTTCTACGACATATTTAACGCGCATCGACGTTACGGTTGCTATGCATAACAATCAAAACTTCTAACCACTTATACAACAACTTAATTTTCACTTCACTCAGAGGCACAAATAAATGTAAATTAGGTCTAATAAAATCATAAACAGTTATTAAACAAAGCAAACACAATATAAAAAAATAAATCGATTAAATTAATTTTTAAAACCCTAGGGTTTAAGCAACAGCAAGAATTAATTAAACCTTTATGAGAATTAGAAAAAGATAGTAACGGTTTTGTTATTGATGATGTGAGAGTGATCGGAGATTGATTGAGGGAGGGTGGATGTACGGTGGTGGTGATGTAATGGTTGGAGTGGTGGTACGTAGTGACGGTTTGTTAGTGTTGGTGTGACCTAAGAGTGGTAGATAAGTGGAATGAGAAGGTTTGTTTTGTAACTGAATAGAAGTTTTGGGGGAGTTTTGTAAGTTTTTGTGGCCGGTGACCGTGAGGCGTGTCGTAGACCCAGTAAAGTAACATACGGTTTCCTTCCGGTGATTCTACAAACGGCTAACACAACAACAACAACAACATACTCAATCCCGTCGGGGCGGGATATAAGGAAGTGGAATGTAGACAGATCATACCCTTACCCCATGATAAACCTGAGGGTAAAGAGACAAAGAGACTGCTTCCAAGAAGACCGCTTCCAAGAAGACCTCCGGCAAGTGTGTGTAGTGGTTGCCCAAAGGCAAATGAACGCGAAAGGAGAGCAAAAAACCAGATGAAAGCAAGCGAGCATATAAGCCAACAGAGCAAAACAAAACAAATAAGCAAAACAAGCATAAAAGCAAGTAAGCAAACAAAGCAATAAGACAGACCAACCCAGACCAAAACCAACGCTACAAGAGGAACCAGAAAAAAAAGAGCAAACAAGCTAGCAGAGCATGCAAGCAAAGGAAAGGAAGAAGCGCTAAAGAGACAGGGAGACACAAGCAACGCAGGCAAGGACAAAACCACCAAGCCAAGCGCAAGCATAAAACAGGGGGCACACAAGACCAAGCCTAAGCAAGCAGCAAAACCAAAAGAAAGGCAAAGCCAAGGGCCTAAAGGTAAGGCAAAGCAGCAGGCAAGCAAAGGGGCCTAAAGCTAAAGGCAAAACCTAAGAATAAGCAAAAGGCACATGAAAGCTCCTAAAGCCTAAAGAAAACAAACAAAGGGACCCTAACAAACGACAGCAAGGGGCACGACAACAAAGAAGCACCTATAAAGCCTAACACCCAGCACTGATGCGTGTTTTGCAACCTCACAAAAGGTTTTACCTCTCAAGGGATCTTGAGAGATTTAGCAATCCACCAGGCAGTGTACCTGACCGTTGTAGTGTCGTAAATGGTAGGTCTAGGAGATTGATCGTTCTCTAGGGGAATAGTGTTATTAGGATTGAAGTGTAGGTCAACTAGGTCTAAAGGTGAGGGATGATTCTTTTTCTATTTTATATTCTATGGAAAGCAATAAAAATCTCGGGTATTGGAAGAGTGGGTGGAATTAGTTGCTAGTCAACTAACCCAAAATTACTAATTAAACTAAAAACAATAAAATAAATGACAAGAAAAGTAAATGTAGTAAAATTCTTATATAAGACAAATGTGTTTACTTAGATTTCACTACTCCCTAGTTATCTCTTATTGATTTGTTGAGTTGTCACAATTGTTTGGTTTAAGGATTGTATTCCTTAATACCAGTCGTGGGGGAGTGTACGTCCTTCCCCAACTCTATAAATATCTATTTCTTCTTATGACGACACGTTTAGTATCCTATCATAGAATCATCAACATCTACTCATGCATTAAATACAATCAATAAAACCGTAGTACATATTAAGACGCTCAAGCTTGTTACCGTATAGGAGATTAGCCAGTTTTCTTAAGCCTAACGCGAGTCAGTCAACCAAACAACAAACAACGAATCAACAGCCAATAACTAGGTTTCATTAGATCTAAGCAAACACCAAGAAATCTAAGCTAGCATGTTAATGTAAAGAAAAGACAAACAATTAATCAAACAAAACATAGACATATTGAATGATTAAAGGAAGAACTTATCTTCAATTGAATATGGAAGAAAAGAGGGTTTAAAACCATAAAAATACTGTAAAAGTCGGACTAGGGTTTATCTCTAAAGTTGCACACTTAATGAATGAAAAGTAGTTGTAGTTTAGGTTTTGACCTTATTCTCTACAACTGAAGCTCTGATGCCAATCTGTAACACCACCATTTTTCACTGATCGCAGCGGATTAAGTGTTTGGGATATTACCTCATGGATCACATATACAGTAATAGAAAATGACTCAAAAAGAGACATTTTATAAAAATGAGTTATCATTCATTAAAATTATTAAAGTTTTATAAGATGAGGTCCCGTGAATCTAAGTGTGAGATGTTATGTTTGAATGATAACCAAATAGAAAGTCTTTTAAGTCTCGTGCCTCTCCATGCCATAATTTCTACAGAGCTCCGTTACCTAGGATACATGCTTAAAAATTCAACACTAGGTGTTGAGTGAGAGTCATAGGTTTAGGGGTTAGTGAATACAAGTTCCTCAGGGTTCAGTTGTTACACCCTTAAAGGAAAATGTAGTGTGTGTGTGATAATTGCAATGCATGTACAATTACCAAGAGTTGGTCAGTTGGTCTGTTGCACTAAGCTCATGAACCACACGTTAACAATCCGGGTCATGGGGGCTGCAGACCCAACCATGAAGGGATGGGAAGGATAACTTGCCAAAGTTAATCCTTCAGTGAGGGTTCAAATATAATACTTATTGGTACCTCCAGTAAGAGGTAGTACCAACGGGAGTAGTCAAACTCCAATAGATCTATCAATTATATTCGCGTTCACTTGTGTAAAATATCACACGTTATTAGATTCATGAATTTTGTTGTGTAGGGGTGGCAAATAGTTTACTCGTGCAACAACCAAAGAAAAAGACTTGTATTCAATTTTAAGCAAGTTGCATGTATCCCCCTCACAAGGTTTGTAAAGCATTTAAAGTGAAAGTTTAAAAAGATGTGAGGCTATGAAAACTCACCTGGGCTTAGGGAAATCTAATTGATGTGAAAAGTAACTCGGAGACTAGACTGCCAACTCACGTATCCTGGTGGTTTTGTTGGTGTGGATATATGTCAAGCTTTAGTTATCTTGTTTAAGTTTCTTAAGTAATCATTCTTAGGTTTGTTAATGTTTTAGATATAACATAACACCGTTCGGGCCATCACAATTCAGAAGTGTAAGACTCCTCACATGAAGCTCCCTACTATTGTATTATGTTATCAACATAATACCGTTCGGGCCATCATAATTCAGAAGTTAATACTCCTCACATGAAGTTCCCTACTATTGAGTTATGTTGTTATTAAGTTTAGTTATAACATAACACCGTTCGGACTATCATAATTCAGAAGTACATGCAATAATCGTTTGAGGAGCCAGGGCACTTTAATTCGTAAACCCAGCAAACTCGTCAAAACGAAATATCCACATGGTACTCCTCACATGAAGATCCCTAGTATTGTGTTATGCTTCTAACTTAATTTAGGTTTTTATATTTATAAAAATACTTTCACTTATACCCTTATAGTTTATATATTTACAAAATCTACCCTAGACTTATATACCTATATTATTAACTATCTAAACTTAGCAATTTTAGTCCCTATACTTATATATTTTAAGAAAATAGCAGAAATGACCTTTGGACTTATATGTTTTCAAAATTTACCATTTATACCCATTACTTTATAACTTTTGCAAAACTAGTCCTTATTAGTTTATAACTACTTATCTTTTTATCCTAAGGTTATATAACTTTGCAAAAAGGGTCCTTATACTTATAACTTCTAATAAATGTCAAAAATAATCCCTAGACTTAATATTTTCAGAAAGTTACCATATATACCTCTATGCATGGAAAACTTTGCAAAACTAGTCCTAATTTCATGCAAACTATATTTTTATAAAACAAAAAGGTTTCCTAAATTATGATTAACTAATATTAGCTTAATTAAGTTACTTAAACTAGCTTATAGCTTATAGTAAGGTATTATAGCATATAATTAGTGTTTAGTGCATAATTAGGGTTTTAAAAAGAAAACTAGCAAATGAAAATGATCAAGGCTCAAGAAAGGGTTCCTAGGTGATCTAAGGCATCTAATATCTATCCTAGGACTATAATAAGGTTAATAGAAGCAATTTTAAAAGCTTACGTGACTAGAAGTGGGGGAACGAGGGTTCCTAGGGTTTTCTAGGGCAAAATGGAACTCGACAAGCATGAAAGGCCTAGCTACTCAACTTCTAAGGTTTCTAAGGGTCCTAAAATACTACTAACTACAGAATATATGAGGTGAAGAGAAGAGGTGGTATGGTTTGGAAATGGAGAGGGTAGCGAGGTATTTATAGCCTCGTTAAGGCTTGGTGGCCAAGAAATGGAAGGAGGAGGTGTCGAGGGGGGGGGTAAGGTGACTAAGCTAAGCTAGTAGCTGAATAACCTAAGCTATGGAGTGACAAGGATGGGCTATAGGTGGTTATAGGGGTGTTTGTGGTGGTTATTTGGCTGCGGGGTGAAGGAGGACACAAGTAGGTGCATCACCTACTTGTAAGGTGTGTAGTTGGGTGCTTGGTGATTAAAAGTAGGTGGGTAAGCAGCTAGGGTGTGTGCTTGAGGTGCTTAGGGTACTTAGTTTTAGGATTAGGGTTAAGTTAGGTTTAGTTTTAACCTAATTTGGCTTAGTGTGAGATTAGGGTTTAACTTAAGGTTTAGTGCCTAGATTAGGGTCCTATGAGTGTTTAGTGACAAATCCTAGGTCCTAAGAGGCGTATACTAAGTGGTGGTAGCTTATGGTAAAGTTTTGGGATAGTTTAGACCTAATTCCGAAAAGTTATGGCCTAGTTATGGTTTTGTGCTTAAGAGACTTGTACCTAAGCTCTAAGGGGTTGTACTAGGGTCTAAGGGTGGTAATATATCCTATTGTTCCTAAGGTAACTCATACATAATCCTTGAACACTTTCAAACTAGTTTAGATAAACAATGGGATAATTGTTTGAAAATGTAACGAACTTGTCACGTTTTACAATGTTATGTATGTTGCTTTTAATTTTACTAAATATTGTGAATAATTGTCTAATCAATCTATTGTGTGTATTATTTAGTAAAATATACACAACATTGTAAAACGTGACAAGTTCGTTAGATTTTTAAACAATTATACCCTTTATTATATTAGAATAACACAACGGGAATAATTGTTTGAAAATGTAACAAACTTGCCACGTTTTACAATGTTGTGTATGTTGCTTTATATTTTGCACACAATAGACTGATTAGGCAATTATTCGCATTATTTAGTAAAATTAAAAGCAACATACACAATATTGTAAAACGTGACAAGTTCGTTACATTTTGAAACAATTATCCCATAAACAATTAAGGTTTTGTAAGCACATAGGCCTGATTAGGGCATAATTAGGGTTAGATTAGGGTTTATTATGATATGTTTAGGGTGTTAGGTTGGTAGATTACTTATTGTGGAGTTTTTGAGAACTTATGCTTGACATACTAGAGGTTTATAGGATGCATGGGTAGAAATATTTGACTTGTGTGGACGTGAGCAAGTCTAGAGAGTCATGCAGGTAATGAATGCACAGAAAAAGCAAAAATTTACCTGTGAAATACCTGACATAGGTATTTGTAGTGGAAATGATAGTGATGAGTTTTTGTGGGTTGTTATATCTTTGAAGAGAGCTTTGCAACAAACTAAAGAATATCTAAAATAGAGTTAATATGAATAAGATATCGTGTCTCAAAGTGAGGCATTTGAAACACAAATGGGTTTTGATTTTGGGGATAAGGTTTATATGTTATGGTTTTCAAATATTAAAGCATAAGAATTACATTATTGATGAATAAATGTTTAAACATTAAAGCACAGGAATTACATTCGAAAATGCTAAACATGTTTAAACTACTCCAAACATAGTTTTTTCATGTCATTATAAAGCTCGTGAAGTATTCTAGATAACTGAAGTATGTGGTTCTCGGGATGCCTTTCCATCTCTAGTGTTGCCTCTAGTATGTGTATCTTTGCCTCTAATGTCTTTAACTTTTCAACCAAGAACTTACAATTTAAGCACTCTCCCTTTCCAAGAGTTGGTGCAGATCTAGAAGGTCCCGGAGAATAACTTGGACATGTTGAAGGTCTAGGAGAAGAACTTAGAAGGAGCATGATGTCATCCTTCCACATAAAAAAATACACGTCCATTATCTTCAGTTCTTGGCTGTTACAAGTAGGGTAAAAGCTATAAAATACAATCGTACTTTCAAAAATGTACCAAGTTGAACCATGTACTTTTTTATTGCTTACTTGACCAACGAACTTTCAAAATTTTATTCGACTTGAACCATATCTTTTCTAATTATCCACGTGTAATTTCTTTTTATTTTTTTAATAAATGAGATATGGTTCAAGTTGAATAAAAATTTGAAAGTTCGTTGGTCAAGTAAGCAATAAAAAAGTACATGGTTCAACTTGGTACATTTTTGAAAGTACGATGGTATTTTATAGCTTTTACCCTTACAAGTAAGTAAAGCATAAGAAATCTCTTTTTTTACAAGAACATTATTTATAAAATACATAAATGAAAAAACATTTTGATAGTTCACCTTTTAACAAGGGAATGCATAGTATTGTCTACCATAACTGTGAGGTTGACATGATGTTTGCAGCACTTTATCTCCTTTTCCACAGCGGCACTTAAAAGCTTGATCATATCACTCAATCTGGTGGGTAATTGAGGTAGTGGTGAATATAATGGTGGTTGTGAGGATAAAAATATGTAATGTGTTGGTGGGTTGTTGTGAGGATAATAGTGTGTCTGTGTTGTGAGGATAAGATTTGCTTTTATATCAAATCATGTCATATTTAGTGTAAACTTTTATGAGTTTACAGAATTGTCATAGACTTGTCATATCTATGTCAATAGAAAAAAACTAAATTGTCAAATCATGTCATTTTAGGTTTTCACGTAATTGTCATGGACTTGTCATATCCATGTTAGTACAAAAAAATTGAATTGTCAAATCATGTCATATTTTAGACAGAGGTCGGCCAGGGGAGCCCTTTTTGGTCGGGGTCCATATTCGTAAATGCCAAAAAGTTGATCCTCGTTTTATAAAATACTTTTCGAGTGGTCCATTTAAGTAATTATCGCTTTTATAAAATATTAAAATTGTGTTATGATTCGAGGATTGTGGCCTCACAAAAGGTTTTACTCCTCAAGGGATCTTGAGGAGCTTTTGCAATCCTCCAGGCAGTGTACCTGGTCATTGTAGTGTAGTATAGGTATGTTCGGGGGATTGATCGTTCTCTAAGGGAATATTGTCGTTAGGATTGAAGTGTAGGTCAACTAGGTCTAAAGGTGAGGGATGATTCTTTTTGTATTTTTATGTTTTATAAAAGTAATGAAATCTCGGTTTTGGAAGAATGAGCGGAATTAGTTGCTAATCAACTAACCTAAAACTAATAATTAAACTAAAACCAGAAAATAAGAATGACAAGAAAAGTAAATTTGGTGGACTTCATATAATGAGACAAACGTGTTTACTTAGACTTAATTACTCCCTAGTTATCTGTTAGTGCAAACATTACGATATTTAATCTATACAGTCTCGTTTGTTTTGATTGATGACAAACATATAACTTAATACATAACGTAAAATGTACAAGTTACTTGTAATCTTATTTTGTCTCAACAAACATTCAACACCTCTCATAGTCTCGAGTCCTCGTATGCTACAACACAGATTCGTACAATTTTGTTATGTGGCATTATGATCAAACCCCTTGAACAACCATTTAGAATGACTGAAATACTTTTAGAGTCTTTAAGTATTTTAGGTGTCAAAGTGCACTTTAGGTGCAAAATAGAATAAGTGCCACTTTAGGTGTCAAAGTAATATTAGTAAGTTTTACAAATGATAAAAATACGATTACATTAGGAATCAAACATTTTTAGTAACTCATTAACTTACTAAAACAATATTACTTAGGCAATATATACATTCTACAAGTTTACTTTCATATATATCTTAATCTAAAAATAGAAATATATATATGACATCATGGCATGCATCATGTGTAAGATTTCTTACACATATGGAAAGATTCTCACTCAAACTATTGTGTGTTGACTTGTAGAATCTTGATTTGACATGCATAGATATGGAAAGATTTAGTTATATATAGTAGCCCATGGTTTATGTCTTTGTTAGTTTTGGAAAGTAGTTTTGGAAAACTACTTTACTTGTTTACCTATAAATAAGTAACCCATGGTTTTCTTATAACTTGATGAAAAACCACACACATATATAGATTAGTAGAAAACCATGTAGAAACATCAATGAATCACCCTTTACATAATGATCATAATGTTACTAACTATCATTATGTTGTAAGCATACTTCATGATCCACCAAGAAGGTTAGAAGATCTTGAAGTCATCATTCATTCAAGCATACCAACATATGAAGATTCAAGGGCATTTGACATCCTTAATGATTGAAGACTTCTTATTCAAGAAGTTCATTTAGATTAGGCATCCATATCCATTAGACATGTATGTCTTGGATTATCATTGTATCATCACAATATAGATTAGATGGTTTATGTGTTTGTGCCATAACACACAAGGTTTTTATGTTTGGCCACAAAACATAGCGGGAGTGGTTGTACCCTTTGAAAAGAACTCGACATCTAGCTTAGTGTCGGAAATATTGTATAGGCGATGTTAGGAGTGGTTGTACCTTTGTAAAAGAACCCGGTATTTAGCTTTGTACCAGATAAAGTGTAAGAGACGATTGTAAGGTTTTATCCACCGGGAAGGGAGCTTGTTGATCTAGTGAAGTAACTCTCAAGTTGGGAACTCGAGGAGTGGAGTAGGGCGGAGAGGAGATCCGTGACCGAACCACTATAAATCCTCGTATTCGGTTTGCACTTTCTTTTACTTATTGCTTTACGTTAATGTTTGCATTATGTGATTGCTTGTGTTGTGACTTGTTGATTGTACTTGGGTGATAACATGTTTTAAGTTATGCTAGTCACTAACTGCACATAACATCTTTCATATTAGAACAAGCTAAAAATGTATTTGATACAATAAGTTTAAAGTTTTAAATGGTAACATATTCACCCCCCCCCCCTCTACACTTTCACATTATCTCTTGTTGACTCGTTGAATGTTACAGTGCAATTGTTTTAGTTGAAGCGTTGTATTCCTTAATACCAATCGTGGGGTCCGCACAGACTTCCCCAACTCTATGAATATTAGTTTCTTATTATGTCAACACGTTTAGTACCCTATCATAGAATCATTAACCTCTACTCATGCATTAAATACAACGAATAAAACCATAGTGCACATCCGATTACATTTCTTAAGACGTTCAAGCTTGTTACACAAAGGAGGTTAGCCAGTTTTCTTAAGCCTAACGCGAGTCAATCAACTAAACAATAGACAACTAATCAACAATCAATAACTAGGTTTCATTAGATCTAAGCAAACACAAAATAACCTAAGCTAGCATGTTAAAAAAAAGAAAAGCATAAAAGATAATCAAACAACACCTAGACATATTGAATGATTAAAAGATTACTTATCTTCAATTAAACATGATAGAAAAGGGGGTTTGAAAACCTTGAAATCTCAGAAAATTCGTACTAGGGTTTGTATCAAAAGTTGCACACTTAATGAATGAAAAATCCTAAACTATATATAGATTTTACAAGTTGATGGCGTCAAGTTATAAGTCCTGACGCCATTAGAACGCCACGATTAGGGTTTTTTCTTGTGCAAACAAAGTT
Source organism: Artemisia argyi (assembly GCA_030686995.1). NCBI lineage: Eukaryota > Viridiplantae > Streptophyta > Magnoliopsida > Asterales > Asteraceae > Artemisia > Artemisia argyi. The sequence continues at coordinate 151,917,674 of CM060680.1, read as the reverse complement.
CTGACGTCATCACGTTATAAACTTTATGGGCCATCAAGTTTACACCTGACGGCCTACTCCAAACTACACCTGACGCCATCAGGTGTATTTCTTTAAAAGGTTTCTGGGGTGTCACGTTAATAATTTCCATCAGCTTCAACTTCAAGTGATGGCGACAACGTCCAAAGCCTGACGTCGTCATGTGTAAATCCTGACTTTTCCATGACTTTTTTGATTTCTTCATTCTTGAGCAAAAAAACGTCCAAAATGCTCCATATTCCAGAAATCACGTCCCAAGTACCTAAAATAAGAAAAGAAACGATTTGAGGCAATATTTGACCATATATTTACAATTTAGGGCTTAAATGACCCTCTAAAAACGTGGCAAATAAATCCTTATCAAATATCCCTACACTTGGGATTTGCTTGTTCTCAAGGAAATGAGCTTTTATACCAATTGATTTACAAATTAGAGGTCATTTAACATTAATATAAAAGTAATTACAACACATGATCATTCTACTTTAGTCAAAAAAAAGCACGGAAATTGTACACTAGCACCTCACATTTAGTGTTTGGATTCTCACATCTCTCGGGTATTATAAATTAGTATATATCACATATGGAAATGGGAAAATGTCACTCACTACCTGTTATAGCAAATAGATTACCATAGGCTTAGGAAAGGATCAAACCTCCACCACTTTGGTGCGTCAGGTTATAAGTCCCAACGTTGTCAGAACGCCGCGATTAGGATTTTTTCTTGTGCAAACAAAGTTCTGATGACGTCACGTTATAAACTTTATGGGCCGTCTAGTTATAAGTTTACACCTGACGGCCTACTCCAAGCCACACCTGACGCCGTCAGGTGTATTTCTTCAAAAGGTTTTTGGGGCGTCACGTTAATAATTTCCATTAGCTTCAACTTCAAGTGACGGCGTCAGAGTCCAAAGCCTGACCCCGTCAGGTGTAAATCCTGACTTTTCCATGACTTTTTTGATTCCTTCATTCTTGAGCAAAAAAACGTCCAAAATGCTCCATATTCTAGAAATCACGTCCGAAGTACCTAAAATGAGAAAAGAAACGATTTGAGGCAATATTTGACCATATATTTACGATTTAGGGCTTAAATGAATCTCTAAAAATGTGACAAATAAATCCTTATCAAATATCCCTACACTTGGGATTTGCTTGTCCTCAAGCAAATGAGCTTTTATACCAATTGATTTACAAGTTATGGGTCATTTAACATTAATATAAAAGTAATTACAACACATGATCATTCTACTTTAGTCAACATAAGCATGAAAACTATACACTAGCACCTCACATTTAGTGTTTAGATTCTCATATCTCTGGGGTGTTGTAAATTAGTATATATCACATATGGAAATGGAAAAATATCACTCACTACCTGTCATAGCAAATAGATTACCATAGGCTAAGGAAAGGATCAAGCCTCCACCCCTTTGGTTAAAAAAAAGGTCTTTTAAGGGTTATAACGTTAGTTGTAAGGGTATGGAAAACATGGTTTGTTGGATAAAGGGACAATTTACTGGTGGCAAGTCAATTGTCTTGTTCAATTACATATACAATGAGGCGTTGCTAAGCCAAGACTCGACTCAACTTAAACTAACTACAACTCTTTTTAGATTTTTTTTCAAGACACTACTTGACTCAACATAAGCAAAAGAAACGGATGGTAGCCTGTATGTTTTTCTCTTTTCTTTTTCTATTTTTTTCACTTCTCTTTCTTTCGATTTTTTTTTCATACATTTTTACTCTACCATCCAAAATAATACATCAAAGGGAGCTTGCATCCTCCCTACACTTGAACTTTTAAATACTTTACACATAACTATTCTAATGACCCGAATTAAGAAAATCTAAACACTTGGAGTACTTTAAAATATTAACGCACATATGAGGGTAATAAATGATGTCCTTCCCCAATACTCCATAACACTAGTACTTTTACCCATGAGTCCCAATCTTCCCAAAACTGTAATTACAAGATATGACTCGACTTATAAACCATGTAACCAATTAGACAATTAACTAAGGGTTTAAACATGTAACAATAATGCACTAAAGATGAGTGCATACAAGGAAGGCTATGGCGATTTGGGTGTATATTTGGGGGTGGATTGTAACAAATTCTACCTTTAAGTAAAATGCTTAAAGTTAGAAACGAAAAAGATAGGCTCTGAGGGGTGTTCTAGCGGTATCGTGTACTAAAAATGAGTATATCGCAAAGGTGTGGGAGAATTACTTGACCAATGAAGTCAATGTAATTATAATACAGGTTTAAAATTGAGGGTTATCCGAGTGCCTCTTATCATATAGTAAATCCGAACTACACGAATGTAGTCTCACTAGCGGTCTCGGGATGCATCACAAACGCAAGTTCTAGAATCTAAATACTACCGGTACACTCATAAGCATCAAAGATGAATGCTTTTTCCTAATAATCTAAGGGTGATCCTCACATTTCAGATGGAAATTTTTGAGTGTTACGGTTTTTGTGCTAGTCATACAATTCCTATCCATGAGACGCTTATTAAGACTAAAGTTTCACTCCTATATGTTGCAAAAAAATTTAAATTTGGTGCCAAAATTACCATAACAAGTATTTCTCCTAGTTTTATTACACATTTACTATTAAACAAAACAAAAATCAAGTGGAGTTATAGTTTCTAAGGTATCCCAATTTACCCTCCCTGCACTTAAACTGAACATTGTCCCCAATGTTCCTAAATAAGAAATAAAGTAAAGTTAAAAGAGAAATCAAAGAAACTGATACTCCCCTGATTCGCTCGGTATGGACGATGTGGTAACACGGTTAAATCTTCCTCCAAGAAAATGAACAAGTAAAGTTTCCCTCTAGAAATATAAATCATCTTGTTGTCCAATATAACTTGTTAAACAACTAAGAAAACAAACACAAAACCTCGCATAAAATCGGCGGTAAATTCTATACAAAAGTAAATCATAGAAAGCGATTAAAGATATAATGCTTGCAAAATAAATGTTTACAGGTTCCTGGAGTTTAAAAATTAAAGATTTTATGAGATTATATGATTTCCAGCAGAAAAACAAAACCTAGAAAATTTTACAGAAGCAACACCTGACGCCGTCAAAGTTGATCTAACAAAAAAAATTATACTTTGTTTCCAGAAAAATTTCTAGAAAAATCTAAGTTTAAACACCTGGAACTCCTGCAAAACATCCATTGTAACTCGATATAAGCATTTGACTCTAACAAACACAAATATATATGCTCATCTCTAATTGTTATCGTTCATGTTCAATTTTGTTCTTAAAAACAAATATGATCTTCCCTACACTTATCTTTTTGAAAAATACATTTATATGTAATTAAGACGAGGTTAAAGACAAAATAAAACATTTTTACAATTTATTAGAAACATGAACAATGAACAAAAGGATAAAGCATATATATGAAATCAAATAAAGACAAACAAACAAACAAACAAACAATGAAAAAGCTTGGGTTGCCTCCTGATGAGGCGAAAAATGAACCACTTTTAGGGGGTCATTTAAGCCCGGAATTGAATTTATTTGATCAAATATTGCCCTAAATCGTTCCTTTTGTGATTTTAGGTACTTTGGGAGTGAATTCTAGAAAAGGAAGCAATTCGGACGTTTTTGGAGCATAAAAGTGAAGAAAACGGCAAAGACTTAATTTTCTATGCTGAGAACAGTACCTGACGGCGTCAAGAGGAAGATCCTGGCGGCGTCAAGACTCTTGGTTTAAAATTGCATTTTGCGATCCGATGCGTTAAAGGTCCCAAAAGCCAATGCGTGATGCGCGATGCGAATGCGAGCGCAATTTAGACGCATTGCGTTTAGTATTAAAAAAAATATGAAATTATTTATACATAGTATATTCTTTCAAGTACCAAGTAAATGCAATAAACTTATGAAATAAGTTACTAGGATATTGAAATTAGGCCAATAATTCATTTGTAAAATAACTAATTTGAAAATGCAAGATACTATATTTTCGTTATTATGTTTTATTTGTACGTCTTTTAACAAGTTCCATCTTTAAAATTACATTTAAATACTTGGATATCTTTTATATGGTTTCTTTGTTACAAAAATGACCTAAATTCTAGATTGCGACAATTGCGGCCATTGCTAGCATTAGAAAAATGCGATAAATTGCGGTCTAATGCGAATGCAATTTAGGATGCCCTCGCATTAGGCCCCATAATGCGAAATTTCAAATGCAATGCAATGATGCGTGCAATTTGCGCAATGATGCGCGCACTTTTAAACCAAGGTCAAGAGTAAAAAACCATGATGATGAGGCGAAAAATGATCCGTTTTTAGGGGGTCATTTAAGCCCGGAATTGAATTTATTTGATCAAATATTGCCCTAAATCGTTCCTTTTGTGATTTTAGGTACTTTGGGAGTGAAATCTGGAAAAAGAAGCAATTCGGACGTTTTTGGAGCATAAAAGTGAAGAAAACGCCAAAGACTTAATTTTCCATGTTGGGAACAGTGTGTGATGGCGTCAAGAGTACTTTCCTGACGGCGTCAAGAGCAAAGACCATGACGACCCAGTACAGAAATGAAGGCGTCACAAGTAGAGCGTCAAGAGTTAAAAGTGTGACGGCCTGCAAAAATGAAAAACATGACGGCGTCAGATGTAGATCAAGGCAGTCCGAGGATTATTTTGGCGGCGAGATGACGGCGTCACCCATTTGTTCTTGACGCCGTCAGCCTCTAATATCTATATATAGTTTTCTAATTTTCATTCATTAGAGAGGAACAAGTTTGAAGAAACCCTAAGGCCGAACCATATGTGAATTTTACAGCTTTTCAATGGTTTTAAACCCTTGAATCCTTACATGTGTTATTGAGATAAGTCTTTTCTTAATTCAATCAATATGTCTATGTGTTGGTTGTCTATATCTTGTGCTTGTCTTGATTCCACCATGCTAGGCAAGATTTATTTTGTGTTTGCTTAGATCTAATGAAACCTAGATGTTGATTATGTGTTGACTACTTGTTTATGGTGGTATTGGATGAATGGTTTCAATGTTACGCTTAAGAAAACTGGCAGATCTCCAAATGGTAACATGCTTGAACGTCTTAGGAAACATGAACCGATGTGTACTAGGTTTAATTGGTTGTATTTAATGCATGAGTAAATTCTAATGATCCCATGTTAGGAGCTTCTTGCAGGCTCGACATAGGAGTGAAGTAGGCACTCATAGGATTGGGGAAGTAAGTACGCCACACCATGAATGGTATTAAGGAATACAATCCGTCATCCACGCAACTATAACAAGTAATTAACGTGTAAAAGATATCTAGGGAGTAGTGAAATCTAAGTAAACACATTTCTCCCACTTATTGCTCACAACCTTAGTTTAAATTAGTTTATTTTCATTTTAGTATTTTATTTTGATTGCATCTTAGTATTGGGTTAGTTGACTAGCAACTAATTCCGCCCCAAATCCTTCAAAACCCGAGATTTTTACTTGCTTTCATAAAAATATAAAAATACAAAAAGAATCATCTCTCATCTCTAGAACTAGTATTTAGGTTTTCTAATCCTAGCGACACTATTCCTAGCTGAACGATCAATCTCCCGGTACTTGTCACTATACTATACTACAACGATCAGGTACACTGCCTGGTGGGGGTTGTAAGCTTCTCAAGATCCCTTGAGAGGTAAAGCCTGGTGCGATCCCTACGTATCAAGTTTTTTGGCGCCGCTGCCGGGGAATAGTTATTGTCTAGGTTAGAATCTCTTTTTATTAGGTCTACTTGCTAGATTCCTTTCTAGTAAGATTTTTTTTTAGGTCTTCTTTAGTCTATCTTATTTCTTTGTGTTTTTGTTCGTAACTCTTCACCACCCGACATCATGGACGATGGGAACATCTTTGAACCCGTCATCCCACCACAACAAAACCCACCACTAGAACCTCCTAGGCCCCGAAACTTAGGAGAGTATTCCCGACCTAGCCACCAAGGCTACCGAAATGAGCTCACCGGAGCCAATGTGACCCCCTTGCGATCCGACACCATCCGGTTGGTGCAAAGCGGATGTGCATTCCATGGACTTCGTTCCGAAGATCCAAATCAACATCTTAAGGACTTCCTTAAAATCGTAGATTCCATAGACCTAGATGTTGCAACTAGAGAGACAACCCGATTACGCCTATTCCAATTCTCTCTACATGATCAAGCTAGTCAATGACTTGAGCATTTACCCGCGGGATCCATCACCACATGGGATGATCTCACCACTCGTTTCCTTGCTCAATTTTTCCCACCGGGGATGACTACTAAGCTTAGAAATGACATCTTGATGTTCCAACAACGTCAAGGTGAAACCTTTTACGAAGCATGGACTCGATATAAAGACCTGCTCCGAAAAGTCCCTCATCATGGCATTGAACCATGGCTCCAGATTCAAATCTTTTACGATAAAGTTAACTATCAAACAAGGAGAGCTATTGATTACGCAGCGAAGGGCAGGGTAAACAGACTTAACATTGACGAATGCTGGAAAGTTCTTGAGGGGTTGGCATAATACGAAGAAGAAGGATGGGAGGACCCGATGTTCCCAAGCAAGGGAAAACTTGACTACGCACACGCCACCCAAGAGCAGTTATTAGGAAGTATCGAGAAGCAGGTAAAAGAATTAATGAGGATTGAGAAACCTGCTGCTGAAACCGTGTGGAACCCTAATTTACGTAGGAATGCGGTTATTAACCATAATTTTCCTGAACGTTCACGGCAAGAGGAGTTCGAAAGGATAATGGTAACCTTCATGAATAATCAGGAAAAACAAATCCAGCACCTAGAAGCACGCATGGAAAGTACTTGCAATGCTTTTATGGATTTAGCAGACCAATTCATATCAAGGATCAAAGAGAAGATTAAGGAAAATTCCGCACCAAGAAAAATTGAAAAAGTCTTCGAGGTTTCAACTCCTTTGGTGTTTGACCAAGAGGATAACGAGAAATCTTCCCCAAGTGCTTCACCGTCAATCACCTCCCACTTTTGTGAGCATCCTCAGGAAGAGAAGAATTCGCAATTTCATAACATTTTCATTGGATGCTTGCAAACCACACTCCCAAACTTGTGCAAGAGATGTTCTTTTGGTTTTAAACCCGGTGTGAAGAGGTTGTACCTCAAAACACCACAGTTTCGAGACCATCTATGGAACAACACCTCTTTGTACCCACCGGTGACCCGTGCGTAGGTTACAACTTAACTAAAACCTCGCCTACCCCTTTTTACAACCACACCTCTTTCCATGACAGTAATGAAACGTTCGACCCTGGTGGACTTCACTAATGGAATAGCTATTCATGGTTTTACGTGTGTTTAGCTATTCACCCAAAGTTCAGAGACTAAATGTGGAATTACTTCATTGTACACCTCAAACGGGCATCTGACGGCGTCAGAGGATAACTCTTGATGCCGTCACCTCGATATTTCAGCAATAATAACCCAAACTCCATCACTTTCAACTCATACCCCACAAATCTCTCCCAAATTGCAGCCCCCACTCCGAATCTCCATCCTCCAATTCGACATCTTCCGTGACTAATCTCCACTCGGTAAGTAGTTTTTCCTCACTCTTTTTCGTTCAATTGTCTTTAGGATCAATCAATTTTGAAAACCCCTTTCATCCGAAACCCCATTTTTTGACCCATCATTGACAAATTGTAATGCCATCCATTTGGTGATTTGTAATCATGGGGTTAACCCTTTTGATAATGTTGTCCCACTTAAATTATGTGTTAAATTAGGAAAAGTCCTTCATACCACGGATTTCTTGACCCCCCGCCCATGTTTTCTGATTAAAGGAGCGTTTGGGTAATGGGTTAAGAGTTTGAAAATTAATTTTTCCCTCGTAATTGCATGGTTCGGATTCTGCTAGGTCTGACGGCGTCAGGACCTCCTACTGACGGCGTCAGATGTGTCTGACAGCAAAAATCAATAAAATTCTCGTTCTAATTGTTTCCGTTCACTCTATCTTTTTCCAGGAAAATGAGCAAGTGATCTCGTCAATATCGTGGCAGCTCCTCTAGGTCCCAAAGGGTTAACTATGGGGAATTGGTCCATAGTTGGGGTGAATTTGACAATGTTGCCGCCACCACCAAGTATGCGGAACTTTGTAATTACCACATTGATGCTAGGGCCGTGATTGATGGGAGTTTCTTAGGTCCCAAGGGTTAGAGGCTGCGTTTCTGGAGAGGATCCACACTGATGGGTTCGCGGGTCCTCAATGGGAGAGGTTGTTTAGGATGAGAGAGACGGTGTATAGTGAGTTGGTGAGGGAGTTCTTTGCGACCTTCCATTTTGATCAGGCTGAGGCTAGGACAGACATGGGGGTACCACTATCTATTTTAGGTTAGGAGGGGAAGTTCGATCATGTTCGGTTACTGAGTTTGGTTGGAGGATAGGGTTGTATACTAGGGAGGAGGCTGTTGAGGGAGGATTTATGCAGAGGTTGTTGCATGGGGAGACTTTGAGGAGTGATATGAGGTGCGTCACTTTTTGGCCGACCATTGGGGACGGGGTATACACCTCGACTACTGGGGCAGCCTCAATCAGGGACCCCGTGGTCAGGTTGGTCCACAGATGCATCATATACATCTTGTCGGGACATCATGGCACCACTCACCGTGTCACTGCTTCAGATCTTTTCTACCTGTATACGATCTTTTCAGCGGATGTTTACTGCAACATCCCATTTTGGGTAGCTAGTTATTTGAGGACCAGTGTGGGTGAGAGGGATATTGATAAGGTGTATGAGGGGATGTTCGTGACCCGGTTAGCTCGTTCCTATGATCTTCTTACTCCCCCGATCATGGGATACTTGAGCGACTGTGGGGCATGTAGGGTAGTGAGGGCTAAATCCCTCAGGCAGATGAGCATCGTGATGCTGATGAGGAATGGGACCTATGGCTGGTATGAGGCAGGGGGGCCTGATGATGAGGATGATGATGATGATGATGAGGGAGCGCCCCAGCAGCATCAGTTTGAGGGTTATGAGGAGGGGACAGCTGACTACTACCGACACATGAGTCGGGGAGACTGGCAGGTACACCAGGGGGCCTAGATGAGTCAGGTGGACGCATGGCGGACCACCACTGACCAACGCTTTGATTGGATGTATGATCATACCATCCGCCAGATGCAGCACCTCTCCACCCGTGATCAGCTTGAGCCTCACCTGCAGATTGACCCATTCCCCGGTCGTGAGACAGATTACCCTCCCTACGGGTACACAGGACACCTCCTGACTACCGTTTTGGTCCTCCTCCCCAGTGATCTTTCTTGATGTCTGTCATTTCTGAACAATTTATTGATGGTCATGTAATTCGAAACAATTGGTACTGTAATAGTGTAGGATGTGGCCTCTGTTGGCCTTGAACAATTTTAATTTTCTATGTTTATGTTGATTAGAAATAATTGAATGTGCTTATGGTGACATTCTTCATTTTGTGTGATTTTATTTTGTTTGTTTGTTATTTGCTTCCGTATACGTGCTTTATTTTTATTGTTGGTAGATCATGTTTCTAAACTAAAAAGTGGAAATACTTTACTTTGTTGTTTGTCCTAGTCTTAACTTCACCCAAAAGGTATTTTTGCAAAAGATAAGTGTAAGGGGAAACCCCAAATATGTTTTTAAGAAACAAACCGATCATGATTCTCCACAATATTAAATGAACATGTATATTCGTATTTGTTAAAGTCAAATGCTTGTATCGAGTCATAATGAAGTTTTGTAGGATTTTCCAGGAAGTAGGACCAAGTTTTTCCAGAAATTTTCCGGAAACTTAACACAAGAATTTCTGCAGGTCACTTCTGACGGGGTGATGAGCTTGCTCTTGACGGCGTCATGTGTAAAAATCTGGAAATTTTACCAGTTTTGTTTTTCTAACGGAGTTTTAAAGTTTTTGTTGAATTATTAAGTTTTATAATCTCCATGAAATCTGCAAACTTCATTCCACAAGCATTATATCTTATTTTGTTTTCTAGGATTTAGTAACTTATGTAGATTGCCACCGATTTTATGCGAGGTTGCTTTGTCTGTTTTCTCAGGATTTACAGGTTATTTATGACAAGAAGATGATTTATTTTTCTGGAAGGGAAGCTTTGATTGTTCATTTTTTGGGAGGAAGATCTAACCTGGCCACCTTATTATCCATACCGAGCAAATCAGGGGAGTATTTGATTTCATTCTTTTTACTTTTTCAATTTTACATTCTTTACTTAAACATTGGGGACAATGTTCATCCTAAGTGTAAGGGGAGGGTAAAATGATGATACGTTACAAATACACTTTCGCTTGAGTTTGTTTGTTTGATAGTAGATGTGTAATAAAACTATGAGAAATACTTGTTAGTGCAATTTTAGCGCCAAATTTAAATTTTTTTACAACATTTAGGAGTGAAACTTTAGCCATAGCAAGCGTCTCATGGATAGGAGATTGTATGACTAGCACAAAACCGTACTATTCAGAAAAATTTTCCACCAAAACATGTGAGGTTCGCCTTTAGATTTGATAGGAAAAGCATTTACTATTAGTGCTTATGAGTGTACCGGTAGCATTTAGATTCTAGAACTTGCGTTAGTGATGCATCCCGAGACCGCTAGTGAGACTACATTCGTGTAGTAGGATTTATTACATGATAAGAGGCATTAGGATCACCCTTGTGTTAAACCCGTATCATAATTACTTGACCATTTAAGTCATATTACTTGGCTAGTTAAGTCAACTAATTTTTCCCACACCCTTAGCGTTGTAGTCATTTTTAGTACACGAAACCCCTAGTACACCCCTCCGAGCCTATCTTTTCGTTTCTAACTTTAAGCATTTTACTTAAAGGAATAATTTGTTACACCTCACTTAAATGTACAACCAAATCGCCTTAGCCTTCTGTGTATGCGCTCATTTTTAGTGCATTATTCTTATTTGTTAAACCCTAAGTTAACTATCTAATTGATTACATGGTTGCTAAGTCGAGTCATATCCTTGTACATATTATTTTGTGACGATTGGGACTCATGGGTAAAGTACTTATTTTATGGAGTAATGGGGAAGAACATCATATATTACCCCCATATGTACGTTAATCTTAAAAGTACTCCAAGTGTTTTGATTTTCTTAATTCGAGTCGTTAGATTAGTTTATTGTAAAGTATGTAAAAATTCAAGTATAAGAGGAACGTTTATTCACTATGATGTATTATTTTGGATGGTAGGGTAAAAGTGTATGCATAAAAAAAAAAAAAATCGAAAAAATCAAGAAAAAGAAAGAAAAAAATAGAAAAAGAAAAGAAAAAAAAACATACGGACTACCATCCCTTTTCATTCTATGTTCATTTTATGTTTTTGTTATTTTTCATTTATTTGCTTAAGTCGAGTCTAGTCTTGGCTTAGCAACGCCATATTGTACATGTAATTAACCAAGATTGTTAACTCGCCACCAATAAAGACTGCCTATATCCAACAAAACCGTGTATTTCATATCCCTACACCTAACGTTACAACCCTTTAAAAGACCTCTTTGATAGTTTATCCTAGGTGCTTATGCCATGTGGTGGAGGTTTGATCATTTCCAAAGCCTATGGTAATCTATTTTGCTATGACAGGTAGTAAGAGATATCTTCCGTTTCCATATTGTAATTTATACTTTATTACACCCGAGAGATGTGAGTATCTAAACACTATTTGTGAGGTGCTAGTATAGGACCTATGTGCTTGTCTTTGGTCTTTAGTGGAATGATTATTTGTTGTAATTACTTTTATATTAGTGTTAAATGACCCCTAACTTATGTTTTGATTAGAATAAAAGCGCATTTGCTTGAGGACAAGCAAATCTCAAGTGTAAGGATATATGATGAGGCTAAAAATGATCCCTTTTTAGGGGGTCATTTATGCCCCAAATTGAATTTATTTGATCAAATATTGCCCTAAATCGTTCCTTTTGTGATTTTAGGTACTTTGGGAGTGAAATCTGGAAAAGGAAGCAATTCGGACGTTTTTGGAGCATAGAAGTGAAGAAAACGCCAAAGACTTAATTTTCCATGCTGGGAACAGTGTGTGACGACGTCAAGAGTACTTTCCTGACGGCGTCAAGAGCAAAGACCATGACGACCCAGTACAGAAATGAAGGCGTCACAAGTAGAGCGTCAAGAGTTAAAAGTGTGACGGCCTGCAAAAATGGACAACATGACGGCGTCAGAGGTAGATCAAGGCAATCCGAGGATTATTTTGGCGGCGAGATGACGGCGTCACCCATTTGTTCTTGACGCTATCAGCCTCTAATATCTATATATAGTTTTCTAATTTTCATTCATTAGAGAGGAACAAGTTTGGAGAAACCCTAAGGCCAAACTATATACGAATTTTACAGCTTTTCAAGGGTTTTCAACCCTTGAATCCTTACATGTGTTATTGAGATAAGTCTTTTCTTAATTCAATCAATATATCTATGTGTTGGTTGTCTATATCTTGTGCTTGTCTTGATTCCACCATGCTAGGCTAGATTTATTTTGTGTTTGCTTAGATCTAATGAAACCTAGATGTTGATTATGTGTTGACTACTTGTTTATGGTTGTATTGGATGAATGATTTCAATGTTAGGCATAAGAAAACTGGCAGATCTCCAAATGGTAACATGCTTGAACGTCTTAGGAAACATGAACCGATGTGTACTAGGTTTTATTGGTTGTATTTAATGCACGAGTAAATTCTAATGATCCCATGTTAGGAGCTTCTTGCAGGCTCGACATAGGAGTGAAGTAGGCACTCATAGGATTGGGGAAGTAAGTACGCCACCCCATGAATGGTATTAAGGAATACAATCCGTCATCCACACAATTATAACAAGTAATTAACGTGTAAAAGATATCTCGGGAGTAGTGTGTTGATATAAATAATGTCTAAAAATATTATTAACATTTATCGATATCTCTATGTTTTGATAATCACAAAACGTAAACCCATTGAGCTAAAAATTATGACGTTAATAAGTATTTAGTGATAAATATTCACTTTACATCCAAATCACTTAAGGTATGAATAAACAAAGTGTTTAATGCATTTTATGATGAAAGGGATTTTTATTTTTACAAACCTTACATTTTTATAAAGTGGGGCAAACATTTTTAAACTTATACAAAATGTTTTTGAATTTATAAAGAAATGTTTAATTCAAAATAAACATATTGAATTCAAATTTCTACCCAAAAAACGGCTATACTCTTCACGAAAAACCTTCCCCACAAAAATACAAAAATTCTGAAGAAAATATATTTTTTTTTGTTAGGCGGCCCCCTTAATTATTAAGGAGACCGGCTAGTAAATTAAGGGGACCGGCCAGACAATTAAGGGGACCGCCCACGCTCCCAAACAGTATTTTTTCCCCTTTAAATACTAGTTCATTCCACAGATTTTTCTCACCTTTTGCACCCCAAAACTTTCTGTTCTAGATCTCATTTCTATTCTCTAAAATCCTTTGATCATATATACATTAATCTTTGTTTCATAGTGATCCAAGCCTCAACCTTTCAAGTGCAAGAGAAGAATACTTCAACCTATCAAGAGAAGAAGTATTACAATTTGTTGTGACCTCCACATCTAAGTTGTTAGAGCATCATCCATTATATCTATTTATTTGTGTAACTAGTTGTGAATACTTGATAGAAAATAGATTAGCAAGGTGTGTAGATAGAGAGATTGTGTAGTAGATAGTTGTGAAGTAGAGAAGTTGGGAAGTAGATAGTTGTGAAGTAGATAGTTGTGAAGATAGATAGGTGTGAAGAAGTAGTGTTGTGATTAAGTAGTGACTAGGTGTGAAGAAGTTGTGTAGAAGGTGTGAATAAGTTGTGACGAAGTTGGGGTGTGTATATTGGTGTGTAAGGTTTCTCCGCCATAAGGAGCTTGTTGACATAGTGAAGAAAACTCTCGAGTAGGTGACTCGAGGAGTGGAGTAGGGCAAGGAAGGTGTCCTTGTAGCCGAACCACTATAAATCCTTTGTCTCGCGGTTAGATCCTTCCATATCTTACTTATTATCTTGCTTTTATCGTTATTACTTTTGTAGACGTAGACGTATATATATATTTGCTCATATAGTGCTAGTATTGATTTTACTTAAAGATTAAACAAAAGTTTCATTCACAAAACAAAGTTTTTACAATCAAACTAAAAAGATAACATACATATAATTGATCATTTCGATCAAGTATAGTTTTCATACAAAATATAATTAAGGATTATAAAATAAACGAGTACTTACTTATCTCTCGTATATAGCTATAATTGTTTATATTATGCATGTGTTGATTTCACATACTTAGCTTATATTATTATTGTTCATACTTAGATATAGTTGTTCATATTGTTCAAAATTTGAGTTCACATAAGATTGAATCAAAGTTTTAATAGCAAACAAGGTTTTAAAACTAAACTAAGTTTTCATAATAAAATTAAAAACACGTAAAACTATTCAACCCCCTTCTAGTTTTCCACAATTGGTATCAGGAGCCACGTCTAGCAAGATTTTTAAAATATATTGTATTTTAAAACTTGTAACGATCTATGGAATCTGAAAAATATTTAGAAGGGCAATCTATGCAAAGATCACAATTATTTGAAAGTGATGGTTTTCTTTATTGGAAAAATAGATTCGAAACTTATGTGAAATCAAAAAATCTTGATCTTTGGCATGTTATTATCTTTGGTGATTTTCCTCCTATTCAATATAATTTTGAAACTAAAAAGGATGAAATTGTATCTTTTGAAAAACAAAATGATGATTTGAAAAAGAAACTATCAAAAAATAATGAGGCTAAAATGGTTATTTATAATGCGTTACCACGCAAAGAATATGAAAGAATTTTTATGTGTAAAACCGCAAAAGAAATTTGGGATTCTTTACTAATCACTCACCAAGGTAATAGTCAAGTTAAAGATAACAAAATAGATCTTCTTGTTCAACAATATGAACAATTTACGATTCCGAAGGAGGAATCAATAGATAATGCTTTTGCTAGATTTAACACTATTATCACAAGTTTAAAAGCACTTGATGAGAATTTTTCTAGTAAGAATTTTGTTAGGAAATTTCTTAGGGCTCTTCATCCAAAATGGCGAGCTAAAGTCACGGCTATTGAAGAATCAAGGAATTTGTCAACTCTACAACTTGACGAATTGATCGGTAACTTAAAGGTCTACGAAGAAATAATAAAGAAAGACTCCGAGATGACAAAGGAAAAAGGGAGCAAAGCAAATCATTTGCGTTGAAAGCTAAAAAGGACTCTAGTGACGAAGAATGCTCAACCTCCAAAAGTGACGATGAAGAGCATGCTATGGCCGTACGAGACTTCAAGAAATTCTTCAAAAGACAAAGAAGATACGTTAGGCAACCATATAATGAAAGGAAGTGTTTTAAATGTGGTGATCCAAATCATCTCATCGGAAAGTGTCCAATGATGTCAAAAGATCAAAATCAAAAGGCGTTCATTGGATGTTCTTGGAGTGATAGCGTTGAGGACAAGAAATAAACCACAAAGGAGGAAAAGTGTCTCATGGCTAAGACGTCAAAAGAGGTACATTCCGAAACCGAATTCTTTAGTGATGAAAATTTATCATTAGATGAAAAAGACCTAGATAATGAATATAATAGATTATGCAAATTAGGTCAAAAGTAATGATTAAAAATAAGTCACTAAAACATATTAATAATCTATTAGAAAATGAAGTACTCGAATTAAAAATTAAACTACATCATTTGGAAAAAGAAAAAGAAGTTTTTATAGAATGTAAAACATGCTTAGAGGTCAAAAATGAAAACGAAAAACTTAAAGATAAAATTTTCAAACTTGACAAGTTTAAAAAAGGAAGTAACTCACTTAAGAAAATAATAAGTGTACAAGAAACTTCGGGAGATAAAACCGGTATAGGACTCACCTTAACTAATGTCTCAACTAGTGAAAATAAAAATATAAAGTTTGAATGTGAATCTAGTAAACAAAAACCATTAGAGTCAAAACCTAAGTATATACTTAGAGAAGATAGAAAAATACCTATTGCAAATGATGAGGAAGTAAAAAGTTTTTATAAACCATCATTAAAAGTCAAAACCGGATTTTCTAAACCAAAATTAAGATCTAAAACTCCACCACCAAGAAAACCAAATAATCCTCATACTCGATCTAAAACACCTCAACCTAGAAGAAACAAAAACAGACAAAATTACAATAACAATAGAAATCAAATGTGGAATTATCAACCAAGTTACAATCCTTGAGAAATATTACCACTATACATGCATCCTAGCCAAATGTTAAATATGTTTGGACCAAACAACTTTGGACCAATGAGACAATGGGGACCAAGTGGCTAAGTTGTCATTCTTCGAAGAAGTTGGAATCTCGTCTACAATGATTTCTATAAGTCAACATAATCACTTTAAGTGCTTGAAGAAATTCCATTGAAGACTAAAAAGGTACGCATCTCTTTTAAGTTCATCGCTATAATTTGCATGCTTAGATATATGATTAGTTAGATTAATGCTTAGCTACACATATATATTGTTTGTAACTCTTATACATATATATGTACATAATAGCTTATACTCTTATTACCTAGAAACATCATTGGTTGACCTTCCTAGGTATAAGATGAAATTGTTCATTGTTGAACAAAATAGAAAATGGAAATCTTCTATATCCACTATTAGCAAACTCATGGTGATGAAGTGAAATGAGTTAAGTGGATAAATCGTTAATATAGAAGTAGGATTAGATTCCTCGCGTAAGAAAACTATGGATGAAATAAGCTCCCGTAGACTATGGTATTTAGTTAGATAAGCGTGCAAAAACAAAGAAACTATAGATGTTAGGTTATACCCCATTCAACACTCACGCATCAAACATATAAATTTTTGTCATCACTTCCTTTAGGATCATAGGATATGTAGAAACGATAGCATGAGATAATAATAGGCTTAACCAATCCTCTTGAGTATGAGATCTTTAATCAACATCTTTTAAAATATATGATTAATGATATTTGTTGTCAAAAATCTAATATCTTTAAAAATATGCAAAAATCTCACATTTTGAAAATAGTTTCTCAAATAACTATCATACTTTTAAATAACATGTTTTCACTATCAATATCCACAATTTTGTTTTAATCAAAACTAAAGATTGGGAAAATATTCTTTACCGTTCATTCACACATTTTGAAGTAAAAATCAATCCATTTTATTCAAATAACTCTCACATGTAAGTGAAAACCTACTTTCAAACATTGTTGAATAATGCTAAAAACGTCTCTTTTAAATCATGCATGGTGATCTCATATTTGTCATCTATATTTATATAAATGACACTTATAAGTGAACTAAATCAAATCAAGAGGACCATGGTTTGTCTATTAAGACTTTGTTTGTAACAAGTCTAGAAATCCATGCTATCATAACTACCCACTTATTGCACATTGATACACATTAGGATTAAATCTCCTAGTTATGTAGTTATGAAATACTTGATGTTGCTTTATTGTTTCCTAGCACTTATATTTTACTTGCTTGATGAGTATGCTTACATGCTAGATGAAATTGCTTGTTTACTTAATCTCTTTGGTTAATAAGCTTTGGCTACATAATTGCCTACATAATTAGTATATGATTAATTGCCTCAAAGAGTTGGACTTGTTTGAAACAAAAAACACAACCTTTCTGCAATTCACTACCAAAAACCCTTTTCTGACAATCTGAGAATCACCAGATGGGCGGCCCCCTTAAATCATAAGGCGGCCCCCTTAATTATTAAGGGGACCAGCCTCCAATTAAGGGGACCGACCATCTGATGGTCGAAGGTGTTGTTTCCTTTTTCTACTTTTTAGCCCATTTCATCCTAAACTTCCCAAAATTCACAAATCTATTCTATCCAAAACCTTCCATCAAAGTTTATCCATCCTTGATCCTACCAATCCTACATTATAAACACTCTCATTCCTCTCAATCTCCACTCATCTCATCATTTCCTCTCACATTAAACCAAAACCACCAAGAAACTTGTTTGGAGAAGAAAGCCTAACTTCCTTTAAAATTCCGTCAAACCAAATGACGTTGTCAAACATCCAACACCAAATTCCTCCTATGTTTTCAAACATTACTCACCTAACACCTCACTCTCCTTCTCACCAACATTACATATCAAAAACCTTTATTCACCCACATCCTTCTACATTACACTCAAACCTCATAATCTTTTCACAACTCAAGCGATGTTGTCATAATCAACCAACACCTAAACCTCACTCTCACAAAAATGATCCATTTAAGAACAAATCATCCAATCGTGCTTTCACTAATGCTCCTTCTTATGATGAGCATGCACAATCCCAAAAGAATAATTCCAACCTCATTACCAACACTTTACATGTTGCTCACTCAACAAAAACACCATCCACTCATGAAGCATCTCTTCCACCCATATCATGTTTTCATGATTACCCAAGCTCAAACATGTCTCCACCACCAAGAGTATCACCACCACGTCCTACAACTTCACATGCCATTCCTATGTTGCATGTTCAAACCCTCACCCAAGACAACTATCATGCTTCACCACCATCACCTTCCTTCGAACACTTGAAGTTCGTTAAGGAGCTACAAGAAGCCCATGAGCTTAATGCTCTTTTAGCCTTACATCTTGCTCAACGCAATTTGGATCCACCTTCATCTAGCTCACCCTTATCACCACACAACATAAATCAAGTTGAAAAACATGTCAACAATTGACCTTGTTGCATCTTTCTCCTAAAAACCATTGCATTCAATGAGCACTTCACTTGGATTGAATATCTTCTCACTAGATCACATCCAATACCCTCACTTGAACAACATCCAAAACCTTAATCAACCTCTTCTGCTACAAACTCTCCACCACCAAACTCTCCAACATTCATGACCCAAACATATACCTCCATTAATCCAACAACCTTACCTTAACTTAACCATCTTCATTCCAAACACTCCATCACCAACCATCTAAGCATACTATATGCTTATGATTTTCACTTTCAAATACGAATCAACCATCCTTTTGTTACAAGCAAGTCCGATGGCTCTCTTTGGCAAATTAGGATCTTTAACATAATCACTTTGAATTAATTGTTATGCATCCTTAATATTTGTTTGCTATGCTTGTTATTTGTTTATTGCATATTCTTCTATATATGCTTGTGTTTCTACTATTTTTCTTGCGAGCATTCCATATCTCGATTCCTTGGTGCCATCGAACGAGGGGGAGCACACATCAAGGGGGAGATAACCTTTTTGATTTTACAAAAAGGGGGAGAAGTGAATACAAACTCACTAAATACATGTCTAAAAATTAATTTTTAGACTTGATGAGTTTAGGTTTTGTAATCATCAAAAAGGGGAAGATTGTTGATATAAATAATGTCTAAAAACATTATTAACATTTATCGATATCTCTATGTTTTGATAATCACAAAACGTAAACCCATTGAGCTAAAAATTATGACGTAAACAAGTATTTAGTGATAAATATTCACTTTACATCCAAATCACCTAAGATATGAATAAACAAAGTGTTTAATGTATTTTATGATCAAAGGAATTTTTATTTTTACAAACCTTACATTTTTATAAAGTGGGACAAACATTTTTAAACTTATACAAAATGTTTTTGTATTTATAAAGAAATGTTTTATTCAAAATAAACATTTTGAATTCAAATTTCTAACCAAAAAACGGCTATACTCTTCAGGAAAAACCTTCCCCACAAAAAAACAAAAATTCTGAAGAAAATATATTTTTTTGTTAGGCGGCTCCCTTAATTATTAAGCGGATATGACACCCCCAAAATTTTACAACGCAGCGGAATACCAATTTGGGTGTCACTTCATAGTTAAAACACACAAGTTACATAAAACGACCTCAAAAGAGTACAAAAATGTCACATTCGATTTGATAAATCAGAGTACAAAGGTCCCAGCAATTTCTTTTTAAAACTTAAGTTATAAGAATTAAAACATCACACATATATGTATTTTAAAGATAAAAAGTTATCGAATGTGTAGAAAACAAGTCTTTCAATATTTGATATCCACGCGACTCCGATTGCTCCTAATACTCAGCTAGCCAAATAATACCTGAGAAAATACATGCTAAAAAGTCAACATAAAGTTAAGTGAATTCATAGAGTTTAATAAGTAATCAGTTGAATACAAGATAATTCAGTTTAAAAGAAGTTGGGCTACGCCCGTAATTAAGTTGAAATGCAACAAATACAAGTCGGGAAATAAGATTTATAGCATTGAGCTCATGAAACCGAACCTTGGCCAAGTTTAAATGCCCCTCACAAGGTATTCAATTGCCATTTACCTCAATTCTCAATATTATATGTCCGTTTGACCCACAGTTGTCAAATGAGCGCTACTCACCCGGACAGGCCTGCCTGGCCAAATATGCATATCTATAATACTAGCGTTTACTCACGTAATTAACGGTTCATGAAATTAGGGACTTGATGGCAAAGGTACTCAATGTCTATAATTATGTAATCATGAAACTACTTGTATTCCGTTTGTAAAACTAGCATGTATCCCCCTCGCGAGGTTTATAAAACGTTTAAATAAGTAAAAGCGAGGCTATGAACTCACCTTAAGAGCAACAAGATCAGAAGTAAAATATATCTTCGGACGAGTTCGAAGCGTCTAAGCACAACCTAAAAGACGTGACGCGACTTAGAATGATAAAGAAGAGCGATATGAAAAAGTAAATCAAATGATCACGAGATATGTTTCCGAGATAAGCATGGCATTGCACTAAGACTTAACCCAAGGTATTTTCACTCTAAGATTGATGTTCGAACAGGTCTTATAGGTAATAAAACACCTACTAAGTTTCATTCCTTAATTCTTGTTTCACCTATTTGTATCTACATGTTTTAGATTTCAAGACAAGACGTAAAAACCATGTTGCTGAATTTTAGTCAACTCCACACCATCGTATCTCTTAACCTATAAAAGATACAAGGATGGGGCTTTCACCCCTGGAAATATACTTAAGTTTAGTTTCCAACACATTAGGCCATTCAATCAAATCATTTACCAATCAACGGGAAGTGAGTTTTTACTAACTATAACTCCAACCAGAAAGTTCGTTGAAATTCTAACGCTTACGGTTTTGGTCATAAATAATGTTCTATAATAGCTATTAAGTTGAAACCAATTGGAGGTGAAAGCTTATATTGTCTAGTGTTGAACCATGTTTTAAAACCTAAGCTTAATGTACAAAAATCTGGAGCAAAAATATGTTTTCCAACAGCAGCTCCAGAATTGACATGTTTCCATAAAACGACCATATCTCACTCATCCGGAGGAGATATCACCCTATCCAATTTGACACATGTACCTTAAACTTATTTCCATAATCCCATCAAATAATATAGACCTTCTTAGGCCAAAAGTTTTCTGCAATTAACCCATATATGCTGCTGGTCTGCAGCAGTCCCAACTTTTCCTACAAAACACTAATTTTAACGTATTTCCCAAACCGTGATAGATATTAAAGTGATTCCACTTGGAAATGTTAGCCTAAGATGTCTACTACAGGTCTCAACTTTTATTCCAACACTTTTAGTGTAAAAACCTGGAGTTAAACTCCTTTTTACAACAGTAGTTCAGAACTGATCAATTTTAGCAAAACGGCTATAACTCATTCATTCGGAAGAGTTGATAAACCCTCCAATTCGCCACTTGAAGCTAAGACATATATCTATATAAAAATGTAATTTCCCAGCAGGCCATAAGCTAAAAATCTTGCACACCAATTCATTTTATCTGCTGGTCTAAAACAGTCCCTATAATCAACCTCAAAATCCATCAAAACATCAATTCTAACACTATCCAATACCATACAATGCCATCTAAACCACTTATAACATATCTCATACACAAGAACTCATCAAAATCAGAAAATCCATAATTAATTAAATAACAAAAACCATTTGCATGTGACAAAAATCAAAGAGGATGATGGGATTAACTTACTAGAAGTGAAAATCACAAACAACCAAATTAGGGCTTGAATAAAAACGACCCAATTGACACCAAAGATAATAAAACACTTCTCTTCTAGCCTTCAAAATATGATTAGGGGCTGAGAATAAACTCTAATCGATCTTGAGGAAGACTTCAATAAAACTTCAATAAAACATCAAGAAAACCTTCAAATCTTCGATTCAAATCACCATCTTCTTCAAGGGTCTTCAAAGGAATGTTATGGAGATTATTTTGATGATGAAAAATCACAGAGGTGAGGGTGTGGAGATGGTGATTCGTGGCTTTAACAAAGAGGAAGAGGAGTTGGATGTTTATTTTGAGTTTGGTGAGATTTGCATGTCAAGAGAGAGAATGATGATTTTTTTTTTTTTGAAAATGAAGTAATGTGGAGTGTGTGTGGGTATACGGCCAGCCTTGGGTATTAAATGGGAAGGTTTTTATTAATATGTGATTAATATTGGTGTCTTAGTGTGTTTGTGGGGTTTAAAACAAGCGTACGGTATTAAAAACGCGAATTACGCAGTACCGGGAGACTTAAAAACGTGAATTTTGGAAAAGTGTTATAAAAATATTTTGAAATTGTTATAAAGTGTTAAAAATGGCTAATTTTTATATTTCATGAGAGCCTTGGGTTTATCGAAGTGTTTAAACGTCGTTAAAAAAAATAAAATCGTGAGTCGAAAACACGTTTGGTGACACCGGTTCTTGATATAAGTGACATAAGCTATAAAAATGACACGACAAGTATAAAACTCTTTAGTAAACATGAAATAGTTTAAAAATTCATAAAATATATAAATTATCATAGTCTAGGGTTGGTTCACTTTGTCAAAACCTTAAAACGTAAATTTAAATCGGTAAAACGTAAGGGTGCAAGGTTTATGTAAAATTAGAAAAATTAAATTAGGACTTTTAAAATAGGATTGTAAGGAACCAAAAATGCATAAAAAGTGTAGAGTGGGCATAGTATTGTGTCGGTTGAATTAATTGAACGAGTCATGACGTACGCGGATCACTTCTGACGAAGTTAATTATTTAAAAATAAAATAGTTAAATAATAAGAATATTAGAATTAGTGACATGAAATTTTTGAAATGTCACAGGGGACCGGCTAGAAAATGAAGGGGACCGGCCAGACAATTAAGGGGACCGCCCACGCACCCAAACAGTATTTTTTTTCCTTTTAAATACTAGTTCATTTCACAGATTTTTCTCACCTTTTGCACCCCAAAACTTTCTGTTCTAGATCTCATTTCTATTCTCTAAAATCATTTGATCATATATACATTAATCTTTGTTTCAAAGTGATCCAAGCCTCGACCTTTCAAGTGCAAGAGAAGAATACTTCAATCTATCAAGAGAAGAAGTATTACAACTTGTTGTGACCTCCACATCCAAGTTGTTAGAGCCTCATCCATTATATCTATTTCTTTGTGTAACTAGTTGTGAATACTTGATAGAAAATAGATTAGCAAGGTGTGTAGATAGAGAGATTGTGTAGTAGATAGTTGTGAAGTAGAGAAGTTGGGAAGTAGATAGTTGTGAAGAAGATTGTTGTGAAGTAGATAGTTGTAAAGATAGATAGGTGTGAAGAAGTAGTATTGTGATTAAGTAGTGACTACGTGTGAAGAAGTTGTGTAGAAGGTATGAATAAGTTGTGACGAAGTTGTGGTGTGTATATTGGTGTGTAAGGTTTCTCCGCCATAAGGAGCTTGTTGACATAGTGAAGAAAACTCTCGAGTAGGTGACTCGAGGAGTGGAGTAGGGCAAGGAAGGTGTCCTTGTAGCCGAACCACTATAAATCCTTTGTCTCGCGGTTAGATCTTTCCATATCTTACTTATTATCTTGCTTTTATCGTTATTACTTTTGTTGACGTAGACGTATATATATATATATATATATATATATATATATATATATATATATATATATATATATATATATATATATATATATATATATATATATATATATATATATTTGCTCATATAGTGCTAGTATTGATTTTACTTAAAGATTAAACGAAAGTTTCATTCACAAAACAAAGTTTTTACAATCAAACTAAAAAGATAACATACATATAATTGATCATTTCGATCAAGTATAGTTTTTGTACAAAATATAACTAAGGATTATAAAATAAACGAGTACTTACTTATCTCTCGTATATAGCTATAATTGTTTATATTATGCATGTGTTGATTTCACATACTTAGCTTATATTATTATTTTTCATACTTCGATATAGTTGTTCATATTGTTCAAAATTTGAGTTCACATAGGATTGAATCAAAGTTTTAAAAGCAAACAAGGTTTTAAAACTAAACTAAGTTTTCATAATAAAATTAAAAAGACGTAAAACTATTCAACCCCCCTTCTAGTTTTCCGCATAGTGAAATCTAAGTAAACACATTTCTCCCACTTAGTGCTCACAACCTTAGTTTAAATAAGTTTATTTTCATTTTAGTATTTTATTTTGATTGCATCTTAATATTGGGTTAGCTAACTAGCAACTAATTCCGCCCTAAATCCTTCAAAACCCGAGATTTTTACTTGCTTTCATAAAAATATAAAAATACAAAAAGAATCATCTCTCATCTCTAGAACTAGTATTTAGGTTTTCTAATCCTAGCGACACTATTCCTAGCTGAACGATCAATCCCCCGGTACTTGTCACTATACTATACTACAACGATCAGGTACACTGCCTGGTGGGGGTTGTAAGCTTCTCAAGATCCCTTGAGAGGTAAAGCCTGGTGCGATCCCTACGTATCTCATGACGACCCAGTGAAATCCTGACGGCGTCACAACAAGGGCATCAAGACTAATTATGGTGACGGCCTGCATAAGGTGTATACATGACGGTGTCAGACCCAGATCTATGCAGTCCGAGAAACTATTTGGCGGCGAGATGACGGCGTCAGACGTTTGTTCTTGACGCCGTCACCCATCAAAATCTATATATAGTTTTCTATTTTCCATTCATTAAAGAGGGACTTGTGTGGAGAAAACTAGGGCTGAACTTTGTAAACCCTAGGTCATATTTTATAGTGTTTTCAAGGGTTTTCACCCCTTAAATCCTTTCATGTTCAATTGAGATAAGTCTTCTCTTAATTCATTCAATATGTCTATGTATTGTTTGAATATATCTTTTGCTTTTCTTGATTTCAACATGCTAGGCTAGATCTATCTTGTGTTTGCTTAGATGCAATGAAACCTAGATGTTAATTATGTGTTGATTACTTGTTTATGATTGTATTGGATGAATGATTTCAATGTTAGGCTTAAGAAAACTGGCAGATCTCCATTGTGTAACATGGTTGAACGTCTTAGGAAACATGAACCGATGTGTACTAGGTTTTATTGGTTGTATTTAATGCATGAGCAAATTCTAGTGATCCCATGTTAGGAGCTTCTTAGCCGGCTCGACATAGGAGTGAAGTAGGCGCTCAAAGGATTGGGGAAGTAAGTACGCCACCCCATGAATGGTATTAACAAATACAATCCATCATCCACGCAACTATAACAAGTAATTAACGTGTAAAAGATGTCTAGGGAGTAGTGAAATCTAAGTAAACACAATTCTCCCACATATTGCTCACAACTCTAGTATAATTTAGTTTATTTTCATTTTTAGTATTTTATTTTGATTGCATATTTAGTATTGGGTTAGTTGACTAACAACTAATTCCGCCCAAATCCTCCAAACCCGAGATTTTTAATTGCTTTCATAAAAATATAAAAAATATAAAAAGAATCATCCCTCATCTCTAGACCTAGTCTTTAGGTTTTCTGATCCTAGCGACACTATTCCTAGCTGAACGATCAATCCCCCGGTACTTGTCATTATACTATATTACATCGATCAGGTACACTGCCTGGTGGGGGTTGTAAGCTTCTTGAGATCCCTCGAGAGGTAAAGCCTGGTGCAAATCCCTACGCATCAAGTTTTTGGCGCCGTTGCCGGGGAATAGTTATTGTCTAGGTTAGAATCTCTTTTTATTAGGTCTACTTGCTAGATTCCTTTCTAGTAAGATTTTATTTTTATTTTTTAGGTTCTCTTTAGTCTATCTTATTTCTTCGTGCTTTTGTTCGTAACTCTTTGCCGTCCGACATCATGGAAGATGGTAACATCTTTGAACCCGTCATCCCACCACAACAAAACCCACCACTAGATAACCAACCTCTTAGGCCCCGAACCCTAGGAGAATACTCCCGACCTAGCCACCAAGGCTATCGAAACACCATTGAGCTCACCCAAGGAGCCAATGTGACAACCTTGCGATCCGACACTATCCGGTTGGTGCAAAGCGGATGTGCATTCCATGGACTTCGTTCCGAATATCCAAACCAACATCTCAAGGACTTCCTTAAAATCGTAGATTCTATAGACCTTGATGTTACAACTAGAGAGTCAACCCGATTACGCCTATTCCAATTCTCTCTACATGATCAAGCTAGCCAATTGCTTGAGCGTTTACCCGCGGGATCCATCACCTCATGGGATGATCTCACCACTCGTTTCCTTGCTCAATTTTTCCCACCGGGAAGAACTACCAAGCTTAGAAATGACATCTTGATGTTCCAACAACGTTAAAATGAAACTCTTTATGAAGCATGGATTCGATTCAAGGACTTACTCCAAAAAGTCCCTCATCATGGCATAGATCTTTGGCTCCAAGTTCAAATCTTTTATGACCATATCGATGATCCGGGTATATTTGTTTTGCCTTGTAAGATACGAAGATCCGAAGCTTTCGACACACTAGCCGATTTAGGGTCAAGCCTCAACTTGATTTCCCTATCCCTTTTCACCACTCTCAAGCTAGGAAAGTTAGAGGAGACGGAGGTATTGATAGGTCTAGCGGATGGAAGTATTGCCCACCAGGTTGGAATGATTAAGGATGTAGTTGTTCACGTAGGGAAGTTAACTATCTTAGCGGATTTTCACGTTCTAGACATGGTTAGTGACACTACATGCCCATTGTTAGTAGGAAGAGGATTCTTAGCAACCGCTAGTGCCATGATAGATTGTAAGGAGTCTAAGATAGCGGTAGGTGAGGGCGACACTTGGTCGGTATACGATGTTAAGAAACATAGCAATGATTGTGAGGATGAACCAACACCACATTGGGTAGAGATAAATAGGAGACCATCTAGATATGGACCTTGGATAGAAATGAACTTTATAGGACCTCAACGCCCATTTTATCTAGAAAAAGATTTCATCGAAAAAACACATTCGGTGGAACAACTCATAGCTAGAGATGAAGAGCTAGATCCTTTTGAGGACCCCCTAGTCTTTAGGAAGATGATTGAGTTCTTAAGCGTAATGCCTATTAATATAGAGATGAATAAGTGGAAAAGAGAGGGAGATAAGTGTAAATGGAGGTGGGACAAGCCACCTAAAGAAGGTGACGGATCATGGCATATGAAGATGACTTTATATGATCCGGACGGAGAGAAGTTTGAAAGGTCATACCGTACTAAGAAAACCGATAGGAAGTTAAAACCTAAGTTTGATCCCAAAGATGTCCTCAATGAGGAACTCATCCTTATCACGTAGTAACCCATGACCTTGAGTCTAGCTACAAGACTCGTAAATAAAGAAAAGCGCTTCTTGGGAGGCAACCCATGTTTTGTGTGATTTTTATTTTGTTTGTTTGTTATTTGCTTCCGTATGCATGCTTTATTTTTATTGTTGGTAGATCATGTTTCAAAACTAAAATAGTGAAAATACTTTACTTTGTTGTTTGGCCTAGTCTTAACTTCATCCAAAGGTATTTTTGCAAAAGATAAGTGTAAGGGGAAACCCCAAATATGTTTTTTAAGAAACCAAACCGATCATGATTCTCCACAATATTAAGTGAACATGTATATTCGTATTTGTTAGAGTCAAATGCGTGTATCGAGTCATAATGAAGTTTTGCAGGATTTTCCAGGAAGTAGGACGAAGTTTTTCCATAAATTTTCCGGAAACTTAACATAAGAATTTCTGCAGGTCACTTCTGACGGCGTCAGGAGTTTACTCTTGACGGCGTCACGTTTAAAAATCTGGAAATTTTACCAGTTTTGTTTTTCTAACGGAATCTTAAAGTTTTTGTTGAGTTATTAGTTTTATAATCTCCAGGAAATCTGCAAACATCATTCCACAAGCATTATATCTTATTTTGTTTTCTAAGATTTATTAGCATATGTAGATTGCCGCTGATTTTATGCGAGGTTGCCTTGTCTGTTTTCTCAGGTTTTACAGGTTATGTATAACAAGAAGATGATTATTATTCTGGAAGGGAAGCTTTGATTGTTCATTTTCTTGGAGGAAGATCTAACCTGGCCACCTTATTATCCATATCGAGCGAATCAGGGGAGTATTTGATTTCATTTGTTTTACTTATTTCACTTTTACATTCTTTACTTGAACATTGGGAACAATGTTCATCCTAAGTGTAAGGGGGGGGGGGGGGGGTAAAATGATGATACCTTATAGATACACTTTCGCTTGAGTTTTTTTGTTTAATAGTAGATGTGTAATAAAACTATGATAAATACTTATTAGTGCAATTTTAGCGCCAAATATAAATTTTTTTACAACATTTAGGAGTGACACTTGAGCCATAGCAAGCGTCTCATGGATAGGAGATTGTATGACTTGCACAAAACCGTACTATTCAGAAAAATTTTCCACCCAAATATGAGAGGTTCGCCTTTAGATTTGATAGGAAAAGCATTCATTATTAGTGCTTATGAGTGTACCGGTAGCATTTAAATTCTAGAACTTGCGTTAGTGATGCATCCCGAGACCGCTAGTGAGACTACATTCGTGTAGTAGGATTTACTACATGATAAGAGGCATTAGGATCACCCTTGTGTTAAACCCGTATCATAATTACTTGACCATTTAAGTCATATTACTTGGCTAGTAAGTCAACTAATTTTTCCCACACCTTAGCGTTGTACTCATTTTTAGTAGACGAAACCCCTAGTACACCCTTCAGAGCCTATCTTTTCGTTTCTAACTTTAAGCATCTTACTTAAAGGAAGAATTTGTTACACCCCACTTAAATGTACAACCAAATCGCCTTAGCCTTCCGTGTATGCACTCATCTTTAGTGCATTATTGTTATCTGTTAAACCCTAAGTTAATTATCTAATTGATTACATGGTTGCTAAGTCGAGTCATATCCTTGTACATATTGTTTTGGGGTGATTGAGACTCATGGGTAAAGTACTTATTTTATGGAGTAATGGGGAAGAACATCGTCTATTACCCCCATATGTGCGTTAATCTTAAAAGTACTCCAAGTGTTTTGATTTTCTTAATTCAAGTCATTAGATTAGTTTATTGTAAAGTATGTAAAAATTTAAGTGTAAGGGGAATGTTCATTCCCTATGATGTATTATTTTGGATGGTAAGGTAAGAGTGTATGCAAAATTATATATATATATATATATATATATATATATATATATATATATATATATATATATATATATATATATATATATATAAACAAGAGAAAAGAGAAAAAACATATGGACTACCATCCTGTTTCATTCTATGTTTATTTTATGTTTTTGTTATTTTTTATTTATTAGCTTAAGTCGAGTCTAGTCTTGGTTTAGCAATGCCATATTGTACATGTAATTAACCAAGATTGTTAACTCGCCACCAGTAAAGACTGCCTATATCCAACAAAACCGTGTATTCCATATCCCTACACCTAACGTTACAACCTTTTAAAAGACCTCTTTGATAGTTTATCCTAGGTGCTTACGCCATGTGGTAGAGGTTTGATCCTTTCCCAAGCCTATGGTAATCTATTTTGCTGTGACAGGTAGTGAGAGATGTTTTCCGTTTCCATATTGTGATATATACTTTATTACACCCGAGAGATATGAGTATCTAAACACTATTTGTGAGGTGCTAGTGTATGACCTCCGTGCTTATCTTTGGTCTTTAGTGGAACGATTATTTTTTGTAATTACTTTTATATTAGTGTTAAATGACCCCTAACTTGTATTTTGACTAGAATAAAAGCGAATTTGCTTGAGGACAAGCAAATCCCAAGTGTAAGGGTATATGATGAGACGAAAAATGAACCACTTTTAGGGGGTCATTTAAACCCGGAATTGAATTTATTTGATCAAATATTGCCCTAAATCGTTCCTTTTGTGATTTTAGGTAATTTGGGAGTGAATTCTGGAAAAGGAAGCAATTCGGACATTCTTGGAGCATAAAAGTGAAGAAAACGGCAAAGTCTTAATTTTCCATGCTGAGAACAGTACCTGACAGCGTCAAGAGGAAGATCCTAACGGCGTCAAGTGTAAAAAACCATGACGACCCAGTGAAATCCTGACGGCGTCAGACCCAGATCTAGGCAGTCCGAGAAACTATTTGGCGGTGAGATGACGGCGACAGACGTTTGTTCTTGACGCCGTCACCCATCAAAATCTATATTTAGTTTTCTATTTTTCATTCATTAAAGAGGGACTTGTGTGGAGAAAACTAGGGCCGAACTTTGTAAACCCTAGGTCATATTTTACAGTGTTTTCAAGGGTTTTCACCCCTTGAATCCTTTCATGTTCAATTGAGATAAGTATTCTCTTAATTCATTCAATATGTGTATGTGTTGTTTGAATATATCTTATGCTTGTCTTGATTTCAACATGCTAGGCTAGATCTATCTTGTGGTTGCTTAGATGTAATGAAACCTAGATGTTAATTATGTGTTGATTACTTGTTTATGGTTGTATTGGATGAATGATTTCAATGTTAGGCTTAAGAAAACTGGCAGATCTCCATTGTGTAACATGCTTGAACATATTAGGAAACATGAACCGATGTGTACTAGGTTTTATTGGTTGAATTTAATGCATGAGCAAATTCTAGTGATCCCATGTTAGGAGCTTCTTAGCCGGCTCGACATAGGAGTGAAGTAGGCGCTCATAAGATTGGGGAAGTAAGTACGCCACCCCATGAATGGTATTAAGGAATACAATCCGTCATCCACGCAACTATAACAAGTAATTAACGTGTAAAAGATATCTAGGGAGTAGTGAAATCTAAGTAAACACAATTCTCCCACATATTACTCACAACTCTAATTTAGTTTATTTTTATTTTTAGTATTTTATTTTGATTGCATCTTTAGTATTGGGTTAGTTGACTAGCAACTAATTTCGCCCAAATCCTCCAAACCCGAGATTTTTAATTGCTTTCATAAAAATATAAAAAATACAAAAAGAATCATCCCTCATCTCTAGACCTAGTCTTTAGGTTTTCAAATCCTAGCGACACTATTCCTAGCTGAACGATCAATCCCCCGGTACTTGTCATTATACTATACTACATCGATCAGGTACACTGCCTGGTGGGGGTTGTAAGTTTCTCGAGATCCCTCGAGAGGTAAAGCCTGGTGCAAATCCCTACGCATCACCTCCCAAGAAGCGCTTTTCTTTATTTACGAGTCTTGTAGCTAGACTCAAAGTCACGCCCTATTACGTGACTCCATCCCCCGTCACATTCTCAAGGTCATCTTCATTATTAGTCTTATATTCTGGACCTAATTGCAAGCATTCCTTGTAAAAGCCAAATATCTTATCCATCACATAACCTACTCCTCTTTTTCTATCTTCATCATTCCTATAGTAAACCGCTTGCTTTTGTTCCTTTTCTAAGTTTGGCATTAGACGAAATTGTTCAATATGGTATGGCACTTGGTAATCAATCTCATCGACCTCATCCGTAAACCTAACTATCCCTAATGATGGGTCATAAGTCATGTTGGAAACCTTTATGAATGGCTTTCCTAATACTACTTGGGATAAACAACCATCAATCATTGGACGAATGTCCTCTACAATCAAGAACTCGGTGATATATGTGAAGTTTCATACGTACACGTGCATCTCCTTAACTCTCCCCATAAATTTATTAATCTTCCCCGTGTCTGGATCTTTCCTAGGTCCAAGTTGCTTCTTTATCACCCAATTGTGATGGATCCTTGTCATGATGTTTATGGGGGATCTAAGGTCGATGTAAGCCTTCTAAACATGTACTTTCCCTATGTTACATGGATTATTCAAATTAGATGGGTCACCCGATTTTATGATTAGTGAACTTATACAATATGGCGTTCTAGGATCCTCAAATAGATGCTAATGGCATGCACGTTCATCCTTAGTGGAAAACATGTTGAAGTAATCATCTACTTCTTCCAACACCTCCTTATTATCATTCCTAGTTTCATCCTTAAGATCACTTCCTATTTAAGCCCTATCTCTATCTTCTTCCCCACTGATGAGGCGAAAAATGAACCACTTTTAGGGGGTCATTTAAGCCCGGAATTGAATTTATTTGATCAAATATTGCCCTAAATCGCTCCTTTTGTGATTTTAGGTACTTTGGGAGTGAAATCTGGAAAAGGAAGCAATTCGGACGTTTTTGGAGCATAAAAGTGAAGAAAACGCCATAGTCTTAATTTTCCAAGCTGGGAACAGTGTGTGACGGCGTCAAGAGTAACAAGTTGACGGCGTCAAGAGTAAAAATCATGACGGCCCAGTACAGAAATGAAGGCGTCACAAGGAAGAGCGTCAAGAGTTAAATACGTGACGGCCTGGAAAAATGTAATACATGACGGCGTCAAATGTAGATCAAGGCAGTCCGAGGATTCTTTTGGAGGCGAGATGACGGCGTCACAATGTTGTTCTTGACGTCGTCAGCCTCTATTTTCTATATATAGTTTTCTAATTTTCATTCATTGAAAGGAACAGGTTTGGAGAAACCCTAAGGCCGAACCATATACAAATTTTACAGCTTTTTCAATGGTTTTCAGCCCTTGAATGCTTACATGTGCTATTGAGATAAGTGTTCTTTTAATTCAATCAATATGTCTATATGTTGGTTGTCTATATCTTGTGCTTGTCTTGATTCCACCATGCTAGGCTAGATTTATCTTGTGTTTGCTTAGATCTAATGAAACCTAGATGTTGATTATGTGTTGATTACTTGTTTATGGTTATATTGGATGAATGATTTCAATGTTAGGCTTAAGAAAACTGGCAGATCTCCAAATGGTAACATGCTTGAACGTCTTAGGAAACATGAACCGATGTGTACTAGGTTTTATTGGTTGTATTTAATGCATGAGTAAATTCTAATGATCCCATGTTAGGAGCTTCTTAGCCGGCTCGACATAGGAGTGAAGTAGGCACTCATAGGATTGGGGAGTTAAGTACGCCACCACATGAATGGTATTAAGGAATACAATCCGTCATCCACGTAACTATAACAAGTAATTAACGTGTAAAAGATATCTAGGGAGTAGTGAAATCTAAGTAAACACATTTCTCCACTTATTGCTCACAACCTTAGTTTAATTTAGTTTTATTTTCATTTCTAGTATTTTATTCTGATTGCATCTTAATATTGGGTTAGTTGACTAGCAACTAATTCCGCCCAAATCCTTCAAAACCCGAGATTTTTATTTGCTTTCTAAAAAATATAAAAATACAAAAAGAATCAGCTCTCATCTCTAGAACTAGTATTTAGGTTTTCTAATCCTAGCGACACTATTCCTAACTGAACGATCAATCCCCTGGTACTTGTCATTATACTATACTACATCGATCAGGTACACTGCCTGGTGGGGGTTGTAAGCTTCTCGAGATCCCTCGAGAGGTAAAGCCTGGTGCAAATCCCACGCATCAAGTTTTTGGCACCGCAGCCCGGGGAATAGTTATTGTCTAGGTTAGAATCTCTTTTTATTAGGTCTACTTGCTAGATTCCTTTCTAGTAAGATTTTATTTTTATTTTTATGTTTTCTTTAGTCTATCTTATTTCTTTGTGATTTTGTTCGTAACTTTTCACCACCCCGACATCATGGACGATGGGAACATCTTTGAACCCATCATCCCACCACAACAAAACCCACCACTAGAACCTCTTAGGCCCCGAACCTTAGGAGAGTATTCCCGATCTAGCCACCAAGGCTACCGAAACACCATTGAGCTCACCGGAGCAAATGTGACCCCCTTGCGATCCGACACCATCCGGTTGGTGCAAAGCGGATGTGCATTCCATGGACTTCGTTCCGATGATCCAAATCAACATCTTAAGGACTTCCTAAAAAATGTAGATTCCATAGACCTAGATGTTGCAACTAGAGAGACAACCCGATTACGCCTATTCCAATTCTCTCTACGGGATCAAGCTAGTCAATGGCTTGAGCGTTTACCCACGGGATCCATCACCACATGGGATGATCTCACCACTCGTTTTCTTGCTCAATTTTTCCCACCGGGGAGAACTACTAAGCTTAGAAATGACATCTTGATGTTCCAACAACGTCAAAATGAATCTCTTTATGAAGCATTGACTCGTTTCAAGGACTTACTCCAAAAAGTCCCTCATCATGGCATAGATCTTTGGCTCCAAGTCCAAATCTTTTATGACCATATCGATCTCTCCACGAGGCGAGCCATTGACCAATCGGCCGGTGGTAAGCTACGTGATCTAAGTGCGGAACAATCATGGGAACTCATAGAAGATCTTGCTCTCTATGACAATGAAAGTTGGAATGATCCCCGTGATTTGAACAAAACGGTCAAGGCAATATCTTTGCCTTCAAACAACTCTAGCACTCCCGACCGTAGGATCATGGAACTTGAGGACCAAATCAAGTTTCTCATTAAATCCTACAAAGCTCCTAAGCCTTCAAGCCAAGTGAACAAAATCACTTCTTCATGCGAATTATGTAGTGGTCCCCATGACACTCGTGATTGTGTGGAACTCCCCGGAACAGCTTTTGCGGACTACGCATCCACGCGTACCGACAAAGCGGGAGATAAGTGGTACACTTTCAAGCCCGAGCCAAACCCTTACGGTGATTCATACAAACCCTCTTGGAAAAATCACCCAAACCTTAGGTGGAAACAAAATCAACCAACTTCTTCCAATCCGCCTAATCGTTACCAACCAAACGGTCCACCCTCCAACCGTACTTTCAACAACAATCCTTCTAACAACTATGGTAGTACCAACAATCTTGAAGGATTGATGTCTAAATTCATGGCATCTCAAGAAGCTCGCATATCTAAGTTTGAAGCCGATTTCAAACAAAAGCAAAGCGAGATGACCACCAAAATTGACGCATTGTTGAAAGTTCTCAATGACCGAGAAATGGGAGCACTCTCAAGCGACACGGTCAAGGATCCGAAACTAAACGTTAATTTCATATCTTCAGTTTCGTCACCCACTTCGTGTTCACAATACTACTCGATTAAATCAACGAGCACGTGTTTCAAACAAAACCAAATTCTTCAAAAGGACCAATCAAGTAAAACACCCGATATAAAACCGGCCAAAAGTATAGTTGAAACACCTCCTACGCAAGACCTTGACGATGAATTCAAGGAACTTCACCTTGAACGCCCCGTCATTGATGTCTTAGCCCGTGCTCCCTACTATAGTGCCCTCCTAGAAAATATATGAGAAGTTTAAACTAGGTAAAAATGGGACCGACTTCGTTCAAAACAAGTTGCCTAAAAAGCTTGATGATCCGGGTATATTTGTTTTGCCTTGTAAGATAGGAAGATCCGAAGCTTTCGACACACTAGCCGATTTAGGGTCAAGCCTCAACTTGATTCTCTTATCCTTATTCACCACTCTTAAGCTAGGAAAGTTAGAGGAAACGGAGGTATTGATAGGTCTAGCGAATGGAAGTATTGCCCACCCGGTTGGAATGATTAAGGATGTAGTTGTTAACGTAGGAAAGTTAACTATCTTAGCGGATTTTCACGTCCTAGACATGGTTAGTGACACTACATGCCCATTATTGGTAGGAGAGGATTTTTAGCAACCGCTAGTGCCATGATAGATTGTAAGGAGTCTAAGATAGCGGTAGGTGAAGGCGATACTTGGTCGGTGTACGACATTAGGAAGCATAGTTATGATTGTGATGATGAACCGACACCACATTGGGTAGAGATGAATAGGAGACCATCTAGATATGGACCTTAGATAGAAAGGAACTTTATAGGACCTCAATGCCCATTCTATCTAGAAAAAGATTTCATTGAAAAGACACATTCGGTGGAACAACTCATAGCTAGAGATGAAGAGCTAGATCCCTTTGAGGACCCCTTAGTATTTAGGAAGATGATTGAGTTCTTGAGCGTAATGCCTATTAATATAGAGATGAATAAGTGGAAAAGAGAGGGAGACAAGTGTAAATGGAGGTGGGACAAGCCACCTAAAGAAGGTGACAGATCATGGCATATGAGGATGACTTTGTATGATCCGGATGGAGAAAAGTTTGAAAGGTCATACCATACTAAGGAAACCGATAGGAAGTTGAAACCTAAGTTTGATCCCAAAAATGTCCTCAATGAGGAACTCACCCGTATCACGTAGTAACCTATGACCTTGAGTCTAGCTACAAGACTCGTAAATAAAGAAAAGCGCTTCTTGGGAGGCAACCCATGCTTTGTGTGATTTTATTTTGTTTGTTTGTTATTTGCTTCCGTATGCATGCTTTATTTTAATTGTTGGTAGATCATGTTTCTAAACTAAAAAGTGGAATACTTTACTTTGTTGTTTGGCCTAGTCTTAACTTCATCCAAAGGTATTTTTGCAAAAGATAAGTGTAAGGGGAAACCCTAAATATGTTTTTAAGAAACAAACCGATCATGATTCTCCACAATATTAAGTGAACATGTATATTCGTATTTGTTAGAGTCAAATGCTTGTATTGAATCATAATGAAGTTTTGCAGGATTTTCCAGGAAGTAGGACCAAGTTTTTCCAGAAATTTTCCGGAAACTTAACATAAGAATTTCTGTAGGTCACTTCTGACGGCGTCACGTGTTTACTCTTGACGGCGTCACGTGTAAAAACCTGGAAATTTTACCAGTTTTGTTTTTCTAACGGAGTTTTAAAGTTTTTGTTGAATTATTAAGTTTTATAATCTCCAGGAAATCTGCAAACTTCATTCCACAAGCATTATATCTTATTTTGTTTTCTACGATTTAGTAACTTATGTAGATTGCCGCCGATTTTATGCGAGGTTGCTTTGTTTGTTTTCTCAGGTTTTTACAGGTTATGTATGACAAGAAGATGATTTATATTCTGGAAGGGAAGCTTTGATTGTTCATTTTCTTGGAGGAAGATCTAACCTGGCCACCTTATTATCCATACCGAGCGAATCAGGGGAGTATTTGATTTCATTCTTTTTACTTTTTCACTTTTACATTATTTACTTGGACATTGGGGACAATGTTCATCTTAAGTGTAAGGGGAGGGTAAAATGATGATACCTTACAAATACACTTTCGCTTGAGTTTGTTTGTTTGATAGTAGATGTGTAATAAAACTATGAGAAATACTTGTTAGTGTAATTTTAGCGCCAAATTTAAAATTTTTTACAACATTTAGGAGTGAAACTTTAGCCATAGCAAGCGTCTCATGGATAGGAGATTGTATGACTAGCACATAACCGTACTTTCAGAAAAATTTTCCACCCAAATATGTGAGGTTCGCCTTTAGATTTGATAGGAAAAGCATTTACTATTAGTGCTTATGAGTGTACTGGTAGCATTTAGATTCTAGAACTTGCGTTAGTGATGCATCCCGAGACCGCTAGTGAGACTACATTCGTGTAGTAGGATTTACTACATGATAAGAGGCATTAGGATCACCCTTGTGTCAAACCCGTATCATAATTACTTGACCATTTAAGTCATATTACTTGGCTAGTTAAGTCAATTAATTTTTCCCACACCTTAGCGTTGTACTCATTTTTAGTACAAGAAACCCTTAGTACACCCCTCCGAGCCTATCTTTTTGTTTCTAACTTTAAGCATATTACTTAAAGGAAGAATTGTTACACCTCACTTAAATGTACACCCAAATCGCCTTAGCCTTCCGTGTATGCACTCATCTTTAGTGCATTATTGTTATTTGTTAAACCCTAAGTTAACTATCTAATTGATTACATGGTTGCTAAGTCGAGCCATATCCTTGTACATATTGTTTCGGGACGATTGGGTAAAGTACTTATTTTATGGAGTAATGGGGAAGAACATCATATTATTACCCCCATATGTACGTTAATCTTAAAAGTGCTCCAAGTGTTTTGATTTTCTTAATTCGAGTCATTAGATTAGTTTATTGTAAAGTATGTAAAAATTCAAGTGTAAGGGGAATTTTCATTCCCTATGATGTATTATTTTGGATGGTAGGGTAAGAGTGTATGCAAAAAAAAAAAAAAAAAAAAAAAAAAAAAATC
The DNA here is from genome assembly GCA_030686995.1 of Artemisia argyi. Lineage (NCBI taxonomy): Eukaryota > Viridiplantae > Streptophyta > Magnoliopsida > Asterales > Asteraceae > Artemisia > Artemisia argyi. Next base: position 151,879,290 of record CM060680.1, on the reverse strand, counting down.
GAAAAAACAAGAAAAAGAAAAAGAAAAAAAAAATAGAAAAAGAGAAAAGAAAAACATACGGACTACCATCCCTTTTCATTCTATGTTCATTTTACGTTTTTGTTATTTTTAATTTATTAGCTTAAGTTGAGTCTAGTCTTGGCTTAGCAACGCCATATTGTACATGTAATTAACTAAGATTGTTAACTCGCCACCAGTAAAGACTGCTTATATCCAACAAAACTGTGTATTTCATATCCCTACACCTAACGTTACAACCCTTTAAAAGACCTCTTTGATAGTTTATCCTAGGTGCTTACGCCATGTGGTGGAGGTTTGATCATTTCCCAAGCCTACGGTAATCTATTTTGCTATGACAGGTAGTGAGAGATATCTTCTGTTTCCATATTGTAATTTATACTTTATTACACCCGAGAGATGTGAGTATCTAAACACTATTTATGAGGTGCTAGTGTATGACCTCCGTGCTTGTCTTTGGTCTTTAGTGGAACTATTATTTGTTGTAATTACTTTTATATTAGTGTTAAATGACCCATAACTTGTATTTTGATTAGAATAAAAGCGCATTTGCTTGAGGACAAGCAAATCTCAAGTGTAAGGGTATATGATGAGGCAAAAAATGAACCACTTTTATGGGGTCATTTAAGCCCGTAATTGAATTTATTTGATCAAATATTGCCCTAAATCGTTCCTTTTGTGATTTTAGGTACTTTGGGAGTGAAATCTGGAAAAGGAAGCAATTCGGACGTTTTTGGAGCATAAAAGTGAAGAAAACGCTAAAGACTTAATTTTCCAAGCTGGGAACAGTGTGTGACGGCGTCAAGAGTAACAAGTTGACGGCGTCAAGAGTAAAAATCATGACGGCCCAGTACAGAAATGAAGGCGTCACAAGGAAGAGCGTCAAGAGTTAAATACGTGACGGCCTGGAAAAATGTAATACATGACCGCGTCAAATGTAGATCAATGCAGTTCGAGGATTCTTTTGGCGGCGAGATGGCGGCGTCACAATGTTGTTCTTGATGCCGTCAGCCTCTATTTTCTATATATAGTTTTCTAATTTTCATTCATTGAGAGGAACAAGTTTGGAGAAACCCTAAGGCCGAACCATATACGAATTTTACAGCTTTTTCAAGGGTTTTCTGCCCTTGAATGCTTACATGTGCTATTGAGATAAGTGTTCTTTTAATTCAATCAATATGTCTATGTGTTGGTTGTCTATATCTTGTGCTTGTCATGATTCCACCATGCTAGGCTAGATTTATCTTGTGTTTGCTTAGATCTAATGAAACCTAGATGTTGATTACTTGTTTGTGGTTGTATTGGATGAATGATTTCAATGTTAGGCTTAAGAAAACTGGCAGATCTCCAAATGGTAACATGCTTGAATGTCTTAGGAAACATGAACCGATGTGTACTAGGTTTTATTGGTTGTATTTAATGCATGAGTAAATTCTAATGATCCCATGTTAGGAGCTTCTTAGCCGGCTCGACATAGGAGTGAAGTAGGCACTCATAGGATTAGGGAGTTAAGTACGCCACCACATGAATGGTATTAAGGAATACAATCCGTCATCCACGCAACTATAACAAGTAATTAACGTGTAAAAGATATCTAGGGAGTAGTGAAATCTAAGTAAACACATTTCTCCACTTATTGCTCACAACCTTAGTTTAATTTAGTTTTATTTTCATTTCTAGTATTTTATTTTGATTGCATCTTAGTATTGGGTTAGTTGACTAGCAACTAATTCCACCCAAATCCTTCAAAACCCGAGATTTTTATTTGCTTTCTAAAAAATATAAAAATACAAAAAGAATCAGCTCTCATCTCTAGAACTATTATTTAGGTTTTCTAATCCTAGCGACACTATTCCTAACTGAACGATCAATCCCCCGGTACTTGTCATTATACTATACTACATCGATCAGGTACACTGCCTGGTGGGGGTTGTAAGCTTCTCGAGATCCCTCGAGAGGTAAAGCCTGGTGCAAACCCCACGCATCACCCACTGTTCCTATTTGGTGGCTTAATAGTAACGACCTTGACAAAATGAACATGTTTGGATGATGAGGGATCCCTGACATTGCTTCCGCCACTTGTGTTCCTAACGTCCTTGCTTGACGGGGTTATTCCCTGGTTGTTAAGAGCTTTTATCAAATTTTCAATATTATTGGTCATCTCATTTTGTTATTGGTTTCAATCGGCTTCAAACTTGGTTATACGAACTTCTTGAGATGACATAAAATTGGACATTAATACTTCAAAATTATTGGAACTATTGTAGTTGTTGGAAGGATTATTGTTGAAAGGGCGGTTTGAGGTCGAACCGTTTGATTGGAAACAATTAGGTGGATTGGAAGAATTGTTTTGAGATGAATTTTGATTTTATTTCCACCTAAAGTTTGGGTGATTTTTCCAAGAGGGGTTGTACGAATCACCATAAGTGTTTGGATCGGGTTTGAAAGTGTACCACTTTTCTCCCGCTCCATCGGTACACGAAAGCTTGTTCGGGGAGTTCTATGCAATCATGAGTGTCGTGGGGACTACTACAATATTCACGTGAAGAAGTGATTTTATTCACTTGGCTTGAAGGTTTAGGAGCTTCGTAGGACTTCATGAGAAACTTGACTTGGTCTTCAAGTTTCATGATCCTACGGTTGGGAATGGTTGAGTTGTTCAAAGGCAAAGATATCGCCTTGATAGTTTTGTTCAAATCACGAGGGTCATTCCAACATTCGTTGTCATAGAGAGCAAGATCTTTTATGATTCACCATGATTCTTCCACATTCTTGTCACATAGCTTACCACCAGCCGCTTTGTCAATGGTTTGCCTTGTGGAGAGATTGACATGATCATAAAAGATTTGCACTTGGAGCCAAAGATCGATGCCATGATGAGGGACTTTTTGGAGTAAGTCCTTGAAACGAGTCCATGCTTCGTAAAGAGTTTTACCTTGATGTTGTTGGAACATCAAGATGTCATCCTTAACTTGGTAGTTCTCCCCGGTGGGAAAAATTGAGCAAGGAAACGAGAGGTGAGATCATCCCAAGAGGTGATGGATCTCGCGGCTAAATGCTCAAGCCATTGACTAGCTTGGTCACGTAGAGAGAATTGGAAGAGACACAATTATGTCGTCTCTTGAGTGGCAACATCAAGGTCTATGGAATCAACGATTTTAAGGAAATCCTTGAGATGTTGGTTTGGATCTTCGGAACGAAGTCCATGGAATGTAAATCCGCTTTGCACCAACCGGAGGGTGACGGATCGCAAGGGAGTTACATTGGCTCCTTGGTTGGGCTCCTTGGTGTTTCGATAGCCTTGGTGGCTAGGTCTGGAGTAGTCTCCTAAGGTACGGGCTCTAGGTTGTTCGGGTATGTTTTGGTGGTTTTGTTGTGGTGGGATGACGGGTTCTAGGATATTACTACTATCCATGATGGCGGATGATATGGATTACAAACAAAGGCACGAAGAAAAAAGATAGACTAAAGAAAGCTACGAAAAAGAAAATAAACTAACTATATAGGAATCTAGTGAGTAGAACTAAATGAGATAAAAATCAACCTAAACAATAAATATTCCCCGGCAACGGTGCCAAAAACTTGATGCGAGGATTGCGGCCTCTCAAAAGGTTTTACTCCTCAATGGATCTTGAGGAGTTTTTGCAATCCTCCAGGCAGTGTACCTGGTTGTTATAATGTAGTATAGGTATGTCCGGGGGATTGATTGTTCTCTAGGGGAATACTGTCGTTAGGGTTGAAGTGTAGGTCAACTAGGTCTAAAGGTGAGGGATGATTCTTTTTGTATTTTTATGTTTTATAAAAGCAATGAAATCTCGGTTTTGGAAGGATGGGCGGAATTAGTTGCTAATCAACAAACCCAAAAACTAATAATTAAACTAAAAACAGAAAATAAAAATAACAAGAAAAGTAAATTTGGTGGACTTTGTATATTGTGAAAAACGTGTTTACTTAGACTTAATTACTCCCTAGTTATCTCTTGTTGACTCGTTGAATGTCACAGTGCAATTGTTTTAGTTGAAGCGTTGTATTCCTTAATAGCAATCGTAGGGTGCGCACAAACTTCCCCAACTCTATGAATATTAGTTTCTTCTTATGACAATACGTTTAGTACCTAATCATAGAATCATTAACCTCTACTCATGCATTAAATACAACGAATAAAACCGTAGTGCACATCCGATTACATTTCTTAAGACGTTCAAGCTTGTTACACAAAGGAGGTTAGCCAGTTTTCTTAAGCCTAACGCGAGTCAATCAACTATGCAATATGTAACAATTCGCATTTTCGGATTACTATTCATTTTTACTATTCACTATTACTCTTCACTTTTTACTATTCACTTTCACTATTCACTCCCAAAATTTTTATTTCATATTCTCGTAAGTTAAATTATTTTAATGATAATCCGAGAGTTTGACACTCGTCGGATCATTTCTGCAAAAATCACGAAACCGTGTCCGAGATTTACTTTTAGGTTTAAACGTCATTCCAGCATCCCGATATGTCCATAAAACACTATAAACAATAGAAATATGATTTTCTCTCATTTTACGACAATTCCAAAAGTTTTGGAATTTTACGTTTTCCAGTTCAGCGTTTTACGTGAATTACGCGTTTTAGACCCGCGTTTCCAGTTTTAGCAGCGTTTAAGCAACCCGATAGAACTTGTCACTCATTAAATATGCTAAGATAGGTTATATTAATAAGTTTTAACATATTTATAAGTTTCATATTTTTAGGATACCCGATTTTAAGTTTCAGGACTTAACGACTTACCGTTAGCAATTACCGGGACCAAAACTCACTCCGTAACTTAGATAAGACCATGACTACTCATCTAGTCACCCTAGATCAGCCTTGGCCGACTTAGAGGGGGGGGGGGGGGAATTCACCTAATATGTGTCTTGATCTCATGCCTTAAGCTCTAGGATGAAAACAAGTGTCTAAACTTCCATGCTAAGTTTCCTAAGAATCCTAAACTTGCACCTCCTTAAGGCACCTTCCTAACCTCCTCATTTACACTATAAAAGCTAGCTCATCCCTTCCTTTCATCTCCATAAAAACGCCACACACATAATCCATAAACCTTGATCCTTTGATTTCCAAGTTATAAGTTACACACCAAAGTTGAAGGCATAGTTAGTCTCTACATGAATCAAGAGTTTGTTTGGTGATTCCATGGTTGAATTAGGAGCTACACAAGATTTTAGGGGATGAGGTTAAATGGTTTTCACAAGGGTTATGTCAAGGCTAGCAAGGGTTTCAAGAGTTGTGGTGAAGGGTTTGCAAGCATATGTTTAGTGTCCTAGTTCATACTTGACTTCCTTTCTTTAGAAAGCCAAAAGTTGTAAGAAAACCTATTACACTTTCTTGCTCAATATCATTTTCATGCTTATTATGTTTCTTTCAGGCTATATATGATTTTTGTATTATGTTCAAGATGTATAAAAACTAGTAAAACAAGTTATGGTATATATATGTTAACTTATGTTATTTAAACAAGTAAACTAGTGACTTTTATGGAGAACCACGACCAAAATAGTACAACTATGATATTGGACACTTATTTACTGTTAAAGAGGACTTAACAAGGAAAACATAGCAATTTGAATCACCCAAAACGAGTACCCAAGTCAAAAGTTATGACCATTTGAAGTTACCAAAACTTTATGGCAAAACTGCCAAATGTTTCTGTGACAGAACATTAAACACGCAAAAAGAGGTTTTCTGGTCCGTTTCATCGAAAAGTAACAAGAAAGTTGTCCGGAATCATGTTTTCTTCAAAAACTCAGGAGCACGTTTCCAGAAAACCAATAACGAATGAGATTTTCTTCAGTTTCTTAACAACTATTTTATATACCAAAGTTACTATATAATAGTTATGATTTACTAAGACCAAGAGGTCTAATGACCTAAAGCCAAGACCACAACCATGGCTAAAGCCAAGGTTGAGTCTCAAGACCATGGTAACAATGACCAAGGTCACGGCAAAGCCACGGCTAAAGACCATATAACTTTTAGAGATCAAAAACTTATATATATGTTATCAAATACTACAATAGTAGGGAGCCTCATGTGAGGAGTTCATTAAGTAAGCCGTCGAGATGAGTTGTGGATTTACGAATTAAAGTGTCCTGGCTCCTCGAACGTTTACTCCATGACTTCTGAATTATGTCGGCCCGAACGGTAGTAAGAGATATACAACCTATACATGTTTCATAAACCATTTATATTCAAAGACTTACACTATATACTAAGTACTACATCATGAACATTATGCAAGACATATATAGGCAATTCTTCGTATTTTTAGACGTTACTCCAAACCTAAGTTGCAACGTTCTATTATAGGCTGCTCTTAGAGACTTTCGCGATTCGACTACCACTTTCATTTCTCATTACATAAGCTTAAGGTGAGTCATAGCCCCTACTCTTTTCATACTTGTTTTAAACTCTTTTGGGGAGATACATGCTTAAACTACTTGCTTTCTCTTTTACTAAAGACAATTTTACTCATATGCTATGCTATACTTTTATACTCTTAAACATGATGTGTAGTTTTATTACGATATGTGCCTTAATGTGTTAAACCTATTCTATGCGCTATATTCTTTAACCACTGTTTAACTCCTGGATGGAGCCGATGGAGAGGTATTGATAGTACTATCGGGCTGACGCCCCCACCATTGCCATATATTCCTGGCCTTGGGTGAATATAATCCAACTTTGAAGCATTTGTGCTTATTCTTGTCATGAGGTTCAGTAGGCAGTGATACTTTACATTAAGCGTGCATATATCGTATACACATATATCGAAATCATACTATATGTTAGCAGTGGGTTGGGAACACACAGGTTGCAAGTGTTGTTATGGGCGGGACTTGCAACTGAGTGGATTCACGATGCCTTTGCTGTGCGAATATTCTTTAAAGACTTTTCAACTGTTTTAAAACAAACTCTATGAACTCACTAACCATTGTGTTGACACTTTAGCATGTTTATCTCAGGTTAGTAAGGCGATAGCTAGTGCGTGGAACTTAGAGTCAAGCTGCATATTCTGAAGACTTACGCTTTTATCATTTACCATTCAAAAAATTTTGTATACATTTATGTATCATACTTTGGAATCTCATGTTTGTAACTTTGAATTCATTAATCGAATGGTAACTTTTCAAAACGTCTCATTTAGAGGTCGTTTTCTATAACTTGTACTTTGTATTATGAAGTAGCACCCCAATGACACAGTCTTCCACTGCGTTATTTTGGGGGTGTTACACAATAGACAACTAATCAACAATCAATAACTAGGTTTCATTAGATCTAAGCGAACATAAAATGACCTAAGCTACCATGTTAAAAGGAAGAAAAGCATAAAAGATAATCAAACAACACCTAGACATATTGAATGATTAAAAGATTACTTATCTTCAATGAAACATGAGAAAAGGGGGTTTGAGAACCCTTGAAATCTCAGAAAATTCGTACTAGGGTTTGTATCCAAAGTTGCACACTTAATGAATGAAAAATCCTAAACTATCTATAGATTTTACAAGTTGACGGCGTCAGGTTATAAGTAGAACGCCACGATTAGGGTTTGTTCTTGTGCAAACAAAGTTCTGACGTCGTCACGTTATAAACTTTCTGCGCTGTCTCGTTATTAAGTTTACACCCGACAGCCTACTCCAAACTACACCTGACGGCGTCAGGTGTATTTCTTCAAAAGGTTTCTAGGGTGTCACATTGATAATTTCCATCAGCTTCAATTTCAAGTGACGGCGTCAGCGTCCAAATCCTAACGCCGTCAGGTGTAAATCCTGACTTTGTTGATTTCTTCATTCTTGAGCCCAAAAACGTCCAAAATGCTCCATATTCCAGAAATCACGTCCCAAATACCTAAAATGAGAAAAGAAACGATTTGAGGCAATATTTGACCATATATTTACGATTTAGGGCTTAAATGACTCCCTAAAAACGTGACAAATAAATCCTTATCATGTTAAAGCATTAATTTATAAGCTTGTTTGTTTTATAAACTTATCCCTACTATGTATTAACATTTTTAAGTTTTATAAACATCTTACATAATTTATAGAGTATAATACATTGTTCGTCCTTGAACTTGTACCAAACGATACGCTGAGTCCTCCAAAATAATTGAAGTCACCCAAGGTCCCTACTATTCACTTTTTGCATTGGCCAATGTCCTTTTACTGTAATCCGTTAGTCAACATCCGTTAACTCCAAATGTGCACTTTAGGTGAGGGCATAATGGTCATTTCAGGTCTTGTTTTCTTCCACCCTCGTTCTTCTTCATCTCACTCACCACCACCAATTATTACAACCATCCGCCATCACCCACCACCAATACAACCATCCACTGCCATCCAACATCGTTATTAATATATTTTTTTTCCTTTTCTTATGTGCACAAATTGAATATTTGCAAGAGACCACACATACACATTACACACTAATTTGAAGTATTTTTAGCAAAGAGATACAAATCTATCCTAAAATGCAATTCGTTGTTCCAGTAAACAAATAATGATGTTTATTTCTTTTATTGTATGATATGCATCTCGTTTTCTCTGAGTAATATTCTTCCTTTATCTATATTTGTGTGACTTCACGAGCATATATGATATTCCTTACATCATGTTTTTTCTCGAATTGTTCTGGGCTACTTAGGTATGCACAAATTTCTGACATTCTAAATAATCATGTTAGATAAAGATCTCACATGTTCGACACTCAGATTTCTCCTTTTTGTTATAAGCTTTAAATAGTACATCTAGCTTCCAACTCTCGTATGCTCAACAACATAAGATGCTTAATGACAATCTAGTACAAGTGTTTAGAAAATGATATTGAATTGGTATTCTCATCTTTAGAAGAGCTCATTTGCAATGGTGATAGGAATATTGTATATCATCATATGAGAAAATCTATTTTTAAGTCGGCATGAGTTAAGCAAGAACATGATTTTGACCACATCTATGTTTATTTTTGTTAAATGGGATCTAATTAAAGAAATGTTTCATATGTTTTGCTTAATGTTTGTTTTTAGAATATGTTAAAACAGTACCATATGATACTATAACCTCTTACATAGGCTTGGTTTAACATGATAATAAAGCAGTACACATGAGATGCCCAAAACAATAATGTAACTATTTACTCTTTGAGGTAATATTGTGTTTTACTCCTGAATAGTAGTTATTCTTGTTGGGTATTTTGACATCGGTGATGATTCGTTCTTATTCATTTTATTCTTATTCTACAACATGTTTTATTTCAACGTAGTCTGGCCTACTTGAAATTGATCCTTACAAGTTGTTGCAAGATACCATAAAATCTTTGGTTTAGTCTTGCAGATAGATCATCAGATTGAACATTTCGCTCCTTCTGGGAAGCGACCCATCGCCGAAAAAATGTTCACCGCCGCCACTACACTAGAATATGCCCAAATCTCGCCCAGAATCACACTTACCAACTTCAGGCCAAGATTTTGGCCAACCCACCACCACCTCATATTTTGCTTTCGGATTGAAGCGCCGGAGTGGTTAAAAACGATGGTGGTGTTTGAAATGACAGAAATGGTGGAGGCGGCGGGTTGCGGTTGAAATAAAGGTAGATGAGTGGTTGTGGAGGTTTTAAGATGTGTGTTTCTTGTTTTGTGTGTGAAAAAGTGAAAAGAAGACAAATAAGTGGACTGATGAAAGGTAGATGAGTGATTGGGTCTGATTAAAAAAGAAAAAACAATTATCGAGGTATATGCTCAGTCAAAGTGAAGTGGTTTGGATATGGTGTGTCCCTTCTACTTTAGTGGTGTGTGAAGTGTGAATCCACCATATGCCTTATTTGAAATTAAAAAGTAAAAATATATTGACTGGACTAATGATCGGTGGTGTGTGATGACGTAGAAATCATAAATTGGTGGTTTGTAAACCCATCAAGCTACATAAATAACTTTTGACTAAGAGTAAAAGGTATGGTGAAGTGGGTAATCTCTTCATTTGGGCCCCACCGGGTGCTACCTCACTTTAACACTCTATTTTAAAATGTCTTCTCACTCATAACACAAAACAAACTCTTCATTTGGGCCCTACCCACCCCCAATCTTATTTTCTTTTCAATTTTTGTAAATAAATTAAAATTAATTCATTAAAATAAAATTACAATACGAAATATAAAAACCATACGAAACATAAATAATGATACAAAAAAATGTTACGGAAAATAAAAAACATACGAAGCTTAAGAATACATTATTGCTCGGTCATTTAGACATATATTTCTTCTTGTTTCTTTCGGATGTAAGCGGCTTTGTGTTCCGGCAACGTTTCGGGATCAAGCACGAGAAACTCCAACTCTTTACACTCTAGGAACCCCAGTTCTTTCTATCTCCTCGCCTCGTACGCGGATGTGGCTACTTCAACTTTGCATCTACAATCGGAAGATAAAAGTCCCGAAAAAGACTCCTTTTGACTCCCCCTGGAGCTCCCCCGACGCTCGACGTCTCCCCCGACGTGCATTTTTCTGCGGGTTGAGGTTTACCGGCAGGATGAGCTCTCGGATCAGGGCCGAATAGTTATGCGAGATTATCCAGATCAATCGGGTTTGCCGCGTCCCATTTGGGGTACTTTCTCAAAACATGCCACGCGTGAACATATGTAAATTTCTCCCATCAAAGCGTTGACTAAAATTGGTCTTTAGATTCCCGATATGATCAGCTTGTTTTCCCCGCTTCCACATTCTAAACGTTTGTCAATAGAGTTGAAATTCTCCATAATCTGGTTCCAAAATACTTCATCGGAACGGTCATTTCTGATCTCGGCGTTTTGGGAAACTTCGGCCCAAGTCTCGGCTAGCAACGTTTCTTCATCGCGTGTCCAGCAAGTATTCACTCTTGTCTATTCCTCCACATCATCCTCGTCGTCCGCGTCCAAATTCACCACGTGCTTATTATTATTATTATTATTATTATTATTATTATTATTATTATTATTATTATTATTATTATTATTATTATTAAGGTTTCACGACTTTTTTCCCTTTATGTCGTGCATCACATGTATCTTGTGATGGGGGTTGTAGTAGTTTAAATTGTGATTGTCATGGTTGTGATTAAAAGAATTGTGGTTGAAAGAATTGTGGTGGCGTATTTGTTGGATATTGGAAATTTTAGAATCCTTGTGGTTGGTTTTGATGATACATAAGTTGTAGTTGATAACTTTGCTCGGGTGTCATTTGCGTACCAAACGGTGGAATCATTTGCGAGGAAGAATTTGAGTTTGTGACGATGGGGTAGACAAATTCGAGGGGTTCGAAGAAGTCGAGTATTGTTGTGGGTTAGAGTTGAGAAGCGAAGTAAAATACTCGTCGTTTGGACTTTGAGACATTTTTTTTTGTGTGTATTGAGATATTGAAAGTAATATTTTTTTAGTAGACATTTGTGTGAAAATTGTTGTTAAAATAGTTTATTATTTATAGAGTGTAAAGTGGGTTTAATTAAAAAAAAATAAAAATATAAAAATTTGATTTTTAATGTATTATCCGTTGGGTGCAACTGATACATGTTATAAAGTTGGTTTATTCTTTTTGTGCTTCATTGCCTCGACGAGCACCAAACGGCGAAGGAACGGCGAGCAAACGGGGACGGGGGGAGGGGGGGGGGGGGCACGTATGAACGATGAGCACCAAAATTCACCTCACTCCTCGCTGTAAGTGTAAATAAAGTACGTTACATTGTAAGCACCAAAACCACACCCTTTGCAGCAAAGTAAGTTACATTTCGTTCGGTAAACATAAATAACTTTTTGACTAAGTTACATTATTTAGAAACTTACAAAAGTAGTACTTCGTAATTCAAAGAAGAAAACGTAAGATCCATCTCCTCACAGCATGGATCGAAATCTCCACACATCTACAAGCAACAAATTCACTTTTTATTAAACCAACAATTAAAATAATAATAATAATAATAAATAAATAAATAACCCCCCAAATAATAATAAAAAAATGCAAAAAATCCAAAATACTCAACAACCATCGTACACTTGAAATAAATTCAAACAGTAAAGTAGTACTTGTGAACAGTTAGTAACCAAACAAACAACCACCACCACCGCTCATAACATCATAATTCATCATCAGTCGACAGGCATAGTAAATGAACCAAATAGTACTAGTAGTAGTACTGAATCAGTTTGATAACCTTGTAAAATTAACCGATAATGTCGGATCTCAGTCATCACACTGAGATCTCATTCTTCGGTACCTTCATTTGCAGTGCCTTTGCCGCTTGTTTTGCTGAGGTCAAATTTTACTCTCTTTGCACTTTAAGGTTTATACTTAATCATCAATGTGTCTATCATTGTACAATTTGTGTTGTTATATATGATGATGATGATGATGATGATGATGATGATGATGATATTGGTGTTAGGGGTGTTTGGCATTGCTTATTTTTTCTGCTTAGTTTAGTGTTATATAATTTGCTTTTTATTTTTAGGTAGAATTAGCATAAGTGATAAGTAGGTAGGCTGCTTATTTCCAAAGGCTTATTTGAGATGAAAATTGAAAGTAGATTTTTGACATCATATTAGACCCGGAACCTCTTATAAACGGGTTTTGAACCAAATAGTATTTATATCTCCAACGTAACTCGTCGCAGAATTCATCATCCATGCCTTTGTGCCAACCTATCAGTTTTGATCTGCATTTCCCACCTCAATTAAAATGATACATGTCACACCATCTCCCTTCTCCCCCTCTCTCACACCGCCATCTCTCCTCCCGCCCTTACAACACCACCTATCCCCCACTTTTACACAACACAATCATCAAATAAATAAATAAATAATTCGCCGGAAACTATCCGTCGCTCCTACCATGTGCGAGTAACATGCTAGTATAATAGCATAGATATAGAATTATAGATAGATGAAAATGACATATTGCATTTTGACACAACAGATAAAGTAGTTTTTAAGGTGTCTAATTGTTTAAAGATAAGCAACATGGAATTCCTAATTCGAAACAACTTTTTCCAAAAAAAATATCAATTAGCTAATAAAGAGTTGTAAGCAATCACAAACAACCCTTAATTTTAGTCTGAAATCTGAATAATGTGATAGGATTACAATTATCATTGATGCAGACAAGTTAACAGACTGGCATTGCTAAGGTTGTGGTAATATATTTTTACCGGCCGAAAATAATGGTATTTGTTATGTTGGTGTGTCCTTGAAAGAATTTATGATTTGATTCTCATGAAGATTTTCTTAAATTTAAATTTTTAAAAAGTATAGAGAGTTGTATTTGCTGAACTTTATACACAATGATTTTGAATTTAATTGCATATTGCTAAATGCTACAGTAATAAATAAACTTCAAACAGAATAATCGAACAGTATATCCTTTAGAGTTAATAGTTAGGCATCCTAGGAAAAAATAGAGACACTAAACTCTGAAATGATTTTAGATATGGTTTTCCAGTCACTGTTATTGACGACTATTTAAAAACTAACTTTTCACCTGAATTTTTTGGAAATACATTTGTTTTTAATTCTTGATAATATGGTAAGATCTTCAGATTTGACCTTTTTTTGAGGGAGAGTCATAATATGGGCTCTTTTTTGGGTGACAATGGGAGTATCTATTTCACTTACGCTCAGTTCTCGAGTTAAAATTTGAGAGGAAAGGAAAGGAAATGAAATGTTTTTTGTGTTCTCGAGTGTTTTTTAAGAGAGGAAAGTGAAGTGGTAAAGAAGATGGGAGGAAGTTTTATTAATGAAATCTTCCTCCCATTTTTGGGAGGAAAGCGAACGGAAAGGGAAACTAAACTCAAGAACTGAGCGAATGTTTACAAGCTGCAATGAATTATACATTTTCATAGCAATGAGAACTGGCCAAAAAAAAAAAAAAAAATTTGGGAGGAAAGCGAACGGAAAGAGAAACTAAACTCAAGAACTGAGCGAATGTTTACAAGCTGCAATGAATTAAACATTTTCATAGCAATGAGAACTGGCCAAAAAAAAAATAATAAAAAATAAAAAAAAATAAAGAAAAAAAAGTTTTTCTTTCCAAAAAGGGATGTTATTCTAGTAAACTCAAAGTGAATTTTGCTATGCTAGAGCATAGTCATCTAAGAAAACCTGTATTTGCCACTAAGTGCAAAAGCTTATCGGCTTGTATTAATTATCTTATTTCTTGAAGACCTGCAAACTATACACAATTGGTATAGCTGGCAAAATGAGCAGGTTGAAGGGGTTGGGTAACATGTCAAAACGGACGAGTTAGGTTGAGCCACTAACATTTTCCGGTCCTTTTATTGAAATTTACAAAATTAAATATTGTTTTACAAACTATTACTATTATGTTACGGATCCAAAAACATTTAAAGCAATATCTAATTTTGTAACAGCAGTTTAGAAGGTAATGAATGATCGATTATGTGTTGGGCTACTTTAATTGACTCGACCCGTTTCCATCTCAGTTACATTTCAAATTTTGCACACATTTTTTATATCATTTTTACCTGTTTGACCCATAAGGGCTACAGTTAGCCTAAATCAACCGAATTTCACATATAAACGTGTTGCACCTTGCAATTGCCACTAACAAGGATGAGTTGTTACGTAACTTGCAATCATTAGTCATAACACATCCTAAGTAATTCACAAGGCATCTTTTGACCACTTAAGCAAGCCCATCTTGGATGAATTGCATTCATACACTTAACAAATGCAGACCTTGTTAAGGTTTGTTGATACTTCGCAATTGATTAGGTTAATGTTGTGCTTTATTTTGATATTGCGGTTTTTGTGCAGATATGTACCATCCCTCTCGATACCGCTAAAGTTCGACTTCAACTCCAAAAGAGAGCTGCGTTGGGAGACGATGTTGGTGCATCAAAGTATAAGGGTCTTCTGGGTACTGTTGCTACTATAGCCAAAGAAGAAGGTTTACTAGCACTTTGGAAAGGTATTATACCTGGATTACACCGCCAGTTTATATATGGAGGCTTAAGGATCAGTTTATACGAGCCTGTAAGTATCAAATATCCCATGTGGATTTTTAGGTTATCTGGTGATTCATTGATCCCGGGCATATAGGCTTCACCTTTGAGGACCGATCCACCACGCTCAAGCACTGCTAGTGTATTACATCTGGGAATTTTTCTTATACAGGTGAAGGCCTTTTGTGCTGGTGGTATTATTCTTGCGGACATTTCGTTATTCCAGAAGATATTAGCTGCTTTGATTACAGGTGACTTGTTTTGTGGTTTTCTTTTTCTTCTGTATTTGGCTTTTGATGTTAATCGGACTGGTTTTTAACTTCATTATTGTTACAAATTATATTCTTGGAAGACCTTGAACTACCATCAAAAAATGATAATTGAGTTGAACTCTTTCATTAAAACCATTGATGGAAAATACATACTAAACTACATTTAGATAATCATGAAGGTCAAACTGTGCTATGGAACCAAACCAGCCTTTTACATCATGACTTAATGTGAATATTTGTGTATAATGTTGCTGAAAACCCATCTGCGCGAGTCTGAAAATCAAGAGGCAACATCTGAATGCTGCATGTTGAATCATAAAAGTGAGCTCAGGAGTCGTTTAAATAATGTGTTTCTCTGTATTAACCTTCTGAAAAATGAATACAAAATTAATAGTTATAATTATATCATTAACAATTTCTGTGCTAAACAAATTAAGTAATCCGTTCATAAATTGATATTCAAATCTTATCCATTTTGTACAAATTTCTTTTAGCTTAGGAATTAGGATTCTTTAGGTCCACTGAGATCTTAATGAAACGAATACAAACACACTTGATTCAAAATTTCCAATATGTCTGACCAAATCGAGATATACCATCATGCCATCACATGCCATTAAAATGTTCATCGAGTGTTTATATGAAGAGAAAAAAGGACCCTAAAATCAGCGTGTTTCTTATCAAACAGGTGCTATAGCAATTTCATTGGCCAATCCAACCGATCTAGTGAAAGTCCGGCTTCAAGCTGAAGGTAAATTGCCACCTGGAGCACCCCGGCGCTACACTGGTGCTCTGAATGCCTACTACACAATACTGCAGGAGGTAAGTTTCTTACATTTATCTTCATATAATTCATTATAATCGTTCTATATACTTATATACATCATAAACAGGAAGGGCTATTGGCACTCTGGACTGGTCTGGGACCAAATATTGCTAGAAATGCTATTATCAATGCAGCAGAACTCGCTAGCTATGATCAAGTGAAACAGGTCTGTGTTATCTTAAGTAATTTTTCACAAAACAATTGTTGGTTATATCTCATAGTTCATGATTCTACTTTGCAGACCATTTTGAGCATTCCAGGGTTTACAGACGGCATGTTTACTCATCTGCTTGCGGGTTTAGGAGCAGGGTTCTTTGCTGTGTTGATTGGCTCACCTGTTGATGTGGTAATGTTCTTTGTTTTGTATCAAATTTATATCTTCATGAGTCGCACATATCATAACTCAAAAATACCAATTTTTATCCTAAAGTTGTTACAAGTTGATTATTATTTATTGGAAAATTGATTCGACTTAAAACAAAGTTACTTCTTAGAGGTTGAAATTTAGTATCCTTTGCTTATAAATGGTTCAATCTGGGGGGGGGGGGGGGGTCAACCAACTCGGCTCAACCGATTCTTATAGCGGTTCTTAAAAGTGATCCATTTCAGCCCAAACTTGCTTGGACCTGTTAGTTTGTTATCCTACCTGCTCATATTTGTCACATGCAATTTGTGTTGTTTCCAGGTGAAGTCTAGAATGATGGGAGATTCCATCTACAAAAGCACTGTAGATTGTATGGTTAAAACATTGAGAGTTGAGGTACACTTTTACTTTAGTCTATGCTATGAGCCTATGATTTCGTTACTAATCTTTCTTTTTGTTAATATCTAACAACCCCAGAATCTCTGATCATCCCTTATTAGCTAAACTGAAAACGGGCAACCAAATTTTGTCATTCTATTGATAATATCTATTACAAACAAGATGATCAAGATAACGCCCTCTTGTTATTATACCGCTTCATGCTTTGCAGGGAGCCCTTGCGTTTTACAAAGGATTCCTCCCAAATTTTGGTCGGCTAGGATCTTGGAACGTTATAATGTTTTTAACACTTGAGCAAGTAAGATTCCGTTATTATTTCTGCAATATCTGTTAGGTTGTTTTTGATAAGTTCTGCAACTAGCTATAAACAAAGATATGATGTATGCTCATTCATTCCAAAACACTTTAAATCCGTATGTGTGCGCTTATTAGTAATTTTTTTAAAAAAAGAAATATATACAAGGATAGTGCTAATGATTGACTTCACAGAGCACACCTCATATATATTTTCTGCCTACAAGCTTCCGTACATGCACAAATAATCCACCAAGCACCAGCAGTGTATTTATAGTGCATACCCAGAATTTTTTTATTATTAGTGTGAAAATGTTTGTTTTTTCATTTTCCTTTTGTAATAGTTATAAACAAGGTCCTCGTATCAACATGTTCCTGCACTTTTTCATTTTCCTTTTGTTGAGTAATGTTGATCATTGTTTGTGATTTAAATGACAGGTAAAGAAATTATTCATGTGAGAAGTTGAAACTACCAGAATTCCTAGTCATTCATAGTTCCATTATCGTTCTTTTCTGTTGGATGGCATTCTTTGGTGACAGTTCTGGTAATGTTAATATTTCCAGTTGCCGACTGTCAAAGAAGTGTAGTTATATGATATTATGATTTGAAGTCATTGGGTATTGATTTTCTTGGAGCTGGACAATTGTGTTATATGTTACGTTTTTGGACCTTATAGGTGACGAGATTTAAACATTATGAATATTATTACGTGCGGTTGCACTAAGCCACTCCGCACTAAGCCACTGAGCATTATACGGTGTTGTATTTTTAGCAATTTCCACAATTGGGAGACAATGAAGGTTGAAATTATGCTTATTCCAATCATATCCATTGTGTTAGAGATAATCATTCTACCACATCCAAAACCAAACCAAGCCGAGTGGTTTTTCATTTTTCACTCTTATGTTTTGTACTCTACCGATACGAATCAAACCTAGGTCATTTACTTTGTTTTATTATTTTCAATACTTTTTTTCTCTATTGAATCATAAATAAAAAAGTAACAGAAATAAGTCTAATCAAATGTTAGACTTATTAGTTTATTAGTAGCTTATATTACAAAAATTAGGCTACTTAACCTTATATGAGTGTAGCTTTTTTAATGGATGTTTGATTTATATAACATGCTCTATTACAGTTATAATTTTACTCTTTATTATACTTAATTTTTTTAACCCATGTCCTTTTTGGTCATTGACCTGCCTAAGCTAAGTGGCTAACCAAACACTTGAACTTTAACTTATTAAACATAAGTGAATCCAAACACTCAATATGAGCTTATAAGTTTATGATATATGAGCCATAAGTTGCTTATATAATATAAGTATAATTCCAATTCACAAGCTTAGCAAAACACTCATAAGTAGGGCTGAGCAATCCCAATAGATGCACAACTCCGACCGATACCGACCGACATAAACCGATCTATACTCGGGTCGGGACTCGGTTTGGGTTTTCCAGCTTGTCGGGACTCGGATCGAGTTGGGATCGGGATTACCTGAGAAAACACAAAGAATACTATACAAACCGGTTTTGTTTCGGGACTCGGGTCGGGAGTCGGGATTACCCGAACTAGACTCGGGTTGGGATTCGGTTAGGATTTTCCAGCTTGTCAATTTCGGGATAGGTCGGGATGAGTCGGTTTCGGCCCGATGCTCAGCCCTACCCATAAGAGACGTTATATAAAGACTTTTATACCGCTTATTTAATAACTATAGCTTCTAATGTTCATGTATTTTTGTTGTCATTTTACCTTATTAATTTTATAAAAAGTTTCTACAATATTAATGGGTTTTGGTCTACAAACTATTTAAGAGCATTGGGCAAGGTGGCGTTAAGGGGTGCGCCTAGCCTACGTGGACCATGTTATAGTGGCGCAACAACACCCATCGGTGTTATAACGGATGTCAAGCCAGTGGCGTACGCCATAACGTGATAAATGAGTGTATTGTGAATTTTTTCTTTTTTGGATTAAAAGTGTATATTTTGTGTTTTTTAGGGAATGAAGAAATGGTTTTGTGGAGGGAAAGAACACAACACATGGACGAAGAAATGAATGACATAAGTGAAAGGTTTTGTGTTTTACTAAATGTTTGTTATATGAAAATTGAAATTGGAAGTTCTAACACAAAAGTATAGGTTTCACAAAAAAAGATAAAGTGGTGGGTTTATGTATTTTTATCCTTCAAAGTTGTGTTAATGCTTAATTAAATATTTTATCTTTCAGATTTTTTTTTGTTGTTTTCTCCTATAATGGTGGGGTACATGTTTTTTTTTTTTTTTTTTTCCTATAATGGTTACTTTTTTTTAAATAATAATATTACTTCACTCTAAACCTCATTTTAATTTACAAAACAAACATTTTTCTAAAACTATCATATATCTTTTTCTCTTCTACTTTTCTTTTAAACAAATATCAAATTCAAATACGAAGTATAATTCAATCCCTTCACAAACCAAACTACCCTTAGTTTTGAGTATATTAAAGTTTTCAATTTAAACCCTCTATGTTAAAAATATTACATACATAATCTAAACATTTTATTCCTTCTAAGAAAAATGTAAAGTTATATGCCTTTTTTTTTTTTTTTTTTTTTTTTTTTTTTTTTTTTTAAATTAATGTATGTTGTATTTTTTAAAGAAAATTTAATTGGTTTAAGAAAAGATAAAAGAAAATAAAATAGTGGAGGTCTCAACAAGAGGTGTTATGTCATGTTATGAGAGAAAGTGATTTTGGTGATGTGAGTTATGTTGATGTTAAAGCTGATGTGACATGACGTGATATCAAAAAGATAAGTTTGACATGTTATCACACCTGATACTCTAACTATAACTAATTTATTCAAGGTTGTTGACAGTGAGTATGCTCACCAACCAACAATCAAACATGCTCAAAAAGATGTTAATCTCCCTTAGGGCGGAATGTGTATGCAGTCCTAAGAACTGCGAGATTACACCAAACTCCTCCTCACGGTCTCGATTTTTTTTTTGACGGGGATATAAAATCCTAACGCTCGTTAAAAATCTTGTTAGTTGCAAGGGTTTTGTCATCTTTTGGCATTTTGTATCCAAACACTCTATTAACACCAATAGTCCTTGGCATGCTACCATCGCAACCTTAAACACGCCACCACAGCAATCCAAAACGCCACTAAACCACCACCGCCGCCCCCACCACTCTACCACAACAATTCAAACGTCACCGTCACCACCATACATCCAACACCATTGGCGCCACCTTTAAAATTTTCGTGATCTTCATCTTTTCAAATAAATGACCACTTACAATACTAATAATAATTTAGAAATCATAGAATTCATTACTAACCAGTTAAACCAAAGTTATAAACTAATTGTGAAATAAATTGTACGGTTTATAAATATACATAATTAATTTTTTATGTTTAAGATTTTCTTATGACATTTTTTAATGCAACACATTATTGATTTTTTTAAAAGCAAATTACTTAAATGAGCTATTTACATACCAATTCTACAAAAATGAACTTTTTTTCGATACTTTACCAAAATGAACAAAGTTGTCACCATCAACATTTGAAATACACGCGCATCACCATCACCATTTTAATACATTGCTATTTTTTTTTCTTTACTAACAAATACAGTACATAACTAGCTGTCAACCTATCTTTACTTTACTTTTGACTGTTAACTTGTTGACATACATAGCTTATCCTAATTCCTCTAGACTCACATTCATCTTTTTTATATTCATTGCTTTACTTTACACACACTTAAATCACAATAAGCTATCCCCATCGTCCCATCGATCAATTATTCCACCAAGATTCTCATCTTTTTCCAATCACATTCACCATTTTTCCACAAGGATTCTAAAATAACATATCACCTTAGTATTTATAGTTGTCTCCCAAATCCTGTCACCCAAAATCCTCGAACCCTACATCATTCGGAAACTGGAAGTAACTCATCGCCCAAATCCTCTCGCCCAGAACCTCGCCCAGAATCCTTGCCTAGATTAACCTCTATGGCTCAGACCCTCGTCCAGAATCCTTGCCCAGATTCTCGCCTAGACATTTTTCACTTGCCTAGACATTTTTTCAATCGCTTATTTCCTCGCCTAGACCAATTCCTCGCCCCAAACCTCGCTTTTGGTTCATTTCTAATTAATTCTGTCACATACAAAATCACCTAATACACGTGTATGGTTGAAATTTTGTGTTTGAATGAATCTAACGGATGAAAACTAAAAGTTCATTTTCGTAAAAAAAGCTATGTGGGGGCTTGTTTCGTATACACCTACCAATTATAGTCCGTTTAAGAAATTTCCTCTTTTTTTTTAATCTTATCCTACAATTGAAATGTGAAATGGCAGGGTGTGTTTGGTTCAGTCCATGAATCACTATCGGTATAGATATGGTTGTGGGTTGGAATGAAAATGAGTAAATTATGGCATGTTTGGTTTGTAGATGGGTTTAGTATTAGGATTTGGATTTGGAGTAGAAAGAGAAAAAGATTTAATTAAGTGAGAGTAAATTAAAAAAATTTATTTATGTTTTTATAAAAATAAGTATAATATATAAATAAATTAAGAAAGATGTGAGTACAAAAAAGTAAGTGGTGGACCAAATATGATTTTTGTCAGTTTATTATTATTATTATTATTATTATTATTATTATTATTATTATTATTATTATTATTATTATTATTATTATTATCATCAAATCCGAATAGTGTTGGTGGGTTTTGAAGATTCATGAGAATGGCGTCGATTCGCCGCGTTGCGGGCGGGACTGTTTATTTTTGCCGTAGAATTTTGGTAATCTCATATAGCAAAGAAGTTTTCTAATAGCAGTAGCAAAAGGTTGGTCCAAGGGTGCATAGCTATTCATATAGACAACTCGAGTCAATAATTATTTATGTCCAAAGTGGGTGAAAAACACATTTTCACCTCAATTTTTCCAATTAATAAACACCCATGTTTTAGTGGACTTACCTTTAGTCAACTTTAATGTTTCAGTTGTACACGATAACACACTCTCCATAACAATAACATTTTCTATTTGCAAGCTCATACACTTAAGACAGTGAAATATATTCATTAACATATAAGAGAAATATAATCAAATCAAGCCTAAACATAGGCACAATAAACATGATCTCGATTGAATTGTTCTTTTAACTTCATGAATACAAAGTACAACTCCAAATACTACATCAGAAGCATGTACAATTCCAAATTACCTTAAATACAGTAAACACAATAGCTAAGCAATCAAATCAATCGCATCATATCAAGCTATAACTTCCGCATCCTGACAAATCAACCTTACCAATAACCGAAAGCAAAGGTAGAACTGGACCACTGAGAGGAAGTGTCCTTAAGCTTGGTATAAATATTCCTTTGGTCAAAGTTAGAACTGCACACTATAATCTTTCAAATTCCGCCAGACCGCCATTGTCAGTTTTTTGCAAGAGTTGAAAAAAGCAATTCTACTACACGGACAAACTTTCAAAATGGGGCAAAACATTCGCAACATTCCTAATGCCATATATATATATATATATATATATATATATATATATATATATATATATATATATATATATATATATATATATATATATATATATATTTGAAGATTGGAATTGCAAAGGAATTGCAGAAGAGTTGTAGCATAAAGCTATGTAAACTGAAAAGACAAACGTCGGTTGCCTTTTGCGCGCGACATTCGGCTGTGCTGCAACAACAACAGGTAATCATACCCGTGGATCAGCAATTTAAGCGGCTAGTTGAACGCAGAATACGAAAACATAAAAGTATAAAAAAGCAGGTAAAAACGAAATACCAAAAGTAAGTTGACGGTTGGTTGCATATGCATTTGTGTTTCTATTATGACCCACCCACCAAGTAAACAGGAATAACAAATGGAAGTACATGTAAGAAAACTAAAAAGACAAACGTTGGTAGATGTACGCACGTTGGGAAAATTGCGGCGTTGAACTGGAAGGGTTATTAGCACGGGCAGCAGTTTCACCTATCAAAATAACAGTCGCGGAAAAATTTGTGTCAGTAAGCGTTAGCACTATGTATACCAGCGAGATGCTAACGATTAGCTTACATCGATAACCACTTGTACACGAATTTGGTTGCAGCTATGTGACACGACAATAAGAATGAGAAACACCGAAGGTGGCTTCAAAAACACCACACAAAGCTTTTATAAGGCTAATCGCTCCGAAACAAATCAGGGAACATTAAAAAGACACATTCAACATGTAATGAAGTTAAAAGTATGAGTAAGTCATTGGTAAACGTATAAGAACAAACCCTCTGGCGAAAGAACGGTCGAACAACTGTTGCCTGGAACATGAACTTCAACTGCATCAATAAGAGAAAAACACAAAGAAAAATGGTCAACGACAGGCAAGGTTTGTAGATACAAATGAAATAAAACCCAAAGAAAAAAAATAAAACAAAGAACGATTACATAATCAGGAAAGAGCCAGTACACAATAGTGGCACTTTAAGGGGACGCCAAACTCTCAAAAGCACGTCCATCCATAGTACAACAATCTGCAAACCCAAACATAAGAAATAGGGTACAGTTGTTAACAACAGACCGTGACAACAAACCGCATTGAAGCGAATGTATGAACATAATATTACCCGTGTTAACTGGTATGTCATCCAACTTCCTCTTCCCTTTCCCGCTAACCAACTTGGCCGACGAAATCTGCCGATGACAGCTTACATGCATCATGTGCAGTGGATTAGGTTCATTAATCACTATACCATTCGACGGCCGAGTCGGCGTACCCACGACAACAGTATCGAAGATTTGTTTTTGTTTTTTATCCTCATCTTCCGTTAAACAGCAAATTCGATGCAGAGCTTCTTCTACAAAGAATTTGAATGGCACTTAGTTAGCATATGAGTTCAAAATAAAGATGAACTACTAAACAAACATAGAATAATAATATTTGCAGCCAACTAACTAAAGAATTCTAGATTGATCTTAAGTTTCCAAAGTATTCACCTTTGTTAATGTTCGAGGCCGAATTTGTGCACTGACTCCTCCAAACCAACCTATTAACCAGGTGTGGTCAACATGCCAAGTTTAGGAGAAGAGAGATCAATTTATGATCCGTTGAAAGCACAGTGTGTTCACGGGTTGTTATGTTCCAACGAGGCTGAAATTGTATTTTGGGAAACGTTTGAGAGATTCAGTGATTTGGGGAAGTAACAAATAATGATTTGGAGTTGATTACACTACTGGAATTGATTTGGATTAAGCTAATTAAACAGTATAAACAATTACATGAACAAATATGTAAAAATGTAAACTGAGTTTGGAACAATTACGATTACGTATGGAGAAAAATGTGAGTTTTAAGCAAAATTAAACTAGAGGGGGTGAAAATGTCTTTTCTACAAACTTAATATTAAAAGAAAATTTTAATAAATAGAAAATTATTTTTTTGATTATTTTATTATTTAATTTTAATAAAAAACTATCTATTAAGTAATTAAAACTAATTTAAACTAATTTAAATTTAAGAAAAATACTAAAAGGACTTAGAAAATTATGAAATTTTTTACAAAACTAATTAACCATTACAGGAATCCTAAAAAAATATAAAAAGTTTATAAAAATTATAATTAAACAATTTTAATAATTATTTACTTATTTATTAATTAAAAACTATTTAAACTAATTTAA
Organism: Artemisia argyi; assembly: GCA_030686995.1. Taxonomy (NCBI): domain Eukaryota; kingdom Viridiplantae; phylum Streptophyta; class Magnoliopsida; order Asterales; family Asteraceae; genus Artemisia; species Artemisia argyi. Next base: position 151,854,383 of record CM060680.1, on the reverse strand, counting down.
TTATAATAAATACTAAATGAACGGTAAAAATTATGAAATTTTTTCTAAAAATACTTTATTAATTATAAAAGCTAGGAAAAATATAAAAAGATAATATTGCTTATAACTAAGCAGAAAAGAAATTTATTTTTGGCTTTTTTAATTAAAACTAATTAAAATTAAATTAATTATTAAAAATAGTAAATCTACTTAGAAAATTATGAAATTTTTTTTAAACTATATTAAACTTAGGAAAAATATAAAATTGGAATTTGCTTTTTGAAAAAGCAGAAAAATAAGCCAAATGGCTTAAAATGTTTTTGATTTTTCTTATTTTTCTTTTACAAAACTACTTAAATACTGAAAATGAGAAAATTTTGTGAAACAATTATTTTAAAGCTTAAAAATAAGCTCTGTGCAAGCTTATTAGCTTGACAGAAGGTCTAATAAGCTAAAAAGATGGAATTTTTATGCAATAAGCTACTAATAAGCTACAAGTGGTAAAATAAGCTATAAGCTCAAGAGATGAACATAAAACAAGCTAAAAACACTGAATAAGCACCATGAATAATCCATGAAGATCAAATAAGCAATCCCAAAAACACACAGGCAAACAGGCCAAATGGAAGCACTTGCAGCCCTATGTGGGGCCCACAGAAGTGTTTGGAAGTCCAAGATAAAGCTAGATCTAATAAGTTGGCCAGGAGGGCTCTCCAAAAAGCCAATAAGCAGACCCTAGGGTCCACTAATAAGCTTGAAAAGGGCTTGAGAAGTTGGGTAAGTATTCCTGCTGATGAATCAGCAGGAATGGTGAGGGTAACTTGGGAGGACAAATAAGCTAAGGGCAAAAGCTACAAATCCCAAAATAATCCCTTATCTAATAAGATTGACTAATAAGCTACTCAAAAAGCCCATAGTTGAGGACTGGGGACCACAAACAAGCTCAGAATGAGCTTATGAAGATGGGCTAATCACCCTGGTGTAGGGGAGGTTCTCACCCTGCAGCCCTAAATAAGCAATTGAATAAGCCAGTAGAAAAAATCCTAAAAATAATCCAAAGTGTTGATTCACTAGTTTAGCTGACAGAGTTTAATCTCCAAAAAGCTCAGGGCTTAATTTTGAAAACACAAATCAGGAAAAATCTTGGAAAATTTGGATTTCTGCCTAGTCTATGCAATTTGACTTTTTTAGATTTGAACTAAGATTGACTTTTATGAACTTAGATCCTAATTTACTGAATTGTTATGTTATATTAAGCTAATGAGAGGTGATATTAAGCTAAGTATCCAACTAATGAGCTAAAATGATGAAAATGGTACTTAAATTCCTAACAGTGAACACATGAGATGTGATTAAGGGTTATTTTGACTTAATTACAAGTGGCTACTGAATTTTATGTTAGGACTGAGCTAGTATGAACTAAAGTGACATGTAACAACAATAAACAACAACTCAAACAACACTGATTACTACTAACACAGCAGATCCAAACAGTCCTTAATAAATACTTATTTTTGATTATCAAAGCAAATGATTGAATTAGACCTCAATACTGATTCCAAACTTTATATTATGATGTAATAAACCAAATTAAGCACAGGAACAATAATCTAAACACCAAATACTTAAATGCTATAAATGACCAAAATGACAGTTAAACTAAAACTTTGAGTGCAATGAAATCTAATGAACTAATACTACTACTTAAGTAACAAAATAACTAAGGTACATCTAATAAGCACAAAGAAGCAGAGATAAGCAGATATTAAGCAGTGCTACAGTATAATGAGAAAATGGAGCAATGAGCTTACAAATGCCTTCCAGCTTGTACACAAGGAACCAAGGACCAAATACCAACCCTATAGTCTCCCCTGAGACACTATACCACTGCCATCCAAGATACACAGTGCTCCAGCTTTCTTCTTCTTCCTATTCTGATTTTTGATTTTTTAACTATTTTTCTTGTATTTTTTTGTATTTTGATTTTCTAAGCTAAACTGTTCCCTTTGTTTTAAAAGCTTTTGAAAGCTTATAAGTGAACTAATATGAGCTTAAAGAAACAGAAAACAACATGTTTTAACAAATAATAAGCTAGAGTGAAATTTCAATAAAAATACCAAATTCTGATTTGAGAATGGAAACTTGAAATTAAGATTGAAGAAAGGTCAAATTACATTAAAGATACCGAGTGCAAGCTTTTAAAGCCAAATATTACAACTAAAATTGAGAATTTATAAAAACAACATGTAAACTATGCTAATTAACTACTTGCTTCCATCTGTGCTTCTCTTCTCATTTTATAAGTGAGGATTAGGGTTTGCGGAGGTCCTCTGATCATTTTTGATACGTGGGAATCGCACCAGGCTTTACCTCTCGAGGGATCTCGAGAATCTTACAACCCCCACCAGGCAGTGTACCTGATCGTTGTAGTATAGTATAGTGACAAGTACCGGGGGATTGATCGTTCAACTCAGGAATAGTGTCGCTAAGATTAGAAAGCCTAAGAACTAGGTCTAGAGGTGATGGATGATTCTTTTTGTATTTTTATATTTTATAAAAGCAATTAAAAATCTCGGGTTTTGGAGGAGTGGGCGGAATTAGTTGCTAACCAACTAACCCAATAACTAAAGATGCAATCAAAATAAAATAACAAAAATGAAAATAAAGCTAATTACTAATATGGTGTGAACAATAATAGGGAGAGTTGTGTTTAATTAGGTTTCATTACTCCCTAGATATCTTTTACAGGTTGATAGTTTGTTACAATTGCATGGATGACGGTTCGTATTCCTTAATACTAGTCGTAGGGCCGTGTACAATATTCCCTAACTCTATAGGATCCTGCTTCACTCCTATGTCGAGCCGTTAGAAGCTCCTAACATGGGATCATTAGAATTCTCCTACGCATTAAATACAACCAAAAATCATAGTACACCTCTGATCATGTTTCTTAAGACGTTCAAGCATGTTACCAATGGAAGTCTGCCAGTTTTCTTAAGCCTAACATCGAATACAATCATCCGTAACAACTATAAACAAACAATCAACCCATAATTAACATCTAGGTTTCACTACATCTAAGCAAACACAAAAGAGATCTATCCAAGCATGTTAAATTGAAGACAAGTGTAAGATATATTCAAACAACACATAGACATATTGATTGAATTGAAAGAGTACTTATCTCAATTGAACATGAAAGGTTTCAAAGGGTAAAAACCTTGAAATAGCTGTGAAATTCGGACTAGGGTTTCTCTCCAAAGTTACACCCTAATTGTTACACTCTAATGAATGAAAATTGAAAAACTATATATAGATTTTACAGGGTGATGGCGTCAAGAAGAAAATTCTGACGCCGTCAACTCGCCACCCATAGTGAAATCGGATTGCCCAGATCCACTTTTGACGCCGTCATGTGTAATTCTACTCTGGGCCGTCACTAACAATTGAACCATGACGGCCTATGGTGACGTCGTCATCTCCATAGTACAAAACTCTTCTGGATCGTCATGGACTTTATCCACTTCCACCTCTTGTATTGCTCTTGACGCCGTCAGGTACTGTTCCCAGCAATGAAAATTAAGACTTTGCCGTTTTCTTCACTTTTATGCTCCAAAAACGTCCAAAATGCTTCCTTTTCCAGAATTCACTCCAAAAGTACCTAAAATGACAAAAGGAACGATTTAGGGCAATATTTGATCAAATAAATTCGAATCCGGGCTAAAATGACCCCCTAAAAACGGTTCATTTTTGCCTCATCAAATACCCTTACACTTGAGATTTGCTTGTCCTCAAGCAAATGCGCTTTTATTCTAATCAAAATACAAGTTAGGGGTCATTTAACACTAATATAAAAGTAATTACAACAAACAATCATTCCACTAAAGACCAAAGACAAGCACGGAGGTCATACACTAGCACCTCACAAATAGTGTTTAGATACTCACATCTCTCGGGTTTAATAAAGTATATATCACAATATGGAAATGGAAAACATCTCTCACTACCTGTCATAGCAAAATAGAACACCATAGGCTTGGGAAAGGATCAAACCTCCACCACTTGGCGTAAGCACATAGGATAAACTATCAAAGAGGTCTTTTAAAGGGTTATAATGTTAGGTGTAGGGATATGGAATACACGGTTTTGTTGGATAAATGTAATCTTTACTGGTGGCTAGTTAATAATCTTGGTTAATTACATGTACAATATGGCGTTGCTAAGGCAAGACTAGACTCGACTTAAGCTAATAAATCAAAAATAACAAAAACTTTTTTTTTTTTTTTTTTTTTTTTTTTTTTTTTTTTTTTTTGTGCATACACTCTTACCATACCATCAAAAATAATACATCATAGGGAATGTACATTCCCCTTACACTTGAATTTTTACATACTTTACAATAACTAATCTAATGATTCGAATCAAGATAATTAAAACACTTGGAGTACTTTTAAAATTAACGCACATATGGGGGTAATATATGATGTTCTTCCCCATTACTCCATAACACAAGTACTTTACCCATTAGTCCCAATCGTCCCAAAACAATATGTACAAGGATATGACTCGACTTAGCAACCATGTAATCAATTAGATAATTAACTAAGGGTTTAAACAAACAACAATAATGCACTAAAGATGAGTGCATACACGGAAGGCTAAGGCGATTTGGGTGTACATTTAAGTGGGTTGTAACAAATTCTTCCTTTAAGTAAGATGCTTAAAGTTAGAAACAAAAAGATAGGCTCGGAGGGGTGTACTAGGGGTTTCGTGTACTAAAAATGAGTACAACGCTAAGGTGTGGGAAAAATTAGTTAACTTTACTAGCCAAGTAATATGACTTAAATGGTCAAGTAATTATGATACGGGTTTAACACAAGGGTGATCCTAATGCCTCTTATCATATAGTGAATCCTACTACACGAATGTAGTCTCACTAGCGTCTCGGGATGCATCACTAACGCAAGTTCTAGAATCTAAATGCTACCGGTACACTCATAAGCACTAATAGTAAATGCTTTTCCTATCAAATCTAAAGGCGAACCTCACATATTTGGGTGAAATTTTTTTCTGAATAGTACGGTTTTGTGCTAGTCATACAACTCCTATCCATGAGACGCTTGCTGTGGTTAAAGTTTTACTCCTAAATGTTGTAAAAAAATTTAAATTTGGCGCTAAAATTACACTAACAAGTATTTCTCTTAGTTTTATTACACGCCTACCATCAAACAAACAAACTCAAGTGCAATAGTATCCTATAAGGTATCATCATTTACCCTCCCCTTACACTTAGGATGAGCATTGTCCCCAATGTTCAATTAAAGAATGTAAAAGTGAAATAGGTAAAAGAATGAAATCAAATACTCCCCTGATTCGTTCGGTGTGGATAGTGTGTCAACAAGGTTAGATCTTCCTCCAAGAAAATAAACATTCAAAGCTTCCCTTCCATAAAAATAAATTATCTTCTTGTCATACATAACCTGTTAAACCTGAGAAAACAAACAAGGCAACCTCGCGTAAAACCGGCGACAATCTATATATACTAACAAGTCCTAGAAAACAATGTAAGATATAATGCTTGTGGAATGAATGTTTGCAGATTTCCTGGAGTTTATAAAAATAAAGAATTAACAAAAACTTTAAGACTCCGTTAGAAAAATAAAACTAACAAAATTTTCAGAATTATACACATGACGCCGTCAGGAATTAATTCCTGACGCCGTCAGAAGTGACCTGCAGAAATCTTTATGTTAAGTTTCCGGAAAATTTCTAGAAAAACTTATGTCCTACTTACTGGAAAATCCTGCAAAACATCATTATGACTCGATACAAGCATTTGACTCTAACAAATACTAATACACATGTCCATTTAATATTGTGGAGAATCATGATCAATTTCGTTCTTAAAAACAAATTTAGGGTTTCCCCTTACACTTATCTTTTGCGAAATACCTTTGTATGAAGTTAAGACGAAGTTAAACAACAAAATAGAGCATTTTCACAATTTTAGTTTTGAAACATGATTTACCAACAATAAAAACAAAGCATGCATACGGAAGCAAATAACAATCAAACAATTAAAAATCACACAAAACATGGGTTGCCTCCCAAGAAGCGCTTTTCTTTATTTTACGAGTCTTGTAGCTAAACTCAAGGTCATGGGTAATTACGTTTTCCTTTCCCACTTTTGTGCTGACTCAAAAAATCTAACCCAATTCTCATCACGCTTGGACTCAGGGCCTAGATTCATGCAACCTGAATAGTATGTTCGCCTCCTCTCATAATAAACATCATCATCAATTCCGTCTTCCTTAACCTCATAAGGTCGAATCTCATCAATTTGTAAATTCTTGATGCCCTTTAATTCTTCCTTCATGTGAGGCATCATAAAAGTAATCTTTTATATCCCATCAGTAAACTGAACTATTCCCTTCCCGTGATCACAATACATCTTAGTCATCTCAACAAAAGGTTGTCCTAGGACCATTTCTCCTAAGTGTGGATCTATAATGCTTCTAACATCTTCTAGGATTACAAAGTCGCATTGATAAGTGAAATTTCCTATAAAGATGTGTACCCCTTTAACTCTCCTGACGAAATTACATAGTCTATTAGAGTTGTAGGGGTCTTTGCTAGGGCTTAACCTTTCATTCATTATCCAGTTGTAGTAGATCCTAGACATAATATTCATGGGTGCTTTTAAGTCAATATATGTATGCTCTCTAGACATGTACCCAATCATGCAAGGAATTTTTATGTTCCTAAAGATATGCCTCCTAATCCATGGTATCTTTCTATATTTTGAGAGGCAGGGGTGTTGTAAAAGAAATATGTGGTAACTCAATTCATCAGGGGTTGGAGCGAAGTCTGTAAACTCAATTTTCATTTGGAGGGGCTTAATAAATTCCTTAAATGTGTTAACTTCTCTCTTTCTTCTTTTATGCGCTATAAGCCTCTTGCTAACTTCTAAACGGCGATTCTCTAAATCCATAAAGACCAACCTAATACGAACAAAGACACAAAGAAATAAGATAGACTAAAAAGAACCTAAAAATAAAAATAAAATCTTGCTAGAAAGGAATCTAGCAAGTAGACTGTGGAAAACTAGAAGGGGGGTTGAATAGTTTACCGCTTTTTAAATCCTTTTTAGCTTGATTATCTTTTAAAAAACTTTACGTTTGTTTAAAGATATAAACACAACATTATATGTTCAATTCCTTGAGAAAGCTTTACGAGTAAATAACAATCCTAACTTTACTTGTTTTAGTTCTTTGAAAAGCTTTACGTTTGTTTAAGGATATAAACACAACTTTACTTGTTTACTTCTTTGAAAAGCTTTACGTGTGATTAGCAAATCTAACTAAAGACAATATGTAATAAGCAAAGATAAAGAAAGAAACGATCAAACCACAACACGATTGTTTATCGTGGTTCGGCTACAAGGACTCTTTTTCCTTGCCCTACATCCACGCCCCGAGTTTCCAACTCGAGAGTTGTAAGCACTAATCAACAAGCTCATTTCCCGGTGGAGAAACATTTACAACGTCGCTTATAATTTTACCGACACTAAGCTAGATGTCGAGTTCTTTTACAAGGGTACAACCACTCCCGTTCGTCGCTTACACTTTTACCGACACAAAGCTAGATGTCGAGTTCTTTACCAAGGGTACAACCACTCCCGTTAGTTCTTTTACAAGGGTACAACAACTCCCGACACACTACGTATTTTGAGGCCTAAAATACTAACCGATCACTTCTACATACATGATACAAATGAAGTATAAACTACCAAAGCTTATACATGACAAAGCTAACAAGTCTTGTAACTTAGAGTTGAAACTTGTAACTTCTTAGATGAATATGTGAACTCCTTTGCTACATAAGAGAAACACACAAGTTAGTAGCTACTGAGTATAATGAGAGAATATGTGTAAAATATGACTCTAAGTGATGACTCAAAACTAACAAATGGTTTGGTATTTATAGCAAAACATTCTGCAAGTCTGGCGGATACGGCGGAACCCTCAGAAGGGGTCCGCCCGTGTATCCCCAGGGTACCGTCAGGGCTGCAGTTGGTTTTGCAATAAATCTACCAAACCAAACAAGGTCACATCTCATTACACCTAGTCAAACACAAAACTTGCAAGCAAACATATGGTTAGTCAAACACACTTTCTTACCATAAATGTATATTGACAAAGCTTGCCCTAAATGTGATGTGACATTACTATTTTAAGAAATAAATGTGATGTGACAAGACACTTTCTAATTTAAGAAATAAAAACAATGTTTTGTTTAAAAGGAAATGTAAACTTAGTTTAAACAAGACTTAAACACTTAAAGTGATGATTTACTCTTAGCTAAAGTTCATACTTTGTCATTAACAAAACTTAGCAAAGATCGTAAAATATAAATAACGTTTTAGGCGATATTTGTATTAACAATCTCCCCTTTTTTGTTGATGACAAAACATAAACTTTATTTATAAGTAAGTCACTAGTTTTAGTGTTAAGTCTTATAAAGTTAGTATAAAAACTTGTTTTTGCTAAGATGATGTGATATGCAAAAAAAAAAATTTTTTTTGAAACAAGTTTACATATAAATTCTCCCCCTTTTTGTCGAAACAAAAAGAAGAGTAGCGAAGCAGAAGTATACACTTGCTCCCCCTTGGATAATACTCCCCCTAAATGGAGTGCCAAGAGAGGAGACATGGATTTTGAACCTACAAGAAAAAGGTTAGTTGCCGCACAAGACAAGTCATGAAAGCATTTCATGTCTAGAACACAACTAAGAGTTGTGAAGTGGAATAATGCAACACTCATGCTCCCCCTTGAATATTACTCCCCTAAATGGAGTATCAAGGAAGGAAAACATGGATAATGATCCTACAAAAAGAAAGGTTAGTTTCTAAAACACAAGATATATGTATGCTACCATAGCAAGGTATAGTTCACTTATTATACCTAAATGGTCAACAAACAATGCACACCTTGTAGTAGAATGAAATTCATTCCATGTAAAATTTTGACTCTTAAAGAGTCAAAGACAAGAAATTTGGATGACACCATCCTACTTCTAAAAATAAAGAAAAACTAAAAATAAAATAGGAACATAAAAAGCTACAAGGAAATCATCATTTTCCTTAATGAGAAACATTTTCCAAAAACAAGGCTAAGGTTGTTTAAGGATGAAAATGTGTGTTGGAGGGTGTAGCGGGTTTTGTTTTGAATGTTGTAGAGGTGACACGGTTTTGGTTTGTTGGTTTAAATGGTGAAACATTTTCCAAAAGAAACAGTTTAGTTTCATTTTGGAGACTCTAAACTTGAGGTGGTGTTGGTGCTCTAAACTTGGTTTGTTGTTTTTAATGAGCAACATTTTTCAAAAGAAACGGTTTTGTTTCATTTTGGAGACTCTAAACTTGAGACGTTCCACAATGTGGTTTAGGATAAACCTCATTTCATAGTTTAGAGGATCATGGATGTCTTTGTAGATAAGGTGAGACAACAATGGTTTTAGGTGGTGATATTCTTGTTGTGGTGTTTGGTTGTGGTCAAAAGACTCATTTTGGTCAAGCAATGACCTTGGTTTTTCATTTGTGAAAGGTGGTGGTTTTTCTTGATGGAAAATAGAGATTCAAAGTGTTGGAAAGGTTCATGTGGTGGTGGTAGTTGAACAAAGTGACGAAGGCTTGGTTCTCCGAAAGGATTACCATGAAGGTTTTTGTAAATGGGGTGAAACACAAATGATTGTAGGTGTGTATGACCTTGATCATTTGGAAAAATTGAGGGTCTAGCATAACGGTAAGCCAAACTCTCAAGCAATGACGGTGGATGAGGTGCATCATCCAATGACTCATTTGGTTGAAATATTGGTTGTTGTTGGGTTTTCGTTTCGGCAATGGTGTCAAAGAGTGACAATGATGGAGGGCTTGATGGTTTAGGTGATAGGTTTTCAAAAGTTTCCAATAGTGGATGTGGTGATGTTGGTGGTGTATGGAAAAGTTCCATTGGTGTAAGTTATGGTGATTGATGGTTGAAAAAGTTTTTGATGGTTGAAAAGTGTATATGTTTGTATTGCCATGTTTGGGAGAGGATGTTGAAGTAGCAAGATTGAGGAAATCTTGAATAGTGGTCATGTTGATGTTGCAAGGTATTCAATATGGTGTTGAGGCAGTAAGGTTAAGGAAGTCTTGGATAGGTGAAGAAATATCAAGTGATGAGCTTGATTTGATGGTTTTGTTGAAGCAACAAGGTTTAACACTAATCCTAGTGGTTTTAGCTTGATGATTTGGATGAGGTGTTTGATTTAGTTATCTCAAATCTTTGGTTTGCAAGAGTTTTAAGATTGAGAGAAGTAATGGTGTTGGTGTGAGTTTTGGGGTATTCTAAAGTGATCAAACTTTAAAAAAAATTGTGGGAAGGAGTGTTTGGATTTGATGTGTTCCATACAAAGATTGAGGTTTCAAATGATTTGATGTCAATCCAATGGAATAGGGTGGAGTGAAAGACCAACATATGCACTCAATGCTTTGGATGTAATTTGGTTGAAAATGTTCCAATGGGTTGAAGGATCCTTTAAAAGGGTTCCTTGGGTTAGTTATGTTTGAATTTGAATTTTTGGCGGGAAGTAACTTCCAAATTGTTTTAGTGAGTGAGAGTTGTCCTAAAATGGTTATTGGAGTTAAGGGAAGATGTTTCTCACTAAAGATAATGGTTTGATACTTTACAAGTTTTGAACTTAAGACAATTGACAAAAATTTTCTGCAGGTGACTGGCGGAACCCTGAGACAACACAGGCGGAACCCTCCTGAGGGTTCCGGCTGGTCCGTTGGGCCATTTCTGGATTGCCCAGAAAATACACTGGCGGAACCCATTTTTGGGTGCCGCCAGATCCGCCAGACCTGAAAAACTTGGCAGTCCGCATTTTTGACCCGCAAGACGTTTTTCAATTTTTTTGAAAACTCCTAAAATCAAAAAGATAATGCATATCTAGTTAGGTAATGCAAAAATTGGACATGTAAGCACACATACCATAGGACTTTGATCGGGGGGTCGAGAATTTCACTATACTTAGTGAAAATTTCATAAACATGAAAATTTGACAACTAGCCAAATGTTGTCTTCCTGCATCATTGTTAGTTCCTACAAGTTCCAAATAGTACCAAATATCTTACCAACACCCAAATACATAACACGTAATGTTTAAATGACCAAATCGTTCAAATAGCACCTAGTGCCAAACACTCCTACACACCCGCTCTCATAGACGGTCAATCTTCTTCTTGAGCTTTCCAAGAAATCTTTCGATGTTTTTGAACATCCCCTTTGTTTGCTTGAACTCCGCCGACTCATTTGGAATATCTGAAAGTTGGAAAATGTATTCTAGAGGTGGGAGCCTAGAGTTGGGCAAAGCCTAGAGTTGGAAAATGTTTACCTTGGGCTTTGTAGATTCTCCTATCACGTAGTGGGACAAAAGCGTGTGGAATAAGAGAGTAGTCTAGGTGAAGACCTCTAGGAGTTGATGGAATGGGAGAGATGAACCTAAAGAGACGAGTCAAGAGAATTCCATACGGCATAGACGTTGTGCCTTGCACGGGAATGTCGGCCATTCTCTTGGTCATGTAGTTGGCAAGGTTGAAGGGTTGCCTAACGGACAAGGAGTAGAGCATGTAGCAAAGTCAAACATTGATGTGATCCCGATTTCCTATGGTGCTAATTACATTGGCTCTAAGGAGTTCTTCCCATTTCTTGAATTGGGGCTTGATTTCATTGAATTCCATTCCATATGGGTCCTTGATGACCTCATTTCTGGTTCTAGTTCTCCTAGTGTTAGTGGTCCTAATGAAGAGGTGGTCATGATGCGTGGGAATCGCAACAGGCTTTACCTCTCGAGGGATCTCGAGAAGCTTACAACCCCCACCAGGCAGTGTACCTGATCGTTGTAGTATAGTATAGTGACAAGTACCGGGGGATTGATCGTTCAGCTTAGGAATAGTGTCGCTAGGATTAGAAAGCCTAAATACTAGTTCTAAAGGTGAGGGATGATTATTTTTGTATTTTTATATTTTTATGAAAGCAAGTAAAATCTCGGGTTTTGGAAGAGTGGGCGGAATTAGTTGCTATTCAACTAACCCAATACTAAGATGCAATCAAAATAAAATACTAAAAATGAATTTAAGCTAATTAAACTAAGGTTGTGAGCAGTAATTGGAGAAAATGTGTTTACTTAGATTTCACTACTCCCTAGATATCTTTTACACGTTAATTACTTGTTATAATTGCATGGATGACGGATCGTATTCCTTAATACCATTCATGGGGTGGCACACATAACTCCCCAATTCTATGAGCTCTTATCTCCTCCTACACCATGCCCAGCACAACTATAAGGATTGTAAACAGTGGCTCATGCATTAAATACAACCAATAAAGACCTAGTGCGCCTCGGTTCATGTTTCTTAAGACGTTCAAGCATGTTACCATTTGGAGATCTGCCAGTTTTCTTAAGCCTAACATATAAATCATTCATCCAAGACAAGAATAAACAAGTAATCAACACATAATCAATATCTAGGTTTCATTAGATCTAAGCAAACACAAAAGAGATCTAGCCTAGCATGATAGAATTAAGACAAGAACATGATATAGACAACCAACACATAGACATATTGATTGAATTAGAAGAACACTTATCTTGATTAATCATGCAAGGTATCAAGGGGTTGGAACCCTTGAAAAACCTGTAAAGTTACACCAAAATCGTACTTAGGGTTTCTCCCAAAACTTCTCTCTTTAAATGTGAAAAATTAGAAAACTATATATAGAAAAATAGGGCTGACGGCGTCAAGACAAACAATGTGACGCCGTCACCTCGCCGCCAAAACTCTCCTCGGACTGCCTAGATCCACTTCTGACGCCGTCAAGACTTAGGTACTTCTAGGCCGTCACGACTCTTTTACTCTTGACGCCCTTCCTACGTGACGCCGTCAAAACTCTTCTGGGTCGTCATGGAAATTGATGAAATTTGCTCTTGACGCCGTCAAGGATTTGCTCTTGACGCCGTCACCTACTGTTCCCAGCTTGGAAAATTAAGACTTTGGCGTTTTCTTCACTTTTATGCTCCAAAAATGTCCGAATTGCTTCCTTTTCCAGATTTCTCTCCCAAAGTACCTAAAATCACAAAAGGAACGATTTAGGGCAATATTTGATCAAATAAAGTCAATTCCGGGCTTAAATTACCCCCTAAAAGTGGTTCATTTTTCGCCTCATCATATACCCTTACACTTGAGATTTACTTATCCTTAAGCAAATGCGCTTTTATTCTACTCAAAAGACAAGTTAGGGGTCATTTAACACTAATATAAAAGTAATTACAACAAATAATCATTCCACTAAAGACCAATAGACAAGCACGGAGGTCATACACTAGCACCTCACAAATAGTGTTTAGATACTCATATCTCTTGGGTGTAATAAAGTATAGATTACAATATGGAAACGGAAGATATCTCTCACTACCTGTCATAGCAAAATAGATTACCATAGGCTTGGGAAAGGATCAAACCTCCACCACATGGCGTAAGCACCTAGGATAAACTATCAAAGAGGTCTTTTAAAGGGTTATAACGTTAGGTATAGGGATATGAAATACACGGTTTTGTTGGATAAAGGAAGTTTTACTGGTGGCGAGTTAACAATCTTAGTTAATTACATGTAAAATATGGCGTTGCTAAGCCAAGACTAGACTCGACTTTAGCTAATAAATGAAAAATAACAAAAACATAAAATGAACATAGAATGAAACGGGATGGTAGTCCGTATGTTTTTTTCTATTTTTTTTTCTTTTTCTTGTTTTTTCGATTTTTTTTTTTTTTTTTTTTTTTTTTTTTTTTTTTTTTTTTGCATACACTCTTACCCTACCATCCAAAATAATACATCATAGGGAATGAATATTCCCCTTACACTTGAATCTTTACATACTTTACATTAAACTAATCTAATGACTCGAATTAGGAAAATCAAAACACTTGGAGCACTTTTAAGATTAACGTACATATGGGGGTAATAATATGATGTTCTTCCCCATTACTCCATAAAATAATTACTTACCCATGAGTCCCAATCGTCCCAAAACAATATGTACAAGGATATGACTCGACTTAGCAACCATATAATCAATTAGAAAGTTAACTTAGGGTTTAACAAATAACAATAATGCACTAAAAATGAGCGCATACACGGAAGGCTAAGGCGATTTGGTTGTACATTTAAGTGGGGTGTAACAAATTATTCCTTTAAGTAAAATGCTTAAAGTTAGAAACGAAAAGATAGGCTCGGAGGGGTGTACTAGGGGTTTCGTGTGCTAAAAATGAGTACAACGCTAAGAGTGTGGGAAAATTAGTTGACTTAACTAGCCAAGTAATATGACTTAAATGGTCAAGTAATTATGATACGGGTTTAACACAAGGGTAATCCTAATGCCTCTTATCATGTAGTAAATCCTAGCACACGAATGTAGTCTCACTAGCGGTCTCGGGATGCATCACTAACGCAAGTTCTAGAATCTAAATGCTACCGGTACACTCATAAGCACTAATAATAAATGCTTTTCCTATCAAATCTAAAGGCGAACCTCACATATTTGGGTGGAAAATTTTTCTGAATATACGGTTATGTGCTAGTCATACAATCTCCTATCCATGAGACGCTTACTATGGCTAAAGTTTCACTCCTAAATGTTGTAAAAAATTTTAAATTTGGCGCTAAAATTGCACTAACAAGTATTTCTCATAGTTTTATTACACATCTACTATCAAACAAAACAAACTCAAGCGAAAGTGCATATGTAAGGTATCATCTTTTTACCCTCCCCTTACACTTAAGATGAACATTGTCCCCAATGTTCAAGTAAAGAATGTAAAAGTGAAAAAGTAAAGAGAATGAAATCAAATACTCCCTTGATTCGCTCGGTATGGATAATAGGATGGCCAGGTTAAATCTTCCTCCAAGAAAATGAACAATCAAAGCTTCCCTTCCAAAATATAAATCATCTTCTTGTCATACATAACCTGTAAAACCTGACAACATAGACAAGACAACCTCGCGTAAAATCGGCGGCATTCTATATAAGTTTCTAAATCCTAGAAAACAAGATAAGATATAATGCTTGTGGAATGAAGTTTGCAGATCTCCTGGAGATTATAAAACTTAATAATTCACAAAAACCATAAGACTCCATTAGAAAAACAAAACCGATAAAATTTCCAGATTTTTAACTCCTGACGCCGTCAAGAGTAAAACCCTGACGCCGTCAGAATGGACCTGCAGAAATCCTTATGTTAAGTTTCCGGAAAATTTCTGGAAAAACTTGGTCCTACTTCCTGGAAAATCCTGCAAAACTTCATTATGACTCAATACAAGCATTTGACTCTAACAAATACGAATATACATGTTCATTTAATGTTGTGGAGAATCATGATCGGTTTGTTTCTTAAAAACATATTTGGGGTTTCCCCTTACACTTATCTTTTGCAAAAATACCTTTAGGTGGAGTTAAGACTAGGCCAAAACAACAAAGTAAAGTATTTCCACTATTTAGTTTAGAAACATGATCAACCAACAATAAAAATAAAACATGCATACGGAAGCAAATAACAATCAAACAAATAAAATCACACAAAACATGGGTTGCCTCCCAAGAAGCACTTTTCTTTATTTACGAGTCTTGTAGCTAGACTCAAGGTCATGGGTTACTACGTGATTTCATCATTGGTTCCACTTTCTAGTTGTAGATATTCCTTGTAGAAACCAATCATCTTTTTCTCAACCGCCCCCATAATTATTTGGACAAATTCTTCATCGACTTTATACCTTGGTCCCAGGGCCAAGCAATCTTTGTAATAAAGACTCCTTTTTTCCCATACATAATCCATGCCCTTTTGCTTATCCTCCTCATTAATATCCTCAAAAGCACCAACGTTGTCCTTATCAAAACGAGATATAAAACGAAATTCATTCATCCTATTAGGCATCCTATAAGTGATACTATCGGTGCTACTTGCAATTCGGATCGTACCTTCTACCTCATCATATTCCAACTTAGACTCTTCAACAAATGGTTTGCCAAACACAACATTGGATAATCGACAATCAATAACATTAGCAAGATCCTCCACAATCATAAAGTCGGTGACAAAAGTGAAATTACCAACAAAGACACGTAAACCTTTAACTCTCCCGACAAAGTTACAAACTCCACCGGGGTACTTGGGATCCCTTCTAGGTTCAAGTCTTGTTTTCACTATATCATTATAAACAGTTGAGGACATAATGTTAATTGGAGATTTAAAGTCAATGTAAGCATTGCTAATGTGCCTATATCCAATCATACATGGTATCTTAGCATTCTTAGGATCGCCTCTCTTGATCTTAGGTTCACTTATAGTGAAAGGAGATCGCGGGTTATCGATAAGATTATTATAATATGCAATCTCCTCCTTAGTGGGGTATAGATTAAAGTAGTCATTAAGCTTTAGATCTATTTCCTCCTCTTCTAGTCCCTCAACAACATTCACAAAGTCATTAGGCCCTAGGTCTTTATTTGAATACAAGGCGGTTGCTAGGTCACTAAATGCATGTTCGAGTTCAACCTTAATCAATCTATTAAGCTCTCTAAGCTCCCTAATCTCACTCTCAATTTGTTCACGTAACACAGCCACTTCTCTAGGGGAAAGGGGTGGATTCGCGTTTTCCATAATGGTCAACGGAATAGTCAATGAGTTTAATTCACTAACAAAGGCACAAAGAAATAGATAGACTAAAGAAGACCTAAAAATAAAAATAAAATCTTACTAGAAAGGAATCTAGCAAGTAGACCTAATAAAAAGAAATTCTAACCTAGACAATAACTATTCCCCGGGCTGCGGCGCCAAAAACTTGATGCGTAGGAATCGCAACAGGCTTTACCTCTCGAGGGATCTCGAGAAGCTTACAACCCCCACCAGGCAGTGTACCTGATCGTTGTAGTATAGTATAGTGACAAGTACCGGGGGATTGATCGTTCAGCTTAGGAATAGTGTCGCTAGGATTAGAAAGCCTAAATACTAGTTCTAAAGGTGAGGGATGATTATTTTTGTATTTTTATGAAAGCAAGTAAAATCTCGGGTTTTGGAAGAGTGGGCGGAATTAGTTGCTATTCAACTAACCCAATACTAAGATGCAATCAAAATAAAATACTAAAAATGAATTTAAGCTAATTAAACTAAGGTTGTGAGCAGTAATTGGAGAAAATATGTTTACTTAGATTTCACTACTCCCTAGATATCTTTTACACGTTAATTACTTGTTATAATTGCATGGATGACGGATCGTATTCCTTAATACCATTCATGGGGTGGCACACATAACTCCCCAATTCTATGAGCTCTTATCTCCTCCTACACCATGCCCAGCACAACTATAGGGATTGTAAACAGTGGCTCATGCATTAAATACAACCAATAAAGACCTAGTGCGCCTCGGTTCATGTTTCTTAAGACGTTCAAGCATGTTACCATTTGGAGATCTGCCAGTTTTCTTAAGCCTAACATATAAATCATTCATCCAAGATAAGAATAAACAAGTAATCAACACATAATCAATATCTAGGTTTCATTAGATCTAAGCAAACACAAAAGAGATCTAGCCTAGCATGATAGAATTAAGACAAGAACATGATATAGACAACCAACACATAGACATATTGATTGAATTAGAAGAACACTTATCTTGATTAATCATGCAAGGTATCAAGGGGTTGGAACCCTTGAAAAACCTGTAAAGTTACACCAAAATCGTACTTAGGGTTTCTCCCAAAACTTCTCTCTTTAAATGTGAAAAATTAGAAAACTATATATAGAAAAATAGGGCTGACGGCGTCAAGACAAACAATGTGACGCCGTCACCTCGCCGCCAAAACTCTCCTCGGACTGCCTAGATCCGCTTCTGACGCCGTCAAGATTTAGGTACTTCCAGGCCGTCACGACTCTTTTACTCTTGACGCCCTTCCTACGTGACGCCGTCAAAACTCTTCTGGGTCGTCATGGAAATTGATGAAATTTGCTCTTGACGCCGTCAAGGATTTGCTCTTGACGCCGTCACCTACTGTTCCCAGCTTGAAAAATTAAGACTTTGGCGTTTTCTTCACTTTTATGCTCCAAAAACGTCCGAATTGCTTCCTTTTCCAGATTTCTCTCCGAAAGTACCTAAAACCACAAAAGGAACGATTTAGGGCAATATTTGATCAAATAAAGTCAATTCCGGGCTTAAATGACCCCCTAAAAGTGGTTCATTTTTCGCCTCATCAGGTCACAAAGTCCATCTTTGGACACAAGAGGGGTATCATAGGGATGGATGCGGTTAAAGAGTGTGTCAAGAGTTGAGAGGGAGTGCAAGTCGGAGTAGATGCAAGTATCATGGTTTGGGACACCTAGGATTTGAGCGAGCTCCTCGAGAGTGAAGGAGTATTGATGACTACTAGCCCTAAAGTTAATAGACATGCGACCATACTCATCCTTGGAGAGGGTGACAGATGCATAGAATTCTAAAATGAACCCAGAACAAATAGGCTCGTCGATTTCTAAGAGACACTCAAAGTTGATTGCGGCAAAGCTTTGATTGTGGCAAATTCCGTGTAGAGGTTTGTACCTTCTAAGAAGGATGGATCAATGGTTCTACCCTTATGGACATATCGTTTTTCTAAGGCTTTGAAGACAACGATTTGAGTTTGAGTAAGACCTTTGGTTTTGTGGTGTTTGGGTAGGTACTTGATGGTGTCCTTGTGGTCGTAGTGAGTTAGAGGAGGCATGATGATTCCTAGAAAATCAAAATTTCACATTTTAGTCTAAGTAAACGACTATTGTAATGTGTATGTACTAGTGTGTACCTATATGAAAACAATGTGGAGGTGCGGTTAACTTGACTCATTTTGATGCTTAAAAACGTTTTATAATGCAAGTGATGTTTCAATGACGTTTTTCATTTGTTTTAACAATGTGGTGAACGGTGGTAAAGTATGGTTGACGACCGAGAGTGGATATGTGAAATGAGGTGGTGATTTCTTGACAACACTTAAAGCTTGGATATCTTCTTTGTGTTCTTCACTTGCTAGAAGAGACGCATTTCATAATGAAATTCACTTGACTTTTGACGACATAGACAAATATGTTGATGAGAGTATGGATATGACAATTGCCCTTTGTTTCAAAGAGCGACACAAGGGTGAACATAGGTTTATGTATCATGAAAGGTGGTTTAATCTTAATAGGTTAGGTTATAGTGGGGATGACACACTTGTTTGGTTACATTGTGGAATCTTCTTGTGAAGATGACTCAGTGGAGTTATTGGTGAAGATGATATTAACTCTTGGTTTCTTTGAGGGCATGGAAATGGTGGATGACTCGATATTGATAGGACAAAGGTTAACTCGGTTTCTCATTTCACATTGGTTGTTTGAGGTTTGAGTGATGAAAGGTTGTGAGGAAGATGCTTGAAGTTTTGCTCATTTTGTCAATCTTATGGGCTGATGGTAAGTTGGAGTTGTGAGTAAAGAGGTGTTTGGTTTTGAAATTAAAAATAAAACATCCTGCAGATTTGGCGGACCAGGCGGAACCAAAGGGAGGGTTCCGCCCGTATGGTCTGAGGGTTCCATGGGAACTGCAGGGAGAAATTCAAAAGGGATTGTCATGATTTTTGTGGTTTTATCCTAATGTTCAGAACTAAGATTTTAGGTCTTATGAGTCCTTGACTAAGCCTAGGGATGATGAATGCTTCTCATTCAAGAGGTTTTGTGAAAACGTTGATAGAATGGTTAACGTGTAAGATGTTCTTAGTTAAGATGTTCCTCAATGAACATTTTTACCAAGACGATGATGATGGATCACAATATGTCAATTAAGAACATAATGGATTGAAATGTCGCTGAAGTCGATGCTTCCTTTGTTGAAGAGATAACAATGTTGATAAAAGAATTCCGTTGTTGACGCGTATTTGCTTGTTTAAGCGGAGCTTGTTGATGTGCTTCTCCATCCGAACCTAATTTGAGAACCTTGCGTGTTTTGGAGAATCATTGGGTAAGTAAGTATAAAAGTGCAAGTACCACTTGTGCTTTTTCTTATCAACTTATTACCGACATAATTCCATTTGGCATACACTATGGTTTCTATTCCTGTTCTTTTGGGATACCATAATCCTAGTTGTGTAGTACCTTACGATGTATCCAAACGAGCTCAACTAAAGAGTTGTTTTAGGATCTTCTTTAAAACGAGCACATAGACAAATGCTAAACATAATGTTGGATCTAATTGTTATGAGAACAAGTAGTCTTTCGAACATTTCTCTACGTTTAGTTATACCTACGGATTTACTAATCTCATTCTTGATAAGTCATTAATAACTTAACCATTGAGAACAAAAGAGTAACTAGGAATGTCTTTAAGTTAAAATCCCTTGCTTTTGGAGCTTGCTTTTATTATCAAAACGACTTTCAAATATTGACACTTATAATCACATGATTACTTCGAAACATCTATTTTGTTTCCCTAGTTGTTTTATTCTAAATTTCAAAAACTGTTTTTGTTGAATTTGTTTAGACACAACTATGACCTATAAATCAAGTTTTATAACTTATGTCAATTTTGCTTGATTCAATGTTTGACTCAAGGTGAGAAGATGTTATTTTGTACTTTTATTCTTAATGTTTTACACAACATACTTGTCTTGCCATCATTGGACTTTCGACTAAGTCATCATCTACCAAAGATGATATCTTAGAAGCAGGAGATTACTCGTTAAATGTTATATTCAACGACTCCTCGACTCTTTGGGTTTTCTTACTTAAGACACTATGAACTCTACTTGTTTTGAAAAAGTCCAAGAGGTACAACATCATAAGACTAAGTGTCACATTTGATGTGTAAATCCTAGATGTTGAAAACTCATTTTCTTCCACACATTCTAATGTATGCTAATGTGATTTATTTCACCTTGTGTGTTTTATGTGAGATTATCATAAAGGAGTGATCGAAGAAAAATACAATTTAAGACTCAAGGTATGGTGTTTGAGAATGTTGTTTAACAAAGGTTTGTTTTGCAAGCATCACAAAAGTGTTAGACATTTTAACACTTAGGAAATTCTTAGTTAGCTTACTTGTAAGCAAGAGTTGAGTGAGACTCACTCAAGAGTTTCTCGTGTTTATCACTTGATGGTTAAAGAACCAAAGCACCTTATATCTCCTACTAGTACTAATGACGAAATTCCTTGTTGCATAGAATCTAATCTTAGTTATTACTAATAGCAAGTAAACACTTTTAGAGTATTACTAATAACACATATTCCAACACATAATGCTAGAAACAAGAGACAATCAAAGTCAAGTTGAAGTAATGCGTACCTTTTAAATTGCATAGAGATGCTATCAAGAGGATAAACACAACGCGTAAAATCTTGGTTTGACGACACGCTTTGAAACTCAATTACTCATATATCTAAGAAGGTTAGACAATCATATAAAAGCATAGATCATGATAATCTTAATTCTTTTATCATGAGTTTCTATTAGAGATTGAATTATCTCTAAATCTCTCTTCTAGGTTTGACAAATTTTACTTGCTTTGTTTTATTAGTTAATAGTGCTTTTGAGTTAAATCCTAATCCGGTTTTATCTTTAAACAACCTTTGACTACTCAACAATCTTTCAAGAGATTTTGAGCTTTCATTAAATTTAACTAATATTTTTCCTTTCTCATTTTGCTTTTTAATCTTATGTTTGTAATCTAGACACAATTTACATTCTAGATCAATTTCAACATTACTCTCAATTCTAGACATTTTATCTTCTAACAAGATTTCCTTTTCAAGGATATTCTTAAAAGATTTTGAAGACTCATTCTTGAAGATAGTTTTTAGGTCCATGTTGCATAAACGTTTAGACTCATTTTCTAGTTTAGAAAACTCTAGGATAAATTTGTCAAAGCAAAAGTGTTTGGTTTCAAAATGTACCTTGCTTGATGTTTTATCTAGTTGAGAATCACAAACCGGATGGTTGGCTTCATCTTCATCCGTGTTATTCCATGAATCGCAAGCAAGTCCACTAAGAGCTCAACATGAGTAATCATCTTCACTTACACCTTCATTTAAAACATTTAAACTAGTAGCACATGTATTCATCACAACTAAATGTCTAGCTATTAATATTTCTAAGACTTCTAATTCATATGTGAGATCAAATTGATCTTCTTTGACTTGACATATTTCTTGATGAAAGTTTAACATATTTTTCCAAATGTCATTAGCCGTTTGACAAAAATACATTCTTTCATATACAGTACTAAAGCTTTATAAATCATTGTTTTAGCTTTAGTATTTTTATCAAGTTTAAGATAGTTATCTTGGTTTTCAAAAACTTGTTTTCTTTGGTTTGAAATCACCAAAAGAAATAACATGCCAAAGATCTTGATCAATAGATTTCACATAGTTTTCAAAATTACTTTTCCATTCAAGTAAGTTTCCTTTTTCAAATAGCGGTGGGTTTTGAATAGGTTGCCCTTCTTTGAGATTTTCAAAATCCATGGATCGATCCAAGTTTTAAAATACATTCTATTTTAAAGATCTTGAGTAACGTAGCTCCTGATGCCAATTGTGGAAAACTAGAAGGGGGGTTGAATAGTTTACCGCTTTTTAAATCCTTTTTAGCTTGATTATCTTTTAAAAAACTTTACGTTTGTTTAAAGATATAAACACAACATTATATGTTCAATTCCTTGAGAAAGCTTTATGAGTAAATAGCAATCCTAACTTTACTTGTTTTAGTTCTTTGAAAAGCTTTACGTTTGTTTAAGGATATAAACACAACTTTACTTGTTTACTTCTTTGAAAAGCTTTACGTGTGATTAGCAAATCTAACTAAAGACAATATGTAATAAGCAAAGATAAAGAAAGAAACGATCAAACCACAACACGATTGTTTATCGTGGTTCGGCTACAAGGACTCTTTTTCCTTGCCCTACATCCACGCCCCGAGTTTCTAACTCGAGAGTTGTAAGCACTAATCAACAAGCTCCTTTCCCGGTGGAGAAACCTTTCCAACGTCGCTTATACTTTACCGACACTAAGCTAGATGTCGAGTTCTTTTACAAGGGTACAACCACTCCCGTTCGTCGCTTACACTTTTACCGACACAAATCTAGATGTAGAGTTCTTTACCAAGGGTACAACCACTCCCGTTAGTTCTTTTACAAGGGTACAACAACTCCCGACACACTACGTATTTTGAGGCCTAAAATACTAACCGATCACTTCTACATACATGATACAAATGAAGTATAAACTATCAAAGCTTATACATGACAAAGCTAACAAGTCTTGCAACTTAGAGTTGAAACTTGTAACTTCTTAGATGAATATGTGAACTCCTTTGCTACATAAGAGAATCACACAAGTTAGTAGCTACTGAGTATAATGAGAGAATATGTGTAAAATATGACTCTAAGTGATGACTCAAAACTAACAAATGGTTTGGTATTTATAGCAAAACATTCTGAAGGTCTGGCAGATACGGCGGAACCCTCAGAAGGGGTCTGCCCGTGTATCCCCAGGGTACCGTCAGGGCTGCAGTTGGTTTTGCAATAAATCTACCAAACCAAACAAGGTCACATCTCATTACACCTAGTCAAACACAAAACTTGCAAGCAAACATATGGTTAGTCAAACACACTTTCTTACCATAAATGTATATTGACAAAGCTTGCCCTAAATGTGATGTGACATTACTATTTTAAGAAATAAATGTGATGTGACAAGACACTTTCTAATTTAAGAAATAAAAACAATGTTTTGTTTAAAAGGAAATGTAAACTTAGTTTAAACAAGACTTAAACACTTAAAGTGATGATTTACTCTTAGCTAAAGTTCATACTTTGTCATTAACAAAACTTAGCAAAGACCGTAAAATATAAATAACGTTTTTAGGCGATATTTGTATTAACATAGACCTAATAAAAATAAATCCAAACCTAGACAATAACTATTCCCCGCCAGCGGCGCCAAAAACTTGATACGTGGGAATCGCACCAGGCTTTACCTCTCGAGGGATCTCGAGAAGCTTACAACCCCCACCAGGCAGTGTACCTGATCGTTGTAGTATAGTATAGTGACAAGTACCGGGAGATTGATCGTTCAACTCAGGAATAGTGTCGCTAGGATTAGAAAGCCTAAGAACTAGGTCTAGAGGTGAGGGATGATTCTTTTTGTATTTTTATATTTTATAAAAGCAATTAAAAATCTCGGGTTTTGGAGGAGTGGGCGGAATTAGTTGCTAACCAACTAACCCAATAACTAAAGATGCAATCAAAATAAAATAACAAAAATGAAAATAAAGCTAATTACTAATATGGTGTGAACAATAATAGGGAGAGTTGTGTTTACTTAGGTTTCATTACTCCCTAGATATCTTTTACAGGTTGATAGTTTGTAAGAATTGCATGGATGACGGGTCGTATTCCTTAATACTAGTCGTAGGGTTGTGTACAATATTCCCTAACTCTATAGGATCCTACTTTACTCCTATGTCGAGCCGTTAGAAGCTCCTAACATGGGATCATTAGAATTCTCCTACGCATTAAATACAACCAAAAATCATAGTACACCTCTGATCATGTTTCTTAAGACGTTCAAGCATGTTACCAATGGAAGTCTGCCAGCTTTCTTAAGCCTAACATCGAATACAATCATCCGTAACAACTATAAGCAAACAATCAACCCATAATTAACATCTAGGTTTCACTACATCTAAGCAAACACAAAAGAGATCTGGCCAAGCATGTTAAATTGAAGACAAGTGTAAGATATATTCAAACAACACATAGACATATTGATTGAATTGAAAGAGTACTTATCTCAATTGAACATGAAAGGTTTCAAAAGGTAAAAACCCTTGAAAAAGCTGTAAAATTCGGACTAGGGTTTCTCTCCAAAGTTACACCCTAATTGTTACACTCTAATGAATGAAAATTGCAAAACTATATATAGATTTTACAGGGTGACGTCGTCAAGAAGAAAATTCTGACGCCGTCAACTCGCCGCCCATAATGAAATCGGATTGCCTAGATCCACTTTTGACGCCGTCATGTGTAATTCTACTCTGGGCCGTCACTAACAATTGGACCATGACGGCCTATGGTGACGTCGTCATCTCCATAGTACAAAACTCTTCTGGATCGTCACGGACTTTATCCACTTCCACCTCTTGTATTTCTCTTGATGCCGTCAAGTACTGTTCCCAGAAAGGAAAATTAAGACTTTGCCATTTTCTTCACTTTTATGCTCCAAAAACGTCCTGAATGCTTCCTTTTCCAGAATTCACTCCAAAAATACCTAAAATGACAAAAGGAACGATTTAGGGTAATATTTGATCAAATAAATTCGAATCCGGGCTAAAATGACCCCTAAAAACGGTTCATTTTTCGCCTCATCAATTTCCCATCAATAAAATTGACCCTTGATTGCTCTACTTCAATCCTAGCCATTGAACCCATTTTGGCACGAAAGTCTGTTTGTCCCTTTGCCTGTTTAAGTTGCAACTTGGGGGCATTTAATGCTGAGGGGATGTTAGGTGAGTGGTGGCTTGGGCGGTGAGATGTGATGGAGATGGTGGGGGTGAAGTAATGTGTTGTTGGGGACGATGGGAGGGAAAAGGTGTGGTCAAAGGTGTGTTTGACCCTGATTTTATTATTGATAAAAAGGAGTTGGGCCTGAGGGTGTTGGATTGGGCTTGTGGGATGGATCAGGGGTTATAAGGGTGGATCAGGTTGTGTTTGTTTGGGCTTTGTTTGGATTAGAAATAATACAAGGGTCCGTTTGGTTTGGAAATTAATACAAGGACCAAAATTGCAATTTCTGTTTTCTTGAAGGACTAAAAGTGAGACTTTTCCAAAGTACTCCAAGAGTAGAAACTTGCCATATTTGAATAACCCAGGACCATAAGTGATGATTTTCGAAAATTTATTTCCAGGGACCAAAACTGCCAATCTTTGAATCTCAGGGATTAAACTTGTAATTTCTTCAATCTTTTCACCCAGGGACCAAACTTGACAACTTGTGAATTCCCAAGGACTTTTGTTGACTTTTCATCCAATTCCAATGCTCAGGGGCCATTTCTTTCAAATTCCAAACTTGAGGGACCATTTCTGCCAATTTTACAAACTTTTGTTCCAAGGACTATTTTTGGCATTTTGTGATTCCAAAATGTGTGTTTTGACATTCTGAGCTCAAAAATGGTAATTTGCTTCCCCGGCTCTGGCTTTTGACAGGTTTTTCAAACTCGTGCTCGTTTTTGTCCTTTTTGGCCTGATTTATGCCAATTTCTGAAATATATGTTCCTGCACGATCACAAACACAAAAACAAAATATCTTTGGCATTTATGGTTAGTTTGTGTCTGTTTTGGTCTTAATATGGACAGAAAAAGGTGTGTGAATAAGCACACACCATGCACAACTTTTAACTTCTTTATATGAATCACTTTTAACTTGTTCATATTACTTCTTTAGTGCTATTTTGTTGCTGCTCGAAATGCATCTGCTAACGAAACCTGGGCTGAATTTCTGCAACTACACGACCTAGAAAACCAAATCTCATAATTAGTTTCGCTACTAAAGAACACAAAACATTACATACACATAATAACTTATAGCTTATCTTTCATACATGGACTAACAATGTTAGATTAGTTCATACAATTCTTAGACGTTCCATACGCGAAGAGACTATGGATGACAATTCGTTGCAGCCGGCACTTGGTGTGTCGCACATCGGGTGTGTCCAATTCCAACATGAACAGAAGACGATTCGCCCAAATATAATTCAGTAACATCATCAAGTCCTTTATCAGCTATACGCTTTGCAGCCAACACATTTGACCTGTTTCAACCCACTCAGACCCAACCCACTTTAGACAGTTACATTACCCACTCATACTGACACACCATCTGCTTAGAAGAAGCTCTTTCAAACTACCATTAACAACCTCTGCCACTATATGATTCATTAAGACATAAAGATATTGAAAGATCGATAAAGAAATGGTACAATCAATAAACTCCGGTTTGAATTTATATAAACATAAAAACAAAGAACGCCTAATTTTTCTTATATAAGTTATAGCCGATGGTAATTAAGATCACAAGGCTACAACCAAACCATTTATATCTGTTATAACTGATGGTTAGTAAGATCACATTGCTTCAACCACAATCCTAGTTGTAAATGTCTATGGATAACGAACATAAAGTAAAAGAAATGAACAATTATTTGTAGTAGAATAAAAAGGCATAGGATATTTGTCATACCCCTACGCTGAGGGCACGTTCCAAAAGTGATGGTTGCAGTAGTTTGCTCACCTTCTCTTGATGTTGAGGCACCGCCTGATACATTTGGTCTCGTTTCAGGTTGACCCGCCAGCGCGACAACAATTGTAAACAGTCATATATTATGAATGTCACGAAAATCGTTTAACTATTGTGATAGAAATCGATTTAAAAGCATATGAAGCGCGAGAGGGGTTGACATTTGGCCTACCAGTGGGTATTGGCTGGCTTTGTAGAGCTTTTCTTCTCTACTCTTGTGGAACCTCAAGTTGCGATATCATTGGGCCAGGTACATTCCCTCCCGTCTATGAGGTTGCGCATAATTCCGATGTACCCGCAGAAGGGGTGCAATAACAGGGTTAAGCAAAAAATAGTCAGGGACACGAATGGAAAAAATTGATGGAATTTCTTCCAAATAATTTGTGATAGTAAGCGTCAAAAGTTTGTGTAGTTGTTCATTTTTCCTGTATATGACAACATGAAGCTTTGAATAAGGC
Organism: Artemisia argyi; assembly: GCA_030686995.1. NCBI lineage: Eukaryota > Viridiplantae > Streptophyta > Magnoliopsida > Asterales > Asteraceae > Artemisia > Artemisia argyi. The sequence goes on along the minus strand of CM060680.1, from coordinate 151,826,510 downwards.
TTGGGAACTGACGGAGCTGAAAATAAAAATAATTAAAAAAACAAAAAAATCACTGTCTAGTGATTTTTTTGTTTTGTTTTATTATTGTTTTGGTAATTACGATACGAAAAATTTGCAACCTTAAAACACATGACAATTTCGTGAAGCTGAAATTCAACAAAAACGTTTTACCACAGTCAATCATTTTAGTCTTTGATTCTTTAAGTATGAAAACGTATTCAAATTGCATACTTTTACCCATTTTGACTACTCCGTCCTTTTTACCTAGTGGGTGTAAATTTTATTGGCGCAAAAGTTGCTGCCAGTATTACCTGCTGCAACTAACGCAAGTCGAACCCCCTAAGACAACTAATAGAATAAACGACGCAAGCATATGACAACCTATAGAAATAATACGCAAAAATGGAAACTAAAACGAAACATCAAACCCACAAATGAAAACACATACCTTTAAGGCTTTAATACCAAAACCACTGTACCCAATATCTCGGTAGGCCTGCTGCATCAAAACTGACAAAACAGAAACACTTTAAGCCATGTTATATAATAACAGCTCACTAATAGTAATTATCTATATCTTTAGGAAGAAAAACACACACCGTTTGTGTCGCTACATTTATTTATTTACTGTAGAAAGTCGTTGGTGTGTTTTGGTAGCCTATTATTTACTGCAGTAGAAAGTCATCGGTATTCACTACAATTAATATCATGGCTTACATATATTTTCTTCGAGGAGTGAGGACCACTGTTCATTTTGAAAGCCGCTAGCACTGTGTTCCCATGAAAGGGTAGCCGTAACTTGTTTGCACTTCATAAGCTGAAAAAGCATAAATAAAATACTGTTAGCACTACTGTTAGCACGGAAGTCCAAATGCAGAAAATTTATTCACGCAATCTATGAATTAAACGCGGCTAATATGTGACCCCTTGCTTTTATCCTTTTGTATTGTAAGCATACCGTACGCCTCTTTCAAACAGAACGCCCAACTAAAGACCTATAATGCTTCTGGGTTATAACTTATTTAGTCAATGCTTAATTAGGATTTATATAAGAACAAAATAAGGTGTACACATATTGTTGCAAGGTTAAATAACAGCTACATCTAAAGACCCCTAATTTCATGAAAACCTTTAAATTTAAACGAAACCCTAATTTTTATAAATCATTCACAAAAACCCCTAAATTTATATGAAGCCGTAATTGTTTTGAACCACATACCAGTAAATATCTTAAATGATTACTTATAAAAGAGCCAACAAACCTCACGAATAGTAGCCGTTCTCTTGAACCTCCCTAAGTTACCGTTGCAAAATTCCATCATTCGATCATCATATGTTTGTTCATGTAATAATATTTTCAATAGATCTTGAATCCATCAATATTGATGATGGAATAACATACAAGAAATCCCAGGATTTGATTTGGGGCTCTTCCTGCATCTATAATTTGAGCCGTACGTGTGTGTGGAAAGTTCTGGGTGTATCTGCGTCAAAGCTACGGATTAGGTTTATGATAAAACTTACTTGGACTGGACTCGGAGGGAATTGGCTACGCGCTAAGCCCATAATTTTGGCGGGAAAGTAGAAGGTAAAATGACACCATTTTTTTAAAAATTATTTAAACTTATAATTTATTTTGGATTCAAATATTGTACTGTAACCTTTAGACACAAACCAAATGTTGAATTTACTCATTAATTCAAAATCTCGAATCCACACCCTTAAACTAAACAGGCCCTTATTTGTAATGTGGTTGTTTTGTTTGATAAAGGATTCGTGGGTCCATTCTAATATTAAGCAAATTACCAATAAATATAGACACAAAAACTAAATTGTATAGGAATGAGTAGAAAACCCACCCATCAGACATAACCTTATTTTGAATTTATCTATTGACACTCAACAAAAGTTTTTTTTGCAAAGTATAACGCCGGAAATGATAAAACCAGAATTTAGAGTGGTTGAATAATCAATAAATGAACATTGACCAACATCAAATCATGACCCTTTATCTTTTTCACGCATATCACAATGTATGGTCAAGATTACACCTCTAAACAAACACAAAAATCCTCAAAACAAACACAAATATCCATTGTGTAAAAGCTCTAAGTGTCACCCATATATACCTAGTACATTAAAACACACCAAGCACACACTTTTTGATTAAAAGTTTCTACTCCTTCACCAACTTCCTGCATATCTCATTACTTCACTCTTATTACTCGAGTAAAAACTGTTGGCATGAATATTACGATATTTAATCTAAACATCCTCTTCATGTTTTGATGATGACAAAGATGTAAGTTACAACATATAACGTAAAGTGCTTAAGTTACTTGTGATCACAATTCATCTATGCATTCATACGTCAACAAGCCTCGACATCTCAACGTCTCAAGTATGCTTCAACAATCACTTAAGGTATGTACAAACAAATGTCTAATACATTTTATGATCAACGGGATGTTTATTTAAATAATACAAAGTTTATAAAATTAAATAAACTCATTATATATTTAGAAAAACACTTTTGGTAATTAAAGGAAAATGTTTAATTCATAATAAATATATGAATTCAAATTTTTAACCAAAATCAGTTAGTTTTTCACCAAATAAACTTTCCTCATAAAAAGACAAGAAAAGTGCAGTTTTCGTCTGGACGGCCGGCCCCCTTAATTTTAAGGGGGCCGTCACACAATTAAAGGGACCGGCCACGCTCCCCTGTCAGATTCTGTCAAAAAATTTTCCCTATAAATACCACCTCAAACCTGGTGATTGCGGCAAAAGCAGTCAACTAAAGTCAACCACAGTGTTTCCCCGGGTCGTTATGTCCCAACGAGGTGTGATGGTATAAAAACGGGTTTGTGATCGGGTGAATTTGAATGGGAAGTAACCAGATAATGATTTGGATTTGTTTTACACTACTGGAATGATTAGGAATACAGTATATAACAAGCACAGGAAACAGATATGTATACACGTAAACTGAAATGTAAACAGATACGTATGCGTGCTGGGAAAAATGTGAGTTTTAAGGAAAAATAAACTACAGGGGGTGAAAACGAAACTTTCATAAACTTAATATTAGAAGAAAATTAAATAAAAAAGAAAAATATTTTTTTGATTATTTTATTGTTTATTATTAATTAAAACTATTTAATTACTTATTATTAATATTTAACTAATACTAAATATAATATAATATTAAATTAAAACTAAAAAAAATGAAAATTTATTTTTAAAAATTCTAAAATAACTTAAAAATAATATAAAAACTAAAAATATGTCTTTTTGTCTTTTTGTGATTTTAATATTATTTAATTACTAATTATATTAATTAAACTAATTAACTAATTTAAATTACTAATAATACTACAAATAACTTAGAAAATTAAGAAATATTTTATAAAACTAATTAACCATCTCAGGAATCCTAAAAAATTATAAAAAGTTTATAAAAATTAATTTTAAACTATTTTACTAATTATTATCTTAATTATTAATTAATTACTACTTAAACTAATTAAATTATAAAAAATATAATATGAACATTAAACATTATGGAAAAATTCAAATAATTTATATTATATAAAAGCTAGGAAAAATATAAAAACTAGGTAGTGCTTAATAAAAACTATTTTTTCTATTTAATACTTAAATATTAATTAATAATTAATAAAACTAATATTAAATCTAATAAATACTAAATGACAATATAAAATTCTGGAAAAATTACTAAAAATACTTTAATATAAAAGAAAATTAATAAAAATATAAAAATGCAAATTACTTAATAAAAAGCTAAAAAGGAAAATTAAAAAGATAAATTATATTAAATAGAAACTATCACTTAATTTAAAATTGGATTTTTCTGGTTTTTCTTTTGAAACACTATTTTATACATAAAAACAAAGAACTTTTGTGAAAACAACTATTCCCAAACTTAAAAATAAGCAAAATGGACACAAAAAGCTAAAACAGTTAACTTTTGTTGACTTTAGATGGAAATAAGCTTATGTGGGGTCCACATGGGTGGATTTAAGTGCAAACAAGTGAGATGGACTCATATGAAGCCAAAACAACAAAATAATACAACTGATAAGCAAATAAGCACACAAAATAAGCACATGAAACCTTGATTCAACACAGAAATGAGACAACTTTTGATGGCCAATATATGTGGGTCCTAGTGAGCTTAAGCTTCAACAAAAGCTTGAAATGGGTAGAGGGCCAGCATGTGAGTCCAAAGAACCAAGGGGAGGCAGTGGGGCCCACTGTGGTGGCCTGTGGGACCCACAAAAGTTGGACAATTTGGGTGGTGCTGCTGGTGTAGCAGGGGCCTGCAGCCCTGTTTGGGGGTTGTGGGGCCCACAATAAAAATTGCAAAAATATGATGATGATGATGATGATGATGATGGATTCCTAAAGTCTAAGTGGTAGACTACAACATGTAAAAATTTCAGGGCCCAAATCCTAACACAAAAATCATGAAAAATCTTGGAAATTTTGGATTTCTTCCTACTTATGCAAATTTGACTTTTTACATGAACATGGAACTTTGACTTTTTTCAACTTTAATCCACCCTAGCTGCTCTAAGTTGTTGTTATAAGTTGAAATGAGGTTATATTGAGCAAACTTAACAAGGTTTAAAGCTAAAATGAGGGATTTGAAACCCAAAACTCATGACAGTTAAGCTACAACTAATAAGACCCATTTTGACTTTTTATCAAAAGAAAACTTGTTATTATGACTTAACTAATCTATTATAACCTAATGTGAATTGTTACAAGCAACAAAAACATCTGAAACAAGCTTAAACACATTGAACTCCCATGAACCAAACAGTCCCAAACAGCCTAAAGGGGTCACTTTGAGGGCTTATGGGGCCCACTAGAAAAGTCAAAAAAATATAATGATTGTGGGATTCTAAATATTAGGTGGGGGGCTTTAATTGTTAAAAAGCTCAAGTCCTGAATCCAATTACAAAAATCAAAACAATTCCTTGAATTTTTGGGTTTTTCCTGAACTATGCTATTTGACTTTTTGAAGAAACATGAGAAGTTTGACTTTGGTGAACTTTGCTAACATCTAATGAACTGAAAATGTTATAACAAGCTACAATGAGAAGATCTAAAGCTATTTTAACAACTATTGAAAGGTTTTGAGTGATTGTGGTACCTAGAAACCTATCAGTTAACTCACATGGTGAGATTACATGTAAAGTTGACTTTGTAACAAATGGGTACTGGATTTTATGCATTCATGAGACTATATGGACCTAATGTGACTTGTGTAAACCCAAGTTAACAACCAATGAACCTTGTGTCATAGCTAACAACCTAAATCCAAACACTCCCTTAAGGGACTGTTTAGAATACTCTTGCAACTAATGAAAGATTTAAACTATGAAATTGGTTTCTAATTACTACTTGTGATTAAGTAGGACTACCTAAGCACAGAAACAAAAGCTAACACCACAACTACCATACTTTCTCTTTTGTACTAATTTGGACAGTCAACAAGGAAATCATAGGCGACTGAGACTTAACAATGAAGCAAGCATACACTAACTTAAACTGGATTTAGGAACATGAAACAAACATAAAAACATTGAGTTACTTGAGATTAAACATAGCTACAGTAAAATGCCAGAAAGAATGGAGAAGTGCTTACAATTTGTCCAATGCTTATAAATAAGGGAACCCAAGGCACAAAACCACAACCTGCACCTCCCCTGAGGCTTCTAAACCCATAGCAATCCATATTGAACCATTCTCCTTGCTTGTATCTCCTTTAGAACTGAATTTTTTATTTATTGACCATTTTCTATTGATTTTTCATTATTTTTGATAAACTGAATTAGAACAAGCCAAAAGGCTTAGAAAGCTTATAAAAGCTTATTGTTGACTTAATTGAGCCTATTGGATCATTAATCAGCACTTTTAACAACATAAGAGTAAATATGGAATTTTCACTAAAATTGACAAAAGCTGAATTACTAAAGATAGAACTGATTTCTTGATTAGAAAAGCTTAGAATTACACTAGGAAAGTTAAGGGTACAAGCTTTTAACTTAAATGAACAAGATACAAGCTAATTTAATTACTACAACACTAAACTACACTAATTAACTACTACCCTTGCTCTGTCTTTCTTCTTTCCTTTATAGATAACTTCTAGGGTTTCTTGGGACTTTCTGAGCACATCCCACTTCATCTGGACCCTTGGCTTGGTCTGAATCAATCTGAGCCGTTTAATGATTTTTTGGCGGGAAATGGGATATGGTGCAATTGGACTATGAGGGTAGCCATAGGGGGGAGGGGTGGCATTAAATGCACTTGGGAAGTGTGATTGGAAGGGATAAGGGTGTGGTGGCTAGGCAAGTGGTGGTGAAACCACCCTGGTTTTATGGATGCAGGGGTGAGAGTGGAGGTGAACAGTGTTGGCGGTTTTGGGTGGTTTGACTGGGGTCAAACCAGAGTAATATTATAAGGGTGTGGGCTGGGTTTGTTATTTGGGCTAAAGGGATTTGCTGGATCAGGTATTGGTTTGTGTTGTGTTTGTTCGTGGATTTGGATTTTAATAACTTGGACCCATTTGGTTGTAATAACTAATAACACAAGGACCAAAAATGTATATCCTGAAAATTGAGGGGCTGGAAATGTAATTCATCTAAACTTCTTAAAGGGTCCTTTCATGCCAAGTATAAATAGTATAAGGACCATAATTTATAATTTCCAAAATAAAATTCCCAAGGACCATTTTTGCCATTTTTGCAAAGTTGAGGGTTAAAAGTGTAATTTTCCAAAAGTTATTAAAAAGGACTTGATTAGTCAGGATAAATAGTACAAGGGCTATAGATGTAAGTTTTCCAATTTAAAATGCCTAGGGACTGTTTTTGCCATTTTTGAAACTTCAGGGACCAAAACTGTAATTTCCTCAAACTTTTTTATCCAAGGGTCAAACTTGATAATTTGTGAATTCCCAAGGACCATTTTTGACTTTTTATTCCAAAATAAACTTCCAGGGACCAAAACTGTCATTTCTTGAAGGATCAGGGACTGAAACTGCCAAATGTGCAAACTTTGTGCGTTTTTCATCTGTTTTTAATCATTTTGCATCTGAAACATATAAAACACAATTTTGAGATATTTTCTGTATTTTGATGCATTACTAAGTGTTTTTAAATGTTTTTGCAGTTCAGATTGACCAAAAATGATGAGTATTTACACACTCATCACCTGGTATTTTTCACACCTTTTGCACGAAAATTTTCAGTCCCAATCCTTTCCAAACACACTTCTAAATCCTTTGATCATAAGTTTATTAGTCTTTGTTTCAAGTGATTCAATCCCTCATCACTCAAAGTGCAAGAGAAGAATCCTCCCAATCATAAAGCCAAAGATGTATTAGAGTCTAGTTAGTGTTTATGTGAAGTTGTGAGTTATGTTTATGTAATAAGTAGATCAAGATGATCTTACTTAGTAGTGAGTCAATGAGTGAGTAAGAAGTAGTGGGAAGAGGTAGTAGTGTGGAGAAGTCATGTAGTTGTGAAGAAGTAGGTATGTGAATAAGTAGTGGAGTATAGAAGAAGTTGTGAAGTAGTCGTGAAGTCGTGAAGAAGTCGTGAAGTCGTGTAGAAGTTGTGTAGTGATCGAAGTCGTGTTGTGAGATTGGTTCTAGCTACTATTAGAACTCGACATTTAGCTTAGTGTCGTTAAATGGTGTAAGCAAAAGTTGTGTAAGGTTTTCTCCGCCAAAAGGGAGCTTGTTGAGTTGTGAAGAAAACTCTCGAGTAGGTGACTCGGGGAGTGGAGTAGGGCAAGGAAGGTGTCCTTGTAGCCGAACCACTATAAATCATCGTGTCCGGTTTGCATCCTCTTTCTCTTATCTTTTCACATTTATTCTTGCATTTATCGCTTTATATCTATGCTTTCAAATATGTGTTGATTGTTGCTTATATTGTCATGATGATTGTTTGTGGTGTCGTTACAAGTTTATATTGTGATAGGATATATAATTGTATGATATGGTCTAATGGACTTATATATATTATTAACACTTCTCATGCTGAGTTTAACTTAATCGATAATTTGATACAAAACGCTTTAAGATTTTAAAAGGAAAACGTATTCACATAAAGATTGACCAAAGCTTCATTCATAAAACTAAGTTTTGAAAACTAATCCAAAAGCTCACATATATAATTGATTATATATGTTGTTTTTATACTAAACTCTAATTGAAGGTTTTTCAAACAAACAATTGAATAAATTTGAATCAACATTTTGAAACCAAGTTTTTATAAAATCAAAAAGAGGGGAAAACTATTCAAACCCCCCCCCCCCCCCTTCTAGTTTTCCACAAAAACATACAAACCATCCACTCTTATAAATCTCTTATAAATCTATGAATATCATTCCAAATTTCTATTATATGTAAATCAACCCCGAATACTAAACCACTTGCATAAAGAATTACTCTATTCCTTAATATCCAAACCCCCATACCAAACAACACCTCAATGTTGTAGATAACACAAAATTTGACGGTTGCATCATGTCATACAGCTGATGTGAGACATACCGTAAGGTCATATTTGAATCATTATTGTCATTGCTCTTGACAAAAAAAAAAGAAAAAGGTCAGCTACTCGTTGTCGTTTTATCATCATTAAAGTCTCAAAGTCGCACCAACTTGATTGGAATCTCATAACCATGACTTTTGAATCACCTAGAAGATGCTATAATGCACCATTTGTTAAATAATCACCAATGGCTTCGAGTTTTTCTTATTGTTTCCAAACTAAAGCAGATGTATCTTGTAAGCAAACAAAAACTTTAAACTATAACTCAGACTCTAATAACCCAAATAAATACAAGCCATTTTTTTTATTGTTACAAACAAAATATACGGGAAATAATTATGCTCACTTGCACAACACAATAAATCAAATTACAAAACACGCCTTGAAGGCTACCCGCTACCGATTCACATAGGTGTATTTTATGGTTTTTGTGAGTATGTATTAGACGATATAAGTATATGGCTATGTTTAGTTCAGGGCTTATAGGGGCTTGGGCTTTAAAGTAAGTTGACTTATAAAATAAGTCTCGTTTATCACACATACTTATAGCGGCTCATGGCTTATAAAATAAGCCATAAGCCCAAGCCTCCATAACCCATAGAAAGTGGCTTATAGGGGCTCATGACTAGTTAAACTATTTAAATACTTTTAAAAATATAATGAATTATCATAAAAAAGCTGAAAATGTATGTGAAATTATTTTATTTTATTTATTTATTTATTTTTAAACTTCAGCTCCAATTAATTCGCCACACAATTTTATAAAAATATAAGTTTCATCTTTCAGCTTATAATATAAGCCCCAACCTTAACCTCAGCTCCAGCTCCAGACCATTGTTGGCGTATGTACCCTCCGGATGAACGCCATACATAATACATACCCTCCGGATCTATATCAAGCAAAGCGTGCCCAAATGTATTCAAGCAAGACGGACCAATATCCGAAGGGTTGGGAACGTCCGCATGATCTCAGCCCTCCGGAGGTCATAACTGTTCGGATAAACCAGTTAGTACATGAATCGAAGTACAAGCAAGTACACCAAGTATATGATAATGGAGCATAAACTAGCAAACATTAAGAAACTAAGTACAAACCAGCCTGGCACTCCATATTGAGAGTCTATAAATAGAGAGGAAATCTTCACTTAAAGGTTAACTAATTCTCTCACTCTCTAACTTCATTTAGACTTTCTTTCTCTAAGAACACATACTTACTCTCACGCCGGAGGTTGGTCCTGGGATACATTCCCGGGGCGAGACTAACGGACGTACCTATTTTGCAGATATCCGAAGTAACCCACTATCAGCAAGGAACACCCCGAATCCGAAGGACCAATCAGAGTCCGAAGGATTCACCTCGCTTGTCTGAAGTAGAAACAAACTTTTACTTCAACAAATTGGCGCCATCCGTGGGACTCGTCATTCACTCTACCCGAACTTAGAAATGACAGGTCCTACAACACCTGAAGGAAGTGGGAAAGACTCAGAAGTAAATCCCAACAGCATAGAACAAATCCATAATCATCTTACCGCCTTGAAAGCTTTAATCCAACAACACAATGCCACAGTAACACCGATTAAGCCTATCCAACTCGACTTCGAAGACAAAGAACCCCAAGATACCGGAGCTCAGAAAGTAGAAGAAGAAATGACGGATGATCTTTCCAAGCCTTTCAAAGCAGCGTCCAAGAGTCCATTCACCCGAAGGATAATTGATTTTTCTGGACCTAAAAACGCAAAATATTTGATGCCTTCCCACATAAAGTTATACGACGGATCCACAGACCCGGATGATCACGTCACAAGATTCGAAGGAGCTGCCAACCAGGGTGCTTGGCCCATGCCCATATGGTGCATGATGTTTCAGCAAACTTTAGACGATGCAGCCAGAGGATGGTTCGATAGCCTCCCGCGAGGAAGTATCGACAATTGGGACACCCTGTGTGAACAATTTGTGCAAAGATTTGCTCTCCGCAGAAAATGTATCAGAGACCCCATGGAAATAACTAAGATTTCCCGGAAGGCTAATGAAGCCCTCTCAGAATTCAAGGAACGATGGACAGATGAAGCTAGCCGTATTTCAGGGGTTCCGGAGGTAATGCAAATATCTTCTTTCATGGACGGGTATAAATGTCAGGAACTAGCAAAGAGATTCTCTGAAAAAATTCCCCGGACAGTAACCGAGATGATGATGAGGGTGGATGACTTCATCCGTTCCGAAAGAGCGTATCGGTTGACCGAAGTACCAAGGGGAGAACGGACAGATAACTACAGAAAAGATTATCATCCTAACCCGTATAACCGAAATGACCAGAACACACAACGATCCTCCTTCAAAGGGAATCACAGAAGAGACATTCGTCGAGAGGAATTCAGACCCCGACGGAATGACCACTATGCACCCTACGGCCAAGTTAGAAACGAAAACCCTAACAAGAATGACTACAGAGCGGACTACCGCCGCAACGATGGAAATCGGAGGGATGTCAAGCCCATAGACTTAAACGTGCTCACCAAAGCTCCTAAAGAAATTCTCGCAACTGAACACCATCTTAGACTTCCGGCACCACCCCCGTTGAGAGGACGACCTGCCAGAGAAAACATGGATAAGTACTGCGACTACCATAGAGAAAAAGGTCACCTCACCAACGACTGTCACAATTTGAAGGAACAACTTAAAAAAGCTATGGAAACAGGCAAGCTGGACCACTTAATCAGGGATGTCCGGCAAAGAGAGAGGGTACCTCCAAGGAATAATAACAACACCAACCAAGGTCGAATCATCAATATGATCCGATATCCAGAGAGAAAACATAAACGTAAAATCATGGACCAAGAAGAAGAATGGATGAATACTCCTATAAGTTTTCCTCCGATACTTCCCGGAGATGCTTCCGAAGAACCACTAATAATTGAAGCAGAGATCGAGGGATATACTGTGCGCAGGGTATATGTCGACCAAGGCGCTTCGATAGAAGTGATGTATGAACACTGCTTTTTAAATCTTGATCCCTCCATCCAATCCCGATTGACAAAAACAAACACGCCGCTAGTTGGATTCGCCAGAGAAGCCATAAATCCGCTGGGTAAAATTGAACTAGAAGTGTGCTTCGAAAATGAAGGACTATATCGCCGGACGACCATGAAATTTGCAATAGTAAGATCCCCCTCCCCCTACAACATAATACTGGGACGTTCCGGAATCAAGAAATTAAGAGCTATCCCTTCGACAATACATGCCATGATGAAGTTCCCAACACCAAGAGGTATCGCCACTTTGGTTACCCGATCAGTCATTATATCGGAATGTAGAAAGCTGGAAGAGAAATTCTTGTTGGAAAAAGAAACTAAGGCTGAAAGTCCCCCGACTCCCACAATAGAAGAAAGGACAAGGGAAACCGAAGAAATACTGGTTCATCCGGCATACCTAGAACAATTGGTGACAATAGGAACAAATTTCTCGAAAGAAGGAAGAAGGCAACTAATAACGTTACTCAAAAACAGCCGAGATATTTTCGCATGGGAACCATCGGACATGACTGGCGTCCCCCGATGGGCGGCCGAGCACAAGCTTAATGTAAATGTCCAAGACAAACCTATTGCACAAAAGAAAAGAATCAAGCTATAAACAAGGACGTGGAAGAGTGGTTGAAGGCCGGAATAATCAGACCCGTCCGATATCCAACCTGGATATCTAACCCTGTGTTAGTAAAAAAGCCGGATGATAGTAGGAGGAATGTGCATGCTTCGGCAATACACCTCAAAAAGAGTGGCACGGTGCATGCCCAGCGGAACCAACTGGGAAATATGGACCTTAAAATACTTAATAACATCTAAAAGAAAAGTAGAAAAATATGGCATCCTCAGGCAATCGATCCATCGTCAGACGCGACGGGGGTACCCTCGGATGTAAATCCTTCGGTTTCCCGAAAGTCTCCACTACGGCAAGTACTTCGCCTTCATCCATCGAAGACTGCCTTAAATGTATATCCTTTTTAACGTGAGAACCCTCCGGCATAGATACGTCTTCATACTCAAACGATGCGGTAGATTCCGACATAATGAATCCGAAAAGGAGAAGAGTATAGCCAAACAACAAAAAACTAAATGGACTAGGACGTACCTCAAAGACGATGAGAACAATCGTTCGGAATACAGAAGAGAGAACGTGTCAGAAGTCTGTGTGTGTGAAGAAGAAAAATTACAGTGGTGTAATGAGAAAAAGAAAACTATTTATAGGAGGTAAAAATTGGGCGCGAAACGACACGTCACCCCTAGGGCAAACGTGTCACCATCCAAACCGTGTATCGTGAAGAACGTACACGTGTTCCAATCCAGAAGGCGCGATAAAAAACGACGGCGCACCTTAAACGACACATTAATTACTTTTGGCACCTTGTACACGACTCTAACAACGACGAAGCTATAACTTACCCTCCGGAAACTTACAAAAGTAAACTGAGTATCATACCATTGACATAACCAATACTATGATACTGGGGGGACATGTTGGCGTATGTACCATCCGGATGAACGCCATACATAATACATACCCTCCGGATCTATATCAAGCAAAGCGTGCCCAAATGTATTCAAGCAAGACGGACCAATATCCGAAGGGTTGGGAACGTCCGCATGATCTCAGCCCTCCTTAACTGTTCGGATAAACCAGTTAGTACATGAATCGAAGTACAAACAAGTACACCAAGTATATGATAATGGAGCATAAACTAGCAAACATTAAGGAACTAAGTACAAACCAGCCTGACACTCCATATTGAGAGTCTATAAATAGAGAGGAAATCTTCACTTAAAGGTTAACTAATTCTCTCACTCTCTAACTTCATTTATACTTTCTTTTTCTAAGAACACATACTTACTTTCACGCCGGAAGTTGGTCCTGGGATACATTCCCGGGGCGAGACTAACGGACGTACCTGTTTTGCAGATATCCGAAGTAACCCAATATCAGTAAGGAACACCCCGAATCCGAAGGACCAATCAGAGTCCGAATGATTCACCTCGCTTGTCTGAAGTAGAAGCAAACTTTTACTTCAACAACCATTGCGCCAAAAATACCATATATGTTATAAAGTGATTAAGAGATATGAAATAGGTTTGGAATGATTTGTGTTAAAATCATTTGTTTATAAGTTCTTTGAGGTAAATGGTAATTGTGGTAGTGGAAGAGAAGTTGAAGAAGAGTAATTGAATTAGTTTTTCTTTTTAAATTATAGAATAGGAAATACTAGAGACGATTGGTGTTATATAGTGTTTGGAAAAGAAATGCCGAAAAGATGAACAAGCTCTTGCACCTAACAAGACTTTTAATGCGTGATAATGTTTAGGATGTTTAGTGAAGAAAAATTGAGACACAGTTCTGTATACGCATTTTGTCGTAATCAGAGGCTAACAATATAATTTACCCTTTTAACAAGAAAGGTTATTTGTGCACCTTATATTTAATTGGAATACTTTAAAACGTGTGTTAAATAGTTGTATTATAAATATAGACACTTTTAAGTGTTTGTATGTCGAATAAGAGGAGAAAACTTAAGCTACCCACATGGTAGTCTACTCACTATGAATTAAAACATAATAAAAACACAATTAATGATTTGTTGGAGGAAAGAGGAGAATATTATTCATTCTCTCACAATGAATCATTGCCATCTCATCCGGGTAAACTACCCGGTAGGTAGGTGTATCCATGCCCCGAATATCCTATTCAAAATTTATGAGAACCGGAATTAAAAAGAGAATTAAAGTGGATTAAAAATGGATTTGACGTCCGATAACCCAGAAGGTTCTATACCATTCGAAACACTTCCACGTGTATGGTACTATTCAAACTTTTTAAGGTTCCCTTCAAACTCATATAACGCATCAACTCCTCCAACCAAACATATCATCAAACACCTATTCCATCAAATTACACATTCATACATCAATCTTCCTATCGATCATTCGTTGCAAAATTGTTTACCGTAAGTTACACATTCATTATATCTGTTTTTACGTTACGTTTTGTAATTGATTTTTAATTCCGATTTAATATTCGTTAATTGATATGATTATTTTAATTTTTTGTTTTTGTAATTGACTTAATTGTTTATTGATTTAGACTATTAATTTGCGAAGTTATTAATGTTTAAGGTGTTACGAAGTTATTAGGTGAAAGATATACATAGTAAGGATATGCTGTATATATTTTGAGGGTGTTTGGGATTGCGTTTTGGACAAGATTATTTGATTTTGTGTTATAGTCATAAATGCATTTTTGAAAAATAGTGATTATTTGCGTTATGGACAAATAAGCAGTTTTAAAAAAGCTGAAAAAGTTATCTCGGATAGTTTGTTTGTGTGGATTGTTTGTGGAAATCGAATTTTTGGTTTACGGTTTTGATTTTGTCTAAAATAGAAAGATCTAAGGAAAATCATCAAATGCTTATTTTGTTGATCAGTTTCGTTTTGTTGCTAATTTATGGTTAACTTATCGAGTATATATATTCTTTACGGGCGTTTGGTATTACGTTTTGGAGATTATTATCTGATTATTGAGTTTGCAACTTTGTATAATGTAAAACAATTATTGGCAAACTTTTTGGAAGAAGTCATTATTTGGGTTTTCATGAGACGAAAATTTGTTTTGAAATAAACAATTTGATACCGGGTTTTCAAAAACACGGATTCGAAACACATAATATGTTTCTTATTAAAAAATTAATCCGAGAAACACTTTAGTAGTATATTTTGTTTGCAGTTTTAATTGAGGAAAAATGAATGCTTAGGGTGGGTTTAGTTGGTGAAAAAATTTCATTTTTTTCAGGAATTTTTTCATAGAAAAGTGGAAAAACTGAACTTTCACGTTTTTTTCCAACAAATTTTGAAAAATGAAAACCCCAATCAACCCTTGTCCATTTTTTCTTCTCTTATTTCCCAATCTATCATTCAAGTATCTCATTTTAACCCTAATCACCATTGGTAACATTCAATCCTCGCCGTCACCGCTCACCTTCGCAGTTTTTTCATCTTTTTAAAAAGGAACAATATAACTCCATCCAAACAGGTTTTCAAAATTCTCAACTCTTCTCTAGAGAAGAAAAGCCATGCCCTTCCGAAGGAATATAGAAACTGAAAAACAAGAAATTTTTTCTACTACAACTAAACGCAACCTAATAGTCTTTAATTTGTATACATAATAATCAAACGACTATTTTATCTTTGTTTTGTTACTAATTCATGTGTTTTTGTAATTGCAGATGTCATACTCAAGAAGGTCAAGGTACTCACCTTCTCCTTCACCACCACGCAAGCGCTACGGCAGGTCTGTGTCAAGATCCAGGTCAAGTTCAAGGAGTCGGTGAGTGCGCATTAAAATCTAATTACATCTTTGAGTATTACTTATTCCTAGTTTTAGGGTGTTTGGCAATGAGTTTAGGAGTGATTTTAATTGATGCGGTATAATCATAACTAGATTACCACCTTGTGCGGGCGTAACTTCTGATAATCATGTGCAGTAATGAGTTTTGTTTCGAGTTTTCGGTATACATTGATTGTTGAGGATATATATGTAAAATGATCCTAAAAATAATTAAATAATCATGATCGGTTTTGTAAAGCGGATTATGATTAGTACAGCTGATTATTCTTCTTTAAATAATCAGAGAAGAGATTTGGTTTTACTATCTTGAATGAATGGCTTAATTCACCTTTAGACAGATCTTATTATAAAAGATGATCAAAACACAATGCCAAACACTTACCCTTTACGTTTAGGGTTGAACTCTTTTCTATTGTAAAAAGCGAGTCCACTTCAGGTTTTTTTGCCAACTAGAAATTGCATAGTTTGGTTGGATTATTTACACTTACGAGTTTGTAGTCGTAGTTACTAAATTGAGCGACTTGCAGGAGCTATGATGGGAGTGACATTGAAAATCCTGGAAACAATTTGTACGTGACAGGTTTATCGGCGCGTGTCACAAGCCGAGATCTTGAGAAGCATTTCTCGGCAGAGGGGAAGGTATGTCTAGTTAGCTATACTAAACACAATTGATAGGTGCTTGTTATCCATCTTCACTAGTATCGTGGGTTCACTGTTTTATCTGTTTGACATTATATGTGGTTATAATAATGAATCTACGTTGTTAGGTGGAAGATATTCACCTCGTGGTAGACCCTCGGACTCGAGAATCTCGTGGATTTGGGTTTGTATCCATGTCCAGTGTCAAGGAAGCTGATCGATGCATCAAGTACTTAGATGGCTCCGTTTTGGAGGGCCGTGTTATCACGGTGGAGAAGGTAAATGCTTATCAATTTTATCTTGTGCCAATCATTTCGTTATTTGATCATTTAGTTGCTCTGATCGATGATGCTTAAATTGAGTTAAAATATTCGATTATAGTTTTGCTATTTAAGTTTGAATGTTCTGGGTGAAGTTTTTTTGACAGTCTTTGCTGTATGTTGCAGCTCTTCGACAACTAACAAATCACATCACAAGCAAATATCAGACCATCAACCCACAGGGTTGTATATCCCTATTTCTTTCGTTTTATTTTGTGCAATTCAATTTAGTATATGACCTTTCACAGATATTTCTGTTTTCACGCCAAATGTTAAAAGAATGCAGTATAAAATTCCGCTTGTACGGATGGATTATTATTGTTTCTTGATCTCACATCTCGCTTTTTAAAATTGCAGGCCAGGAGACGAAGGGGCCGCACGCCGACTCCCGGAAGGTACCTTGGACTGAGGACTGTCCGCGGTATGTTGGAAACCAACTTTACTTGTAGATCTTAATTACAGATATACATGCTTCACTATTTTCA
This sequence comes from Artemisia argyi, assembly GCA_030686995.1. Lineage (NCBI taxonomy): Eukaryota > Viridiplantae > Streptophyta > Magnoliopsida > Asterales > Asteraceae > Artemisia > Artemisia argyi. The sequence continues at coordinate 151,809,091 of CM060680.1, read as the reverse complement.
GGGTTTCTGCGTAAACTATTACATACGCTTCCATTTGTGCCATTGTATTTTTTTTGAACACCCGGGTCTTTAAAAGATGGCTTTTGTCTTGTTTGGCTCATTATGTAACGTGTTCTATTAGTATATAGTGTTAAGTTTTCTATGTTATAATAACAAGTTGTCTCTTACGAATAAGACACAAAACCACCTTTTAAAGAGCAAGACGTACAAAATAAAACACAATGAACAAGTATGTTGGGTATATTTTTTCGAATATTAATGTTGCTGTAAAAGTTTGGTCTACTCGTTTCCTTTTAGTTGTAGGTGACATTAGTATCTTTGTTTCTATGGACCTGTCGTCTGAAAAATCACTCATTGTCCTTTTGTTGATTGTGCACGCAGGTCGTGGTCGATCACGAAGCTACTCTCCGTATTCAAGGAGCCGTTCTCCTCGTTACTCATCTGAGAGTGACAGGAGTAGGAGCAGGTCCTACTCTCCATATTATAGTAGCAGGCGTCGCCGATCATACAGCCGTGGCAGGTCCTACTCTCGTTCTAGATCCCCTTACAGTAGGTCACTGGTTGGCCGACACAGATCTTATACCCCAGATCATTACCATAGAAGGAGCCGACATCATTCTAGGTCTTACAGCCCAGAAGACCGTTATCACAGGAGAAGCAGGTACCACTCGAGGGACTATTCACCAGACTACGATAGATACTCTTATAGGCACTCGAGGGACTATTCTCCAGACTACGATAGATACTCTTATAGGCGCTACAGGGATTATTCGCCCGATAACAGGAGCAGCAGAAGCAGGAGCAGGCGTTACCGGTATGTTTCCAGAAGTGTGTCATCTTCTCCAAGGAGGCATTACAGGAGCGACTCTTCTAGTCTCTCCCCGGTTAGATCGAGAAGCTACTCGAGGAGTGTCTCGCCTCAGCCACGTAGCTCGAGGAGGAGCTACTCTCCGAGTGTGTCCCCTGTTAGGTCTGGGAGTGCTAGTTCGCGTGGGAGTCCTAGGTCTGTGTCGAGGTCACTGATTCGTAGGTCTGTTTCTCCCAGTTGAACATAAATGAAATGTCGAAGAGCTTTGCTCTGCTGATTATTACTCTGTAATAGTAGTAGGAACTTCGGTATGTATGTGTTTAAAGTATGGATTTAGAGCTCGGACTACGCGGTTGTAACATTATATTTATACTAGTTCTATTTTGATGCATGTGTTTGATCTGGTTTTTGATATCAGTCCAGATTTTTGGTTGCATTGTTTGAAATACTGTCTATTCTTGCCACTAATATATGGGCTTGTTTGGTGGTTAACTTTTATAGATGTACAGGTTCTTTTTGTAGTGCTTTGACATTAAACTGCTTTTTAAGAGTTGAATATCACTTTCCAGTTAGAAGGTACATGTTCATTCAAAATATTTAGTAATCATGCTATGTAGTTTCAAATGGGCAGTACAAAATGCCCTTATCATTTTACTAATATTTTACATGTACTTGAATTTGGTTTCTAAATTTGTGTTTTGTTTTCATTTTCTTCAGCCTTTGTTGAAGTCGTTTATAACTGTTACGAGTACCAATTTTTGGCAAAAGAATAAACAAAAACAATAATAATATATTAAAAATAAAAAATTATACAAGCTTTCTTGAACCTGAATGTGGCATCTTGATTTGGATCTGACCTTTGAAATGTCACATGATTCTTTATTTGGACTCGAATTTGTAACTTTGACTTGCTTGACCCAAGCCTTTTTAATGGAAACCTCGACTAGGTGGGATGCAACCCTGAACCCTAGATCATTTACACAGTTGGTGATGATATTAGCTTCATATACGGAGAAGCTATGATACAGGGCTGAGAACGCTTCTGGCCAGCGGGGCTTTCAAGCATCCAAAATATGCCAAGCTTATGAATGTCTCTTACTAATTGTTAAGAGTAAATTACAAACTTCGTCCTCGTGGTTTACACATACTAGCGCCTTTCGACCTTTTTCAAAATAAGGTTGTCATTTCTTTCATGGATGGTTCTTTTGGGGTTGACCGTTTGATTGACCCTCACGTGCATAAAACATGAGGGCATTTTCGTCTTTTTGGTAACCTTTCACAATATTATTACGTTAAATGTCCCTAATATTGTCAAAATTGCAATTTTCGTCCTTCTATTTTAGCTTTTATTTTATTTTTTTCGCAAAATAATTACATTTTTCAGAAACATTTTTAGCGATTTTGCTTCAAATTTAGTTTCATGTCAAATTCTTTCGGAATAAACTGCATATTCTTAACTTTTTTACATAAACTTCAACATTGCATCGTCGCTATTAAGATAACTTAAAAAAAAAAATATATATATTAGAGGTAACACAAAACGAGAAATATACCAGGCTGATTATAACTTGCAATTAAACAACGGTAAGAGATGCCATTTAAGATGGCAACTGGAAATGACCTCAAAGGTGCATGGTTGAATGATCAAACCTGAGTGTATTATTTGGCCAAACAAGCATGGTCACAAAGTCCCTTTTCGGCAGGTGGACTATGGGCTGATTTGAGGGGAGAAGGTGTTGGTGTACCATGGTACGGTTTAGGCTGGTTATTTGGTTCCGTCAATGTATTCCATGTCACTCCTTCATCCTTTAGTTTGCAATAGGAGAGTGTACCGTGTCAAGTCTCAAGACAAGACTCGGGTTTTGGAATACCAAACAGAGTCCTTTATAGGTCTGGACGCGTATGAAGATGTTGCCAAACTGGAGCTTATTTCAGATTCATGGAGTCAAGTCATACAATGCCTTCAAATTATGGTTTCTAGTAAGACTATTTGGTCTTAGTGTCTTACGTCGTTTAGTATTTTCTGCTTCTGTTCATATTTTATGGCAAGAAAGTAATATTCGATTATTCAACAAGTCTCGATCTGTTGATGCAATTGTTAATCACATTTCTATTGACGCAATTGTTAATCACATTTTTGAAGTTGTAAGGCTGAAGTTAATGACACTAAAGTTAAAGAGTTCAGCAAATGCTCAAAAGATTGCATTAAGATTTTTTTCTTGGACACATATGATGCATTGTTTCACTGATATAATATGTATAATAGCAAATAGGTTTGTTTAACATTGATTAATCGGGCAAGGGATGGCCTAATTAACCCCATAAACATGCACTACATGGATCTAGCCTAAGGGGTGCGGTTTATATATGGTGTCCTGCACCTGTAGAGTGTCCGTGACCATGTGGAGATGGTCCGCTTCCTGTTGGTGAAAACTTTGGCGGCATGGGCTCATTCACTTGATTCATCTTTTGAAATCTTGATGTTGGCAGACTATCGCCATCCCCACGTGGAGATGGTCTGCTTCCTGTTGGTGAAAACTTTGGTGGCATGGGCTCGTTCACTTGATTCATCTTTTGAAATCTAGATGTTGGCATACTATCTCCACGTGGTGGTATAGGCTCATTCACTTGATTGATCTTCTGAACTCTTGATGTTGGCAGACTATCACCATCCCCACGTGGAGATGGTCCGCTTCCTGTTGGTGAAAACTTTGGTGGCATGGGCTCGTTCACTTGATTCATCTTTTGAAATCTTGATGTTGGCATACTATCTCCACGTGGTGGCATGGGCTCGTTCACTTGATTGATCTTCTGAACTCTTGATGTTGGCAGACTATCACCATCCCCACGTGGAGATGGTCCGCTTCCTTTTGGTGAAAACTTGGGTGGCATGGGCTCGTTCACTTGATTGATCTTCTGAATTCCTGATGTTGGCAGACTATCGCCATCCCCACCTGGAGATGGCCCGCTTTTTGTTGGCGAAAACTTTGGTGGCATGGGCTCATTCACTTGTATCATCTTTTGAACTCTTGATGCTTGAGTCAAATAACGATCTTGATGTACAAATAGAAGAAGAAAACAAAGAGTTTGAATGATGGTGCACCTCATGATGGAGGTTTTTCGGCTAGAAAAGGCTTAAATGAAATCTGTAAAAGGTTAGTTTTCTAAGATAAACTGTGAGAAGTAAAGATTGATGCTTGCTTAGTATCACATCTTGCAATTTATATACATGTCCATACAATGTTCTTCACCCTTTAGTTTCATGATCACATGTATATTGCTCTGATTCTGCAAAACCTATCACATTTTCTCCCTAGCAAAGCATGAACTTTTTCAATAATTTCTGGCATTCACATTTTTAATGGTAGAACTTCAATTAGAAGAGAATGATCATATGAGTATATGATAGTATCATGTGAACCTATCACATTTTCCTTCCCACATAACACTTGATTTTTAACTTTTTTTTGTAAAAAAAAAGTTATACCTGGAATCACTCACATTTTACACATCTTAGCTAAAGGTGTAATCATAATTTTTTAAGATATTGCTTTGGTAATTGCATATCTTCACATGGTTTATCAACCCTCTGCCAAAAATAAACAGAAAGTGTTCACATTTTACTTATGGTATACACATTGTTTTAGCAGAATCACGTTTTTTATCCACAAGGGAGCATACTTTCTTCAAAACCATGATATTGGCAAAATTGAATGTTTCGATAGATTTTAAGCAATGTTTTTTACTAATCAACCTTATACAAAAGAGATTTGAGAAATATTTATGGTTTAAATAGAAAAAAATTATTGGTAATTGCTCAAAACTTAAAACGATAATCATCACTGACAAAAGTCAGTATCTTAACTAGTCTTTATTAGCAATGTATCCGCATAAAACAAGAGCGTTGAACATTTTTCGGGTAACTACTACGTCAACTAGATGTACGAATAAGGATTATCGGTAATGCTTGATAAGAAAATAAAAGTAGCAAGATAAATGTGGAGGAAATATCTGTTGATTTTCATGATAAGGAAGTAATATAGAAATTTTCTGATACATTTCCTGTTTTATAGAGAATATTTTGTAATGATCGACCTATGTGAGATAACATTTTGTCAGTCTATTTCTCTCTTTCCCTTTTTAAGCTGTCACACATTTCGCGTGCTAGCCAAGATTCCAGGCCTGAGATACTCGTCCCGTAGTTCAATATCCCGGGTCCTGTACTTGGTGTAAATCAATCCATAGGGGGTGTTCTTCATTGATTGCCTAGTTGGTGGTTCCGTTGTTGTTGGTGTGATATAATTATCGGTTTTAGTTTAGTGCCCGTTAACAGCTGATTATACTCCTCGCTTCAAGGGTATGTTACATGTTAATACTCTTTAATAATTACTCCGTATGTTGTAATTTTTTTTTTTTTTGATGATCTTCTAAGGTACATATGACAAATTGGAAATCACTTATAAACATTGTTTATGATTGTCATGCTTCAATTCTGTTGCGTTGTCACGTTACACTTCATTTAGTCACTTTTGAAATCGAGTTTTTATGGACAAAAGACTAGTACCATTCTATGAAGGTTCGACTATCAACTAAAGATGAGAGAAAACAATTCACTGATTCTTTTCAAACCTGCTCTATATATCATGGTAATATCTTGTATAATATGTTATTTTGTTGGTCTACAAGAGTCCTTAATTTTTTTTTTGTTTTTTGGAAATGTGAAATATATTAATCACCAAAAATGTATAAGGTTTACAATGGGAATACTAGGCATAGTGTACACCAGACTATCCTTATGCAGTAATGAAACATACAAACTTGAAAAACCTCTAAACAACACATTTCCACAGGACACACTGCATTTCCTATGACATCCATATCTCTTATTGCATTTCAGTATAGAATAACAACAAGAAGCATAGATCACAGGCCTCATGTGCCCTTCAAGCCAAACTCAAGGATTACATTTCCTACATGAAGGCTAGCTTTTTCAACTCTGCAGCAGCCACCTCACAGAGAACTCAAAAACTAGGCATCCATGAGAGGCATCATCCATAGAGTAGACTTTGTTACCTGTGTCAAAAGGACTACATATACTTTATGAAGGCAACTTCTAGATCAATGCAGCCTTTACCAATTGAACTAGAAATTGGCATCCATAGAAGGCATCATCCACATGACAGAGATCCAACCATCTCTATATCACCAACATACCAATACTCCTATAGAACTGCTATAGTCTGCCCATCCAGTATTCAGTAACAAGACTCCTTACTCAGGGGCACTTCAAACTACTTTAGTCACATTCCTCAACAGCTTCACATTCCACTTTTTCTCCATATCTCTGACTGTAACTGATTCGTTCACCATAAGACTCATAAGCTTAGTTCTTAATCCTTCCACAATAATCTGACAGATAGCCTCCTCAGTGCTTTTCTATGTAGACCTGTTAATGCTTCAATATCAAGAGTTTGGAAGAAAACCATTTGCAGTCAAGTGTCACGTTTAATAAGACTTTAGTATATGTATTTACTTAGTTAAAGTATGTGTCGAATGTTTAATGTTGTTTAGTTAATGTATGTATATGACAGTTAAGTTAGTTAATGACAGTTATTCCCAAAGGTTGCAACGTATGGAAATAACTGTCAAATAGATAGTTGTGTCGTTTTAGGAAGAGTCATGACTTTACACATTGTATAAATATGTTTTCTTTCAGAAAACATATGTTACTCTTTCAATTACAATAAAGTCCATATTATAGTTAGATTGTTGTTCATATTGTTTTCTTTACTGCATAAACGAATCATACACAAATTTCCACAGATAACATGGTTAACTACAAACACATCTTGAATTCCAAACACGTTGGCAAACATCCTGTGAACATTCTAATTGTCTTAGAAAATTCTAATGTTCCTTTCTTGCCATATGTGATATACAGTAGCACCAACAAGTAATCTGCTTACTACGTTTCTAATGTTCCTTTCTTGCCTGCAGTTCCTTTGACTTGAATAGAAATGTGAGTGGTTGTTGGGTCTCCAATGTTTATACGGGCAAATCCAGAATCGGCTACTTTTGCACGCAGTTTATCAGTTTTCAGTATATTAGAGCTGTGGATTATTGGTTAATCTGCATGAAATTTTTTATAGAGAAACCAATTAATGATATTTCTTGATAATTTTAAAATCATTTATAAATATTAATAGCAACATACTTGTATACGTATGCAAATATATATGCCATTGCATGAGCTACATCGGTCATATGGTCGCTCTCAAATTTCAAGCCTATATATTTCCACATTTACCTGAAAAGAAAGACATTACTAGTATAACTTTTGAAGTAAGTTTAGAGAAAGGGAAAAGACCAAACTGCTCTTTTGAGGGAAGTTGCACTACAAAAGTGGTCGACTGAAGTTTAAACTGCCATCTAAATGTTCATGAAGGGTTCTGTTGTTTGCTTTGTTAGTGTATGTTGCCATTAGAATAAATTATAGAAGTTATACTAATTAAGCTTTAAATAGAGTAGCAAAGAACCAAATGTTTAACCGAAATGTTTATGAACCACGTACCTAGTTAAAAGTTCAATTCTATGTCTATCAAAACTAATAAAAAGCAAAAGATTTAATTTTCATTTTGTTATATGAATGAATGCGAACAAATGTGCCACTTGTTTCGTTATGTTCGTGAATGGTTATTCGTTTGTTTGTATATATGTTCAATTACGTGTGTTAGTTTATGTTGATATATATGTAATGCTAAATTTTTTCTTAATGGTTGTTCGTTTAACGTCTTCATAAACGAACATAAATAAACACTAACATCCATATATTCTTTGAGAATGAACATGAACACAAACATTTGTTCATTTAAGTGTTTGTATCAAGTTGCATGTTCGGTTAAACTTAAACAACCAAACAAGCCCCGTTTGTATTTGTTCGGTTCTTACAATCCTACTCCTGGACTATCGAAACAACTAAGTTATATTTTTCCTATTTCTTTTCTGTTTTATCGACTCAATTTATCAAAGTTTTTCCTTTGGTTTCAATTAATCCAATAATTTAGAATAACAAAATTAGCTAAAAGATAGACACAAATTAATCGAAAAGGCCCCATTTTTATAACTTTGCTTTGGCCCCAAAGCTAGTCGCCTCTGCTCGGACACATCTGATGCATTTTTTTTTATTACTAATCTAGATCCATATAGTGCATGTTTATGGGCTTAGGCCATCCCCTGCCCTCTTAATCAACATTTAAATCAACCTATTTTCTTATATATCATGTATCACTATTAATCAAAATTTAAATCAACCTATTTTCTTATATATCATGTAATCAAAATTTAAATCAACCTATTTTCTTATATATCATGTATACATGATATATAAGAAAATAGGTTGATTTAAATTTTGATTAATAGGGCAGGGGATGGCCTAACCCCTAAACATGCACTACATGGATCTAGCCCTAGGGATGCGGTTTATATATCCGCACCAGCAGGGACGGAGCCAAGGGGTGTTGGTAAATTTAGTGCTCTTGAGGGATCAATTCACACCTGGTAATGGGTTTGGAGGTATGGAGTATACACCCATTTGGTCACTGAATCCCCTGACTCAATAGTGGTTATGTATTGAATCTGCTGATAGCATGATTCTGCTGATGGCATGATCCTGCTGATAGTATAATTCCACTGAAGTGTGATTCTACTGATAGTAGATTCAGCTGCTAGTGTGTTTCCACTGATGTGTTAACGTTACCACTGCAAGGGTTATTGTTTCCACTGCAAGGGTTGTTGTTACCACTGCTAGTGTTAACATTACCACTGCTAGTGATAATGTTTCCACTGATAACCACTGATCCCTATTATTATGGAAATTATTATGTTATCATTAATGGGCCGTTAATTATACATAATACCATGGGCTAGGGTTTTGAGTATTCTCTATTATAAATAGAGATCACATCATTCTGCATGGAGACACGAGATACAACTCTAAACACAAAACCCTAAACACTTTTATACGCATCTGGTTCTTGGTTTGTGCCTAAAGCAAGAACATCACTTGGTCTTATCCCATAGAGATATTCGTGTAATCCAGGCATAGGGTCGAATAGTTTCTATTGGAAAGTGATACCACAATTTCAAGTGAATATCCGGTACCTTTATTAATTATCTTAACCCTAATCTGGGAACTGTTTTGCAGCTATACAACCAACAATCAATAGAAACTATTAGTGATAATCAATGGCTGCTGCTATGAGACAAATGGCTGCTAACTTTTCCAAGTTGGAAAAGTTTGAAGGTGTGGATTTCAGAAGATGGCAAAAGAAGATGCACTTCTTGTTGTCAAGTATGAATGTGCTGTATGTTCTCACGACTGAGATTCCAAAAGACTTTGGAGATGATGCTACTATGGATCAGATGAGGGCAAGGAGCAAGTGGGAGAATGATGACTACATATGCAGGGGTTTAATTCTCAATGGTATGTCTGATTCTCTTTTTGATATTTATCAGAATGTTGAAACTTCTCAAGAACTATGGGATTCCTTGGAAGCCAAATATATGGCTGAGGATGCATCAAGTAAGAAGTTCCTTGTAAGTAATTTTAACAATTACAAAATGGTTGATTCTAGACCTGTCATGGAACAATACAATGAACTTCTTAGTATACTTGGTCGATTCACACAACACAAGATGAACATGGATGAGGCTATTTCAGTCTCTTGTATCATCGATAAACTACCTCCTTCTTGGAAAGAGTTCAAGCATATGCTTAAGCATAAGAAGGAGGAGTTAACTCTTGTTGAGTTGGGCAGTCACTTGCGCATTGAGGATTCACTCAAAGCTCAAGACATTGACAAGACAAAGAGTAGCACTGCTACTGGTCCATCAGTTGTCAATATGGTGGAGCATAACAACTCCTCCAGGAACAATGACAACAAGGGCAAACGTAAGCATCAAGATAACACCAAATTTGATCCTAACAAGAAACCTAAGGTGACTTGTTGGAAGTGTGGGAAACCTGGACACTTTAGGAAAGATTGCAAGGGTGGAAAAGTTGGAAACAAATCCAATGGATCAGGCACAAGTGGAGGGAATGGTAACACCAATTCTTTGAAAGGTCAGAATACGTTTAATAAGTCTTTTAAGATTTATTATGTTACATTTATATCTGACATTTACTTTGTGCAGGATGATGATGTTGCGTGGTGGGTTGACTCTGGAGCAACAATACATGTGTGTAAAGATAGAAGCTGGTTCAAGACCTACAAGTCAATGAATGATGGTTCTATTCTTCACATGGGAAACGAGTCAACTGCCCTGGTGCATGGAAAAGGATGTGTTGAGTTGAAGTTTAGTTCTGGAAAGAGTGTTTCTTTATTTAATGTTTTACATGTTCCTGATATTAGAAAGAATTTGGTTTCTAGTAGTGTTTTGAATAATTGTGGTTATAAACAGGTTATTGAATCTGATAAGTTTGTTTTATCTAAAAATGGTGTGTTTATTGGTTTTGGTTATTTATGTAATCAAATGTTCAGACTTAATATTGTTCATGATAATATTGATTCTGCTTTTATATCTACATCTAAACTTAATGTTTCAAACCTATGGCATGCAAGACTTGGCCATGTACATTTTAAAAGAATGCAAGATATGTCTAAGGATGGGTTAATTCCAGCCTTTGATGTGAACACTGAAAAGTGTAAAACTTTTATGTTGAACAAGATAACTAAGAAACCTTTTCGAGGAGTAAAACATGAAACTAAAGTTTTGGAGTTAATTCACAGTGATCTTTGTGATTTACATGCTACTCCCTCTTTGGGGAATAAGAAATACTTTGTAACTTTTATTGATGATGCTTCTAGGTTTTGTCATGTTTATTTATTACATTCTAAAGATGAAGCATTAGATAAATTTAAAGTATTTAAAACTGAAGTTGAATTGCAACAAAGTTCTTTGATCAAAAGATTAAGGACTGATAGGGGAGGTGAGTACATGGATACTCTGTATTTTCAGTATGTTGGTATAATCCATGAAACGACTGCCCCTTATACTCCTCAGCAAAATGGTATTTCTGAAAGGAAAAACAGGGTGCTGAAGGAGATGGTTAATTCCATGTTGTCCTATTCAGGGCTGAGTCAAGGATTCTGGGGTGAAGCTATGTTAACAGCTTGCTATTTATTAAATAGGGTTCCCAACAAAAGGAACAAAATTACCCCTTATGAACTTTGGACTAAAAAGAAACCTAACCTTAATTATCTTAGGATATGGGGTTGTAGGGCTGTTGTAAGACTCCCTGATCCAAAGCAGAAAACTTTGGGTGAAAGAGGCATTGAATGCATCTTTGTTGGATATGCTGAGCATTCCAAGGCATATAGGTTTTATGTTATAGAACCTAATGAATCTGTTTCAATTAACTCAATAATTGAATCAAGGGATGCAATCTTTGATGAGAACAGATTCTCATCTATCCCTAGACCAAGTCAAAGGATTCCAAATGGAACCAATGACAAGGGTGTTTCAGAGGTTCCTGCTGATGAGGTTCCTGCTGATGAGGTTCCTACTGATGAGGTTCCTGCTGAGGTTGTGGAACAACAACCTGAACCTGAGCTCAGAAGGAGCAATAGGGTCAGGACTCCAAAGTCATTTGGACCTGAGTTTCAATTATACTTAATTGAAGGTACAAGGAGTGAGGTCTCTGACCAATACTCTTATTGTTTCATTGTGGAGGATGATCCCAAAACATTTGAAGAAGCAATGAAGTCCCAGGATGTTGCTTTCTGGAAAGAAGCAATTAATAATGAGATGGACTTTATCATGGGCAATAACACTTATGTGTTGACTGATCTACCACCTGGTTGCAAACCTTTAGGTAGCAAATGGATTTTCAAAAAGAAAATGAAGGTAGATGGAACTGTTGAAAAGTTCAAGGCAAGATTAGTTATTCAAGGCTTTAAACAAAAGTCAGGAATAGACTACTTTGATACTTATGCTCCAGTGGCACGTATCAGTACCATAAGATTGCTAATTACTTTGGCATCAATTCACAATCTGATTATTCATCAGATGGATGTGAAGACAGCTTTCTTGAATGGTGATTTAGATGAGGAGGTTTACATGAACCAACCTCAGGGCTTCATCATGCCTGGCAATGAAAACAAGGTGTGTAAACTGATTAAGTCTCTTTATGGACTAAAACATGCACCTAAGCAATGGCATCAAAAGTTTGATGAAGTGGTTTTGTCTAGTGGTTATTTACTTAATCAAGCTGACAAATGTGTATATAGCAAATTTGATGAATCTGGTAAAGGAGTCATCATTTGTCTATATGTTGATGACATGTTGATCTTTGACACTGACCAAAATCAAGTTGATCTTACAAAAGAATTTTTGTCATCAAAGTTCTCCATGAAGGATATAGGGGAGGCAGATGTTATCCTTGGCATTAGGATTAAACATGAAAGTAACAAAATTTCTATCTCTCAGTCTCATTACATTGAGAAGGTGTTAAGGAAATTTAATTACTTTGATTGTACTCCAGTGAGTACTCCTATGGATACAAGTGAGAAGCTAATGCCTAATACTGGCAAAGCTGTATCTCAACTTGAGTATTCTAGGGTGATTGGCTGCTTGATGTATGCCATGACTTGTACAAGGCCTGATATTGCTTTTGCTGTGGGTAAACTGAGCAGGTATACTAGTAATCCTACGCTGCGTTCTCGAGTTTTTCTAGGTGGGAATAGAAATGATGTGAAAAGAAGAGAAAAGAAATGAAAAGGAAAGGAAAGAAAGTTGATTTTATATTTCGTGTTCTTGAGTTGAAATGAAAGGAAAGGAAATGAAATAATGTTGTGTTCTCGAGTTGGGAAGAAAAGAAAGAAAAAGAGACATAATTACATTTATGCACTTTTAGATATGTTCATTTTATCATAAGAGTCGAATATGAGTAAATATTGAAAGTTATATTGGTCATTATATACTAAATAGTGCGAGTGTAAAATACTTTCCATCCAAATCCGCCCATATTTGGGCGGAAAATTCTTATAGGAAAATCACTAGAATTTTCCTATCATTTCCTTCCTGTTTCCTTTCCTTTCTGTCCAAAAAAAACTCGAGAACACAATAAAATTTCAATTTCCTATAATTTCCTTTCCTTTCCTTTTAAAAAATAACTCGAGAACGGAGCGCTAGTGCTCATCATTGGCAAGCAATTCAGAGGGTCTTTAAGTATTTGAAGAGAACTATGGATTATAGTCTCTCATATACTGGTTATCCTTCAGTATTAGAAGGATATACTGATGCAAGTTGGATCAGTAACACTGAAGACAATTCGTCTACTAGTGGCTGGGTATTCCTACTTGGTGGAGGTGCAATTTCTTGGGCATCCAAGAAACAAACTTGCATTACCAGTTCAACCATGGAATCTGAATTTGTGGCTTTAGCTGCTGCTGGCAAAGAAGCTGAATGGTTGAAAAACTTGCTTCTTGAGATTCCATTGTGGTCTAAACCTATAGCACCTATTTCTATCAGTTGTGATAGTGCTGCTACATTGGCAAAGGCTTATAGCCAGATGTACAATGGGAAGTCTAGACACTTAGGTGTCAGGCATAGCATGATTCGTGAGCTTATCATGAATGGGGTGGTATCTATAGTGTTTGTTAAATCTCAACAAAACTTAGCTGATCACTTGACGAAGGGTTTGGCTAGAGACTTGGTTTTGAAGTCTGCTAAAGGGATGGGTTTAAGTCCAACTTAGTCACTGAATGCAAGGATACCCAACTCCCTTCTAAGGAAACTTGGAAGCTGAGTTCAATGTGGAAAGCTGATCATTTAGTGGACTGAAGCACATGTATTACAAACATCCCAAGGTTGTGCTTGTTACCTGCTGAAAGGAGGATGAAGTCTTCACTTCTTAATGGTTAATTTTCTTTGAAAAAGTGCTAAGCAGGAGCATGAATTAAAGATGAACCACCTATGTAAATGTTGAAGTTTTGCCGCTTCAGGAAGCTTTTGGACTTTTAGCTTTTACAACATTTATGAATTAGATATGGACACATGGCTTATATCGTGTCAGGAGTATTTTAGTGTTTGAAAACTTGTGTGTATTTATCATTAGGTATTCAAATGGGTTGAAGGGTTCAATTCTTAGAACACCCTGATTCTCGAATATTTGAAAGTATATGTACTAATGTGGAAATTCAATCCTCAGGATATTTTCATTTATGCGCTTGTTTTGGTTTGTGTTTGATTTTTCATGCAAAGGAAGAGAACTAAATTTGAGGAGGATTGTTGGTAAATTTAGTGCTCTTGAGGGATCAATTCACACCTAGTAATGGGTTTGGAGGTATGGAGTATACACCCATTTGGTCACTGAATCCCCTGACTCAATAGTGGTTATGTATTGAATCTGCTGATAGCATGATTCTGCTGATGGCATGATCCTGCTGATAGTGTAATTCCACTGAAGTGTGATTCTACTGATAGTAGATTCAGCTGCTAGTGTGTTTCCACTGATGTGTTAACGTTACCACTGCAAGGGTTATTGTTTCCACTGCAAGGGTTGTTGTTACCACTGCTAGTGTTAACATTACCACTGCTAGTGATAATGTTTCCACTGATAACCACTGATCCCTATTATTATGGAAATTATTATGTTATCATTAATGGGCCGTTAATTATACATAATACCATGGGCTAGGGTTTTGAGTATTCTCTATTATAAATAGAGATCACATCATTCTGCATGGAGACACGAGATACAACTCTAAACACAAAACCCTAAACACTTCTATACGCATCTGGTTCTTGGTTTGTGCCTAAAGCAAGAACATCACTTGGTCTTATCCCATAGAGATATTCGTGTAACCCAGGCATAGGGTCGACTAGTTTCTATTGGAAAGTGATACCACGATTTCAAGTGAATATCCGGTACCTTTATTGATTATCTTAACCCTAATCTGGGAACTGTTTTGCAGCTATACAACCAACAAGGGGGTGCCCGCGGGTGCACGTGCACCCCATGGATTTTTTCGATATAGTATTAATTTTTAAAAAAATTATCGATTTTTTCTAAATGTATCTTAAATGCACCCGGTGCATTATGTCTCTAGTATTATTTAGTTTGTATACTTACAAATAAAAATTAAATATAAAATTTTGTAAAAGCCCAAAGATGAAACAAGTTTAATAAATTAAAGCACAAAAGCCCATGAAATAGGTTTTTTAATGAAATAAGTTTATTCATCATCCTAACAGTGTTCAAAATCCAAAATTGAACCAACACCACAAAGATGAAACAAGTTCGTAAGTCGTAACATATATATCTTTCATTTGTTTATTATATCTTTTAAAGTTTTCATGTTTTGATTGGTTGTATGAAATCTTGACTAATTTGTTGGTTCCATATAGTCTATCATCATCAATTAGGGCTCAGGGCAATAAGAATAAGTGAATAACTATGCAATTTCTATTAAAACAAATAGGGATAACAAGTTTAAGTGATAGTAAATAATATATTAGAATATGAATAGTACCCCAATTGTGTTGTCATGGGGCATTTTTATTGTTGTATTTACAATATATATGAAAAGTAGTGCATAAATGAAGTTGGTTTTAGTCTTGCTTGTTGCTACTGCTACGGTTGAAAGATGTTTTTCTAAAATAAAGCTCATTAAAACTGATTTGCGTAATCAGATGAGTGATGATTATTTTAACGGCGCTTTAACTTGTGCTATAGAGAAAGAAAAACTTATTAATATTAAAAATGAGGGTGCACGTATGTGTTTTTTTGCTATGGGAGATCGTAGAATTACTAATTAGAAGGTAATATGTTCATTTATTTATCGTTTTAATGAAATATTCGTTTTAATCCACTTTTTAACTCTATTATATTACGGTTAAAAAAAAATTTGTGCACCCGATCATATTTCGTTCTGGCTCCGTCCCTGCGCACCAGGTAATGGTCCGTCATCTGCCAGGAAAAAAGATGCTGCGCTGTAGTGTCCCGCACCTGGAGAGTGTCCGTTTGGTTGTTTCAAGGAAAGCAAACCGTCATGTCCCACACATGGAGACGGTCCATTTGGTTGTTTCCAAGAAGGCAAACCTTCGTGTCCCACACCTGGAGATTGTCCGTTTAGTCCGCTTCCTGTTGGCAGACTATGGTGTCCCTCACCAGGTGGAGATGGCCGGCTTTCTGTTGGCGAAAACTTTGGTGGCATGGGCTCATTCACTTGATTCATCTTTTGAAATCTTGATGTTGGCATATTGTCACCATCGTGTCCGCGACCACGTGGAGATGGTCCTTCGTGTCACACACCTGGAGATTCGTGTCCTACACCTGGAGAGTGTCCATTTGGTTGTTTCCAGGAAAGCAAACCTTTGTGGCCGCGACCACGTGGAGATGTGTTGGGAATTATACTAACAGTTACCACGGCTAGTGAAGATGTTACTACTCCAGAAGATTGTAGTTGCAGTGGAAACTCATTACCACTGCAAGAACATATATTACCACTGCTTATTAGATAACTGTTAGGAAACGCGTCTAGATAAATATAGAATAGATCTTGTGTATATCTTATTCTATTAGCATTATACTTATCTTGTAGAAGAGGACTCCTTGTGCTATAAAAGGAGATCCTAGGTTATCAGTTGTTATATACGTTTCTAGAGCTTCAAGGTGTAACCCTAGTGATATCAAGATCACTCGTATTATTATCATTAATAATATTGGAGCTAATAGTTTGTTTACATACATTGTTCTTATTCATATACAACTGTCTTACTCACAATCAAACTTCTAAGTGTTACTAAGTAGATTCCGCATACTTAGTGATATAACTCAAAGTATCAATCTAACACAAGTTCAAGGTGTTTAGATCCATAAAGTGGTATCAAAGCCAGGCTTTGATACTTTGATTTAGAAGACTCAAGTTCACTCAGAAGAATCAATGGAGACAGAAACCAGTAACTCAAACATTGCTGCTAAGCTTCCAAAGCTTAAGTTGAATGACTTTGAGATGTGGAGGCTAATGATAGAACAATTCTTTATGGTCCAAGACTACACACTCTGGGAGATCATTATGGTTGGAAATTCTTTCAAACCAAGTTCTACTTCAGAGATGATTGGTGGGAAGGAAGTAATTAAGGTCAACACTGGACCTGTCACTAATGATGAAAGACTTCAGTTGAAGAATGATCTCAAGGCCAGAGGTTTGTTGCTGATGACACTTCCCAGAGACCAAGTTCTAGCATTCAGCAAGTACAAGACTGCAAAGACTCTTTTTGATGAGATCTGTGAAGTTTTTGGTGGTAATGATTCCACCAAGAAGACTCAAAAGACCTTGCTGAAGCAGACTTATGAAAACTTTGGTTCATCAAGTAATGAATCTCTTGATAGCATCTTGATGCGTGGGAATCGCAACAGGCTTTACCTCTCGAGGGATCTCGAGAAGCTTACAACCCCCACCAGGCAGTGTACCTGATCGTTGTAGTATAGTATAGTGACAAGTACCGGGGGATTGATCGTTCAGCTTAGGAATAGTGTCCCTAGGATTAGAAAGCCTAATTACTAGTTCTAAAGGTGAGGGATGATTATTTTTGTATTTTTATATTTTTTAGAAAGCAATTAAAATCTCGGGGTTTTGGAAGAGTGGGCGGAATTAGTTGCTATTCAACTAACCCAATACTAAGATGCAATCAAAATAAAATACAAAAAATGAAAATAAACTAATTATACTAAAGTTGTGAGCAGTAATTGGAGAAAATGTGTTTACTTAGATTTCACTACTCCCTAGATATCTTTTACACGTTAATTACTTGTTATAATTGCATGGATGACGGATTGTATTCCTTAATAACATTCATGGGGTGGCATACATAACTCCCCAATTCTATGAGCTCTTATCTCCTCCTACACCATGCCCAGCACAACTATAGGGATTGTAAACAGTGGCTCATGCATTAAATACAACCAATAAAGACCTAATACGCCTCGGTTCATGTTTCTTAAGACGTTCAAGCATGTTACCATTTGTAGATCTGCCAGTTTTCTTAAGCCTAACATATAAATCATTCATCCAAGACAAGAATAAACAAGTAATCAACACATAATCAATATCTAGGTTTCATTAGATCTAAGCAAACACAAAAGAGATCTAGCCTAGCATAATGGAATTGAGACAAGAGCAAGATATAGACAACCAACACATAGACATATTGATTGAATTAGAAGAACACTTATCTCAATTACAATGCAAGGTATCAAGGGTTTGGAACCCTTGAAAAACCTGTAAAAGATGCACCAAAATCGTCTTTAGGGTTTCTCCAAAACTTCTTCCTTAAATGTGAAAAACTAGAAAACTATATATAGGAAAATAGGGATGACGGCGTCAAGAACAAAGGTGTGACGCCGTCATCTCGCCGCCAAATACTTCCTCGGACGGCCTTTATCTACTTCTGACGCCGTCAAGGCCTAGGCCGTCACACAAATTACTCTTGACGCCCTGTGTGTGACGCCGTCATCAACTACGGATTTTAATTCTTGGGGTTTTGACACCGTAAGGACAACTCTTGACGCCTTCATGAACTCTCGGATTTTATTATTGAGGCTTGACGCCGTCAAGACATTACTCTTGACGCCGTCACCTACTGTTCCCAACATGGAAAATTGAGACTTTGCCGTTTTCTTCACTTTTATGCTCCAAAAACGTCCAAAATGGCTTCTTTTCCAGAATTCACTCTCCAAGTACCTAAAATCACATAAGGAACGATTTAGGGCAATATTTGATCAAATAAATTCGGATTCGGGCTTAAATGACCCCCTAAAAGTGGTTTATTTTTCGCCTTATCATATACCCTTACACTTGAGATTTGCTTGTCCTCAAGCAAATGCGCTTTTATTCTACTCAAAAGACAAGTTAGGGGTCATTTAATCACTAATATAAAAGTAATTACAACAAATAATCATTCCACTAAAGACCAAAGACAAGCACGGAGGTCATACACAAGCACCTCACAATTAGTGTTTAGATACTCACATCTCTCGGGTGTAATAAAGTGTAAATTACAATATGGAAACGGAAGATATCTCTCACTACCTGTCATAGCAAAATAGATTACCATAGGCTTGGGAAAGGATCAAACCTCCACCACATGGCGTAAGCACCTAGGATAAACTATCAAAGAGGTCTTTTAAAGGGTTGTAACTTTAGGTATAGGGATATGAATTACACGGTTTTGTTGGATAAAGGAAGTTTTACTGGTGGCGAGTTAACAATCTTGGTTAATTACATGTACAATATGGCGTTGCTAAGCCAAGACTAGACTCGACTTAAGCTAATAAATGAGAAATAACAAAAACATAAAATGAACATAAAATGAAACGGGATGGTAATCCGTATGTTTTTTCTCTTTTTCCTTTTTCTATTTTTTTCTTTTTCTTGATTTTTTTTTTTTTTTTTTTTTTTTTTTTTTTTTTTTTTTTTTTTTTGCATACACTCTTACCCTACCATCCAAAATAATACATCATTGGGGATGAGAATTCCCCTTACACTTGAATCTTTACATACTTTACATTCAACTATTCTAATGACTCGAATTAAGAAAATCAAAACACTTGGAGCACTTTTAAGATTAACGTACATATGGGGGTAATAAATGATGTTCTTCCCCATTACTCCATAAAATAAGTACTTACCCATGAGTCCCAATCGTCCCAAAACAATATGTACAAGGATATAACTCAACTTAGCAACCATGTAATCAATTAGATAGTTAACTTAGGGTTTAACAAATAACAATAATGCACTAAAGATGAGCGCATACACGGAAGGCTAAGGCGATTTGGTTGTACATTTAAGTGGGGTGTAACAAATTCTTCCTTTAAGTAAGATGCTTAAAGTTAGAAACGAAAAGATAGGCTCGGAGGGGTGTACTAGGGGTTTCGTGTACTAAAAATGAGTACAACGCTAAGGGTGTGGGAAAAATTAGTTGACTTAACTAGTCAAGTAATATGACTTAAATGGTCAAGTAATTATGATACGGGTTTAACACAAGGGTGATCCTAATGCCTCTTATCATGTAGTAAATCCTACCACACGAATGTAGTCTCACTAGCGGTCTCGGGATGCATCACTAACGCAAGTTCTAGAATCTAAATGCTACCGGTACTCTCATAAGCACTAATAATGAATGTTTTTCCTATCAAATCTAAAGGCGAACCTCACATTTTTGGGTGGAAAATTTTTCTGAATATACGGTTATGTGCTAGTCATACAATCTCCTATCCATGAGACGCTTGCTAGGGCTAAAGTTTCACTCCTAAATGTTGTAAAAAATTTTAAATTTGGCGCTAAAATTGCACTAACAAGTATTTCTCATAGTTTTATTACACATCTACTATCAAACAAAACAAACTCAAGCGAAGGTGCATATGTAAGGTATCATCTTTTTACCCTCCCCTTACACTTAAGATGAACATTGTCCCCAATGTTCAAGTAAAGAATGTAAAAGTGAAAAAGTAAAGAGAATGAAATCAAATACTCCCCTGATTCGCTCGGTATGGATTATAGGTTGGCCAGGTTAAATCTTCCTCCAAGAAAACGAACAATCAAAGCTTCCCTTCCAGAATATAAATCATCCTCTTGTCATACATAACCTGTAAATCCTGACAAAAATAGACAAGACAACCTCGCGTAAAATCGGCGGCATCCTATATAAGTTTCTAAATCCTAGAAAACAAGATAAGATATAATGCTTGTGGAATGAAGTTTGTAGATCTCCTGGAGATTATAAAACTTAATAATTCACAAAAACCATAAGACTCCGTTAGAAAAAACAAAACCGGTAAAATTTCCAGATTTTTAACTCCTGACGCCGTCAAGAGTAAAACTCTGACGCCATCAGAATGGACCTGCAGAAATTCTTATGTTAAGTTTCCGGAAAATTTCTGGAAAAACTTGGTCTTACTTCCTGGAAAATCCTGCAAAACTTCATTATGACTCAATACAAGCATTTGACTCTAACGAATACGAATATACATGTTCATTTAATATTGTGGAGAATCATGATCGGTTTGTTTCTTAAAAACATATTTGGGGTTTCCCCTTACACTTATCTTTTGCAAAAATACTTTTAGGTTGGAGTTAAGACTAGGCCAAACAACATAGTAAAGTATTTCCACTTATTTAGTTTAGAAACATGATCTACCAACAATAAAAATAAAACATGCATACGGAAGCAATTAACAATCAAACAAATAAAATCACACAAAACATGGGTTGCCTCCCAAAAAGTGCTTTTCTTTATTTACGAGTCTTGTAGCTAGACTCAAGGTCATGGGTTATCACGTGATTCGGGTGAGTTCCTCATTGAGGACATCTTTGGGATCAAACTTAGGTTTCAACTTTCTATCGATTTCCTTAGTATGGTATGACCTTTCAAACTTTTCTCCATCCGGATCATACAAGGTCATTCTAATATGCCATGACCCGTCACCTTCTTTAGGTGGCTTGTTCCACCTCCATTTACACTTATCTCCCTCTCTTTTCCATTTATTCCTTTCTATGTTAATGGGCATTACGCTTAATAACTCAATCATCTTCCTAAAGACTAAGGGGTCCTCAAAGGGGTCTAGCTCTTCATCTCTAGCTATGAGTTGTTCTACCGAATGTGTCTTTTCAACAAAGTCTTTTTCTAGATAGAATGGGCACTGAGGTCCTATAAAGTTCCTTTCTATCCAAGGTCCATATCTAGACGGTCTCCTATTCATCTCTACCCAATGCGGTGTTGGTTCATCATCACAATCATAACTATGCTTCTTAACATCATACACCGACCAAGTATCGCCTTCACCTACCATTATCTTAGATTCCTTGCAATCTATCATGGCACTAGCGGTTGCTAAAAATCCTCTTCCTACCAATAATGGGCATGTAGTGTCACTAACCATGTCTAGGACGTGAAAATCCGCTAATATAGTTAACTTTCCTAGCTTAAGAGCGGTGAATAAGGATAAGGGAATCAAGTTGAGGCTTGACCCTAAATCGGCTAGTGTGTCGAAAGCTTCGGATCTTCCTATCTTACAAGGCAAAACAAATATACCCGGGTCATCAAGCTTTTTAGGCAACTTGTTTTGAACGAAGGCGGTCCCATTTTTGCCTAGCTTACACTTCTCATATTTTTCTAGGAGGGCACTATAGTAGGGAGCACGCGCTAAGACATCAATGACGGGGCGTTCCAGGTGAAGTTCTTTGAATTCATCGTCAAGGTCTTGCGTAAAAGGTGTTTCAACAATGCTTTTGACCGGCTCTATAGTGGGTGTTTTATTTGATTGGTCCTTTTGGGGAACTTGGTTTTGTTTGAAACACGTGCTCGTTGATTTAACCGAGTAATATTGTGGACACGAAGTGGGTGACGAAACTGAGGATATGGAATTAACGGTTAGTTTCGGATTCTTGACCGTGTCACTCGGGAGTGCTCCCATTTCTCGGTCATTGAGAACTTTCAACAATGCATCAATTCTAGTGGTCATCTCGCTTTGCTTTTGTTTGAAATCGGCTTCAAACTTAGATATGCGAGCTTCTTGAGATGCCATGAACTTTGACATCAATCCTTCAAGATTGTTGGTACTACCATAGTTGTTAGAAGGATTGTTGTTGAAAGTATGGTTGGATGGTGGACCGTTTGGTTGGTAACGATTAGGCGGATTGAAAGAATTGGGTTGATTTTGTTTCCACCTAAGGTTTGGGTGATTTTTCCAAGAGGGGTTGTATGAATCACCATAAGTGTTTGGCTCGGGCTTGAAAGTGTACCACTTATCTCCCGCTTCGTTGGTACGCGTGGATGCGTAGACCGCAAAAGCTGTTCCGGGGAGTTCCACACAATCACGAGTGTCATGGGGACCACTACATAATTCGCATGAAGAAGTAATTTTGTTCACTTGGCTTGAAGGCTTCGGAGCTTCGTAAGATTTCATGAGAAACTTGACTTGGTCCTCAAGTTCCATGATCCTATGGTCGGGAGTGCTAGAATTGTTCGAAGGCAAAGATATTGCCTTGACCATTTTGTTCAAATCACGGGGATCATTCCAACTTTCGTTGTCATAGAGAGCAAGATCTTCTATGAGTTCCCATGATTGTTCCGCACTAAGATCACGTAGCTTACCACCGGCCGATTGGTCAATGGTTCGCCTCGTGGAGATGTCGATATGGTCATAAAAAATTTGGACTTGGAGCCAAAGATCTATGCCATGATGAGGGACTTTTTGGAGTAAGTCCTTGAAACGAGTCCATGCTTCATAAAGAGATTCATTTTGACGTTGTTGGAACATCAAGATGTCATTCCTAAGCTTAGTAGTTCTCCCCGGTGGGAAAAATTGAGCAAGGAAACGAGTGGTGAGATCATCCCATGTGGTGATGGATCCCGCGGGTAAACGCTAAAGCCATTGACCAGCTTGATCCCGTAGAGAGAATTGGAATAGGCGTAAACGGGTAGTCTCTCTAGTTGCAAGTTGCAACACCTAGGTCTATGGAATCTACGATTTTGAGAAAGTCCTTAAGATGTTGGTTTGGATCTTCAGAATGAAGTCCATGGAATGCACATCCGCTTTGCGCCAATCGGATGGTGTCGGATCGCAAGGGGGTCACATCGGCTCCGGTGAGCTCAATGGTGTTTCGGTAGCCTTGGTGGCTAGGTCGGGAATACTCTCCTAAGGTTCGGGGCCTAAGGGGTTCTAATGGTGGGTTTTGTTGTGGTGGGATGACGGGTTCAAAGATGTTACCACCTTCCATGATGTCGGATGGTAAAGAGTTACGAACAAAAACACGAAAAAATAAGATAGACTAAAGAAGACCTAAAAATAAAAATAAAATCTTACTAGAAAGGAATCTAGCAAGTAGACCTAATAAAAAGAAATTCTAACCTAGACAATAACTATTCCCCGGCAGCGGCGCAAAAAACTTGATGCGTGGGAATCGCAACAGGCTTTACCTCTCGAGGGATCTCGAGAAGCTTACAACCCCCACCAGGTAGTGTACCTGATCGTTGTAGTATAGTATAGTGACAAGTACCGGGGGATTGATCGTTCAGCTTAGGAATAGTGTCGCTAGGATTAGAAAGCCTAATTACTAGTTCTAAAGGTGAGGGATGATTATTTTTGTATTTTTATATTTTTTAGAAAGCAATTAAAATCTCGGGGTTTTGGAAGAGTGGGCAGAATTAGTTGCTATTCAACTAACCTAATACTAAGATGCAATCAAAATAAAATACAAAAAATGAAAATAAACTAATTATACTAAAGTTGTGAGTAGTAATTGGAGAAAATATGTTTACTTAGATTTCACTACTCCCTAGATATCTTTTACACGTTAATTACTTGTTATAATTGCATGGATGACGGATTGTATTCCTTAATACCATTCATGGGGTGGCATACATAACTCCCCAATTCTATGAGCTCTTATCTCCTCCTACACCATGCCCAGCACAACTATAGGGATTGTAAACAGTGGCTCATGCATTAAATACAACCAATAAAGACCTAGTACGCCTCAGTTCATGTTTCTTAAGACGTTCAAGCATGTTACCATTTGGAGTTCTGCCAGTTTTCTTAAGCCTAACATATAAATCATTCATCCAAGACAAGAATAAACAAGTAATCAACACATAATCAATATCTAGGTTTCATTAGATCTAAGCAAACACAAAAGAGATCTAGCCTAGCATAATGGAATTGAGACAAGAACAAGATATAGACAACCAACACATAAACATATTGATTGAATTAGAAGAACACTTATCTCAATTACAATGCAAGGTATCAAGGGTTTGGAACCCTTGAAAAACCTGTAAAAGTTGCACCAAAATCGTCTTTAGGGTTTCTTCAAAACTTCTTCCTTAAATGTTAAAAACTAGAAAACTATATATAGGAAAATAGGGATGACGGCGTTAAGAACAAAGGTGTGACGCCGTCATCTCGTCGCCAAATACTTCCTCGGACGGCCTTTATCTACTTCTGATGCCGTCAAGGCCTAGGCCGTCACACAAATTACTCTTGACGCCCTGTGTGTGACGCCGTCATCAACTACGGATTTTAATTCTTGGGGTTTTGACGCCGTCAGGACAACTCTTGACGCCTTCATGAACTCTTGGATTTTATTATTGAGGCTTGACGCCGTCAGGACATTACTCTTGACGCCGTCACCTACTGTTCCCAGCATGGAAAATTGAGACTTTGCCGTTTTCTTCACTTTTATGCTCCAAAAACGTCCAAAATGGCTTCTTTTCCAGAATTCACTCTCCAAGTACCTAAAATCACAAAAGGAAAGATTTAGGGCAATATTTGATCAAATAAATTCGGATTCGGGCTTAAATGACCCCCTAAAAGTGGTTCATTTTTCGCCTTATCACATCTTCACAAGGCTACAAAAGATTGTTACTTAACTCACTGTTTTTGGAATTGAGGTGGAAAGGGAAGACCTCAATCTAAAGTTCTTAAGAAGCTTACCCTCTGAGTTTGGAACCAATGTTGCTGTGTGGGAAGATAAGCCAAAATTGGAGACCATGAAACTTAATGTCTTGTACAATAACTTCAAGGTTATTGAACAAAGATTGAAGAAAGCTGGCAAGATAAGCTCAAGTTCAGGAAGTGTAGCACTCATATCATCATCTCTTGATGATAGTTCAGATGAAGAAAGTGATAGTGATGATGACAGTGCTAACATTGTTGTTTCCACTGGTAGTGGAAGTGTTTCCACTGGTAGCTCAAAGAGACAAATTGCAGGGCTTAGTGATACTACTTTTTATGCCTTTATATCAAGTCAAGTGGGTGGTTCAATCCTCAATCATGAGGATCTGGATCAAATTGATGAAGATGATATGGAGGAGATGGACATTAAATGGCAAGTAGCATTACTAAGCTTAAGGACAAAGAAGTTTTGGAAGAAGACTAGAAGAAAGATCAACATCAGTGGCAATGAAACAGTAGGTTTTGGCAAAAAGAAGGTGGAGTGCTACAATTGTCATAAGAAGGGGCACTTTGCCAGGGAGTGTAGGAAGCCAAGGAAGTCTGACAACAGGTCAACTTGGTACAAGCAGGACAAGAAGAAGGAACCTACTACTGATGAGACAAAGGGGCTATTGGCCATTGATGGAGTGAGATTTGATTGGAGCTTTATGACTAAGGAAGAATAAGATGATTCAGAGTCTGCAATGGTTGCTACAGAGCTTGCACTAATGGCTTTTTCTGACTCTGAGGTACAAACTGATAATGCTTGTTCTAAATCTTGTAAGGCCTTAAAAGAGTATGAGAAACTTAAAGCACAATTTAATGAGCAACACATAGAGTTAACTCATACTAATTATAACTTAGCAAATCATACAAGAGGCCTAGGAGTTTTAGAAACTCAATTAGAGCATTATAGGGCAAATGAATCTAAGTTCAATGATGATATTGCAGTATTAAGAAGAGATTTAGATTATCAGGTTGCTGTTAATAAGGTTCTTAGAGAAGAATTAGAAAAGGTTAAAGTGGCTAGTGAGAATATAATGATAACTAAGCAAACACTGGATCATCAATCCAAGTGTATTGATAAAATTTAGGAAGCCCAAGTTGTGAGCAAAGCCAAATCAGGACTTGGATACAAAACAGTTCCACCACCTGTAAGAGGTGTTCCATCACCTCCTGGCATTGACTTAGCTCACACAGGTTTAGAAGAATTCCAGGAACCACCTATGACCTATGGAACAAAGTTTGTTAAACCAGTTGAAATTGAAAAGGTTCAGGTTGAGATTGATGTATTTGATAGTGCTAGTGACTCATCTCTTAAAGATGATAATTTGAATATTGAGTCTAAGCTTAGTGTTCCTGAGAATGTTAAAGTGGAGATTAAAAGAAGTATTCCTGAAGTAGTCAAAGAGAAGCCTAGGTCACAACCTAATTTCACTAGGCCCACTACTAGATATGCAAAGATGTACAGAAGTAGGTCACCAACTCCTAGGGGTAATATGAGGAGTTGGAATCATGTTAAATCTAGGCAATTTGGTAGTGATTTTGTGTTCAATAACAAACCCTGTCATATATGTGGTAGCTTTGACCATTTGGCTTATAGCTGTACCTACCACTTGGAAAGAAGGGAAGTGTTTGGGAATACTAGGGTGAATGGACAAAATTCTAATAACTTAACTCACCCAAATCCACTTAGCAGGATGATTCCCAGGCCTGTTTTGCTTCATTCTGGCATTAAACCTATTTCCACTGCAAGACCAGCAGTTTCCACTGCTAGACCAGCAGTTGCCTCTGCCAGAAATAAAAACAGAGTTTACCCTCAGTCCCCTGTTACTACTTTTGTTAAATCTACTCAAACAGGGAAAAAGACCAATTTTGAAAAGAAAGTTAACAATAATCAGAAATGGGTACCTAAAGTTTCAAAATCAGCAGTTTCCACTGCTAAGCCAGCAGTTACCACTGCAAAGCCAAAGGTTACCACTGGTGGGTCTGTTAACAAGAAATGGGTAAATATGGGAAATGCTGTTAAGGCCTCAGCATGTTGGGAATGGAAACCAAAAGGAAACATTACCTCAAACAATCCCAATGGTGTATCAATGACCTTTGATAGATATAATTATATTGATACACAAGGCAGATCCAAGTCATTTGTGGCTTGGGTCCCCAAAAGGAACTAATTCCTTTATTTTGTGTGCAGGGACATTCAAAGACTACAAATGATCAAGGATATTCAGATAGTGGATGTTCCAGGCACATGACTGGCAATAAGTCCTATCTTTCAGACTTTCAACCTTATGATGGACAATTTGTCAGCTTTGGAGGAGGAATTGGTGGCAAAGTTTCTGGCAAAGGAACAATCAAGGCTGGAAACATTGATTTTGAAGATGTGCAGTATGTGAAAGAACTTAAGTACAACCTCTTTAGTGTGTCACAGATGTGTGACAAGAAACATAGAGTTCTATTCACAGAAGATGAATGCTATATCTTATCTAAGGATTTTAAGCTTCCTGATGAAAGTGACATTTTGCTTAAAATCCCTAGAAAAGGAAATCTATATAGCATTGACATGAAGAACATAGTGGCTAATAATGATGTTACTTGCTTGCTTGCTAAAGCCACTTTGGATGAATCAATGCTTTGGCATAGAAGACTTGGTCATGTTAACTTCAAGACCATCAACAAGATTGTGAAAGATGGACTTGTCAGAGGCCTACCAGAGAAAAGATTTGAAAATGATCAAACTTGTGTTGCCTGTCTCAAAGGAAAGCAACACAGAGCTTCATGCAAGACCAAGGCATTCAATTTAATCAATCATCCACTCTTTATGCTGCATATGGACTTGTTTGGTCCTACCTCTGTGAGCAGCATCAATTTGAAGAAGTATTGTCTAGTTGTGACTGATGATTTCAGTAGATTCACATGGGTTTTCTTTTTGAGTACCAAGGATGAAACCACAGGCATTCTTAAAACATTCATCACTCAAGTTGAAAATCAATTTGAAAAGAAAATCAAGATCATCAGGTGTGACAATGGGACAAAGTTCAAGAATAAAGTTATGGATGATTTCTGCAGAGACAAAGGTATTAAAAGAGAATTTAGTGTTGCAAGAACTCCTCAACAAAATGGAGTTGCAGAAAGAAGAAACAGAACACTAATTGAAGCTGCTAGAACCATGTTAGCTGATTCCAAGCTTCCAGTGACTTTTTGGGCTGAAGCAGTTAACACTGCTTGTTACATTCAGAACAGAGTTTTAGTAGTCAAAACAAAGAACAAGACACCTTATGAGTTGTTCAGAGGAAGACCTCCTACTTTGGAGTTTATGAGGCCATTTGGGTGTCATGTTACTATTCTCAATACCATTGATCATCTGGGTAAATTTGAAGAAAAGTCAGATGAAGGCTTCTTTGTTGGATACTCTATGGTTAGCAAGGCTTTTAGAGTTTACAATTTAAGAACAAAGAAGATTGAAGAGAACTTGCATGTTCAGTTCCTTGAAAATGAAGCAAACATGGCAGGTTCAGGACCAGTGGAACATATTTCTCAGGAATTACCAAGTGATGATGTAGAGATCTCAAACATGCCTACAACATATGATATTCCTAGCACATCACAATCTTCAATTCACAAAGTGCATTCACTTGATAATGTCATTGGTGAACTTCAATCAGGTGTGAAGACTAGAAGACAGACAAAGAAAGACGATATTCATGGGTTCATAAGTGAAGTGTATGAGTCCAAGAAACATAGCAAGAAGAATGAGTGTTTGTTTTTCTGTTTTCTCTCACAGGTGGAGCCTAAGAATGTGTATATGGCTCTAGGAGAATCTAGCTGGGTTGAAGCTATGCAAGATGAGTTGCTGCAGTTTAAGCTTCAAAAGGTTTGGGTTCTTTGTGACTTGCCTGATGGTATGAAGGTCATTCGTACTAAATGGGTTTTCAGAAACAAGAAAGATGAAAGAGGTATAGTAATCAGGAACAAAGCTAGATTGGTTGCTCAAGGATACACTCAAGAGGAGGGTATTGATTATGAAGAAGTGTTTGCTCCTGTTGCAAGGATTGAGGCTATTAGATTGTTCTTAGCCTATGCATCATTTATGGGCTTTACAGTCTATCAAATGGATGTTAAGAGTGCCTTTCTGTATGGAACTATTGATGAGGAGGTGTATGTCTCTCAACCTCCAGGCTTTGAAGATCCTCAACACCCAAATAAAGTTTACAAAGTGGTTAAGGCTCTTTATGGCTTACATCAGGCTCCAAGGAAGTGGTATGAAACCTTAGCTAATTATTTGTTGAATAATGGGTTTCATAGAGGCAAGATTGATCAAACTTTGTTCATCAAGAAAGACAAGGGTGATATCCTACTTGTGCAAGTATATGTTGATGATATTATCTTTGGGTCTACTAAACAAGAGATGTATAAAGAGTTTGAGAAGCTGATGAAAGATGAATTTCAAATGAGTTCTATGGGAGAACTTACATTCTTTTTGGGGCTTCAAGTACAACAGAGTAAGGAAGGCATATTTATCAGTCAAGACAAATATGTGGCTGAGATTATTAAGAAGTTCAAGTTTACTGATGCAAAATCTTCAAATACCCCTGCTGACAAGACCACTCACTTATTGTTGAAGAATGCTAGTGGTGCTAATGTTGATGTTCACACTTACAAATCTATGATTGGTTCTTTGATGTATCTTACTTCATCAAGGCCAGACATTATGTTTGTTGTATGTGCTTGTGCAAGATTTCAAGTGACTCCAAAGACATCACATATGACAGCAGTGGAAAAGATTTTTAGATACTTGAAGACTTATCCTAATCTAGGATTATGGTATCCAAGAGACTCTCCAATGGAGTTGATCACATACTCAGATAGTGACTATGCTGGTGCAAGTTTGGATAGAAGATCAACTACTGGAGGATGTCAATTTCTTGGATGTAGATTGGTGTCATGGCAGTGCAAGAAGCAAACTATGGTGGCTACTTCAACCACTGAAGCAGAATATGTTGTAGCTGCTAGTTGTTGTGCTCAGATCCTTTGGCTTCAGAATCAATTATTGGACTATGGGTACAATTTCATGAACACCGTTATCTATATAGACAATAGTAGTACCATATGCATTATTAAAAATCCTGTGCAACACACTAAAACTAAACATATTAAAATTAGACATCACTTTATTAGAGATTGTTTTGAGAAAAAACTTATTAATGTTGTTAAGATTCATACTGATGACAATTATGCTGATTTATTAACAAAAGGGCTTGATGTGGGTAGGTTTCAATACTTGGTAACAGGTATTGGAATGCTCAATCCATAAATCTTTGATGTCTAACACTTTTCAGTGTTGCAGGATACTTTTTAGGTACTAATATTGTTTGTATTTTATGTATGGTTTTCTACTAACTTGTATGCAGAGTTATCAAGAGCACAATGGTAATTAACATACAACAGTGGAAAGATTGGTGATAATAGCAAGAACAAAAGCGTACTTTTATTGATCATTAAGAAGAGTACATCACAACCATCAACAAAACATTGTCACCATTACAGAAAACCATCACATAAGACATGAACCTACAACCTAACACCTACTCCATAGGTTTCTTTCCTTTTCCCTCATACTGCTGCTTGCCCTTGGAAATTTTCTTTCTCTTGTCATCAAAAGAAAGTTGTTATCTTTGACAAGCAAGTCCCAGAACTTGCTTGGGAGGTCTTAGTGCTTGATTAGGCTTGTCAACAGTTGGCCACTTCATGTTGTTTATTGCAGTTGTCAATGCTGTGGTAAGGGCCTTTGGAAGCTCCTTGGCAAGATCAACGGTTGGATCATTATCATCATCAGATGAAGAGCTTGAATAAAACTCTAGAGATGGAGCAGGATTAGCTGATATCTTCTTATTGGGCTTCATGCTTGAAGATGTAGCAGTTGCAGCACTTGGTGGAAAATATCCACTCCATCCAGCAGAAAGTTCTTCAGAGTCTGAGTGGTAACTGATTTCCTCATCTGAAGAGTCATCATAGGAGATGTAGATTAATGGAAACCAACTCATGATGATGTTTAGGGTTTGTATTATTGAAAAAGATTGTTGATGAAAGATAAAAGATGTTGAGCCCCCTTTTATATGCAAAGTCAAGGTGGAATTATAATTAATGAAGGATATTTACTCCTACTTGTTTTGGTAGGTTGGAGGAGTAAATTTGGTTATTATCGGGTTGACTTTTGGAAGATATTTTTGTGAATAGTAACTTGGTTAAAAAGTTACCTTGGGTTAATTATTATGGGTTAAGTTGAAAGTTACTTTGGTTTGCAGCATACAACCCATATTATTGGAGTCATTGGAGTAATAAGGTGTGTATTATAGACACACAACAAATGGTTATTGATTCACCATGTCTAATTCACATAAGAATCAACTAGTCCAGAGCAAACGGCTACTGGTAAAGACTTATCAAATCCGTTTATGGTTGATAGTTTACCAAAAACTAGGTTATCAACTCACCATACATCCAAGTGATCAAGAGTTGGCTAGTCCATAAGCAAACGGCTCATGGTAAAGACATATCAAATCCGTTGATAGCTGGTAGTTTGCTAAAAACTATGATAAGAGCAGCAAATTTTCATGTTTTATTTACCACTGCTCTTTGATATGTTGTGAAAATTTTATCACTGCTAGTTCATTAGTTACCACTGCAAGAGTAATTTTTCCACTGATGAACTAGCCGTTACAACTGTTGTGTCAGTAATCCAATTTTTACTAGCCGTTGTAAAAATAACCGTCTTTCCGTATTAATAGGGTAAAATCTTTTGTGAATTATCTACTTACTTATTTTAAATTATTCTTTTTCCAAAGATAATTCTTTCTAAAGATAATTCACATTGCGCAACCTCCTCAAACCCTATTAGTATAAATTGATCATCATACGGCTTGCCTTTTATCTTGATTACTAACACTTTTATTCTCTTTTTCACAAATATCATGGCGATTCTAAAATTTGTCGAGGAGCACAACCAAGTGGCCTACTTACAAAAGTCAAACGAGAAGAGTGGCCCTGTTTTCCATCAGATTGTGGATTTTCTAAACACTACGCGTATAAGGTATGCCTTAACTATTAATCCCACAATCTATGTCTCTCATATCAAACAGTTCTGGAACACTGTGGAGTCCATAACTCTTGAACAGGGAGACACACAAGAATCTGTGGATGTTCTAAGAGCGATAGTTGATGGGGTAACTATTGATGTTACTGAGTCATCCTTGAGGAGAATTCTCCAATTGGATGATCTCAATGGTATCATCACATTACCTAATTCAAAAATTTTCACTAATATTGCTTTAATGGGGTATGATACATCTGAACAAAAAGTTACTTTCAGAAAAGGATGCTTTTGTCCCCATTGGAGATTTTTAATTCATACTCTTTTACATTGCCTAAGTCCTAAGAAAACATCTTATGAACAATTTGCATCAACCATGGCTTATCCTTTGGTTTGTTTGGCAACAAATAGGACTTTCAATTTTTCAAAGTTTATTTTCAATAATATGAAAGGTAATGTAAAGAGTCAACATAAATTTTTTGATGTATCCAAGGTTTGTGCAAGTAGTATTAAATGAGTTTCAACTGCACCCTCACAATAGAATTTATGAACCTTCAAGTCTTAAGCCAAAAGTTTTTCAAAACATGTGTAAGGCTTTAGATCTTTGGAATGGGGAGGTTCATCCACTTTTGCCTCAAATGCTTGCTAAAATTGCTCAAGTACAGGGTGAGGATGCACCAATCCCAGCTGCATCTCAAAACACACCCACTATTGTTGTTCCACAAATTCAACATACCCCTGCTGTAACTCATACTTATGAGAGAAGGTCTAAACAACCAACTTCTCTCATCTCAACATTGCATGTTGCTGAGCCTTTTGGTTTAGGAACAAGCAGTGGTGGTTCAAGGCTTCATCCTAGTCCAACTAGGGAAGAGCCTGAATCAATGCCTCATGATTCACCTCTCCCAGCAGGTTACACAGTTGGAAGTGATGAAGGCAGTGTGCAACAAACTGAATTGATGGACATTTGTACCAAATTAGTCAAGCAGGTTCAAGCTCTGGAGAAATATCTGGCACAGACCAAAGAACAACATGCCACAGAGCTGAATAAATTAAAGGCTGAGATTCAAAGCTTGCAGAATGAAGTTGAGAATCTCAAGAAGCAAAGACCTCAAGTTGTGTTATCTTCATCATCTTCACCTCAGGATGAGTTTTCTGCAAGTTCTACTAAAGTTTTGGGAGATTCTTCCAAACAGGGGAGGAAAATAGATGCAGAGCTTAAGGGGAGGAGTAAAAATTTTGAAAAAGACTTTGCTGAGCTCAATGATTCTGATAATGCTCAAGCAAAAGATGATGTTGCTGAGACTGAGGGGAGGAAATTAGATTTTGAAGATATGGATGCTGATGCTGGTTTTAATTTTGATGATTTAGTTGGAACTGCTCAACCAATTTCCACTGAAGCAGAACATGTTCCCACTGATCAACCAATTACCACTGCAAGTGAACAAGTTCCCACTCCTACTCAAGAAATTACCACTGCAGAGGAAGAAGCTGCCAGAATAAGATTAGTCAAAGGAAAAGCTATTATGACTGGTTCAGAACAAAAGCTTACAAGAAAGATTTCTGAGAAAGAACAAGCTCAAATTAATTTTGATGGAAGATTGGCAGAACAACAGCAAGCAGCAGAGATTGAAAGAAAAAGAAAGCTAGAGGAAGATGAAGTTGTTAACTTTATGGAAGCAAAGAGGTTGGATAAACTTGAAGCTGTTATGGCAGAACCAATTTCAAGTATCTCACCAACTGTCATACATGAGAAACCTCCATTATTCACTTATGTGCCTACAGAAGAAGAAATTGAATATTTGATTAACAATGATCAAATAATCAGGAAGAAGGCCATTGAACTTATTGCAAATACAACCTTAAATGAAGAACAGAGGTCTGCTCAACTTAAAGATTTTATTCAAATGAAGAATCAGCAGGCTCTTGATGAAATCATTGGGGATGTTAGAAAAAGTCAAAAGAAGCCTAGAAAGCTTACAAAGGCACAGATTATAGCTGAGATGAAGACTTTTTGTTGCCATGTTGGAAACATGAAGATGGCTCAATTCAAAGGAATGTCACATGAACAGGTTGAAGGTATTTACTACAGAATCAAAAGACAAGATAGTAAATTCATTTCAATGGATCAAGAACCAATAGTTATGAAGACAAAAAGGACTGGAGTGAGTCTTGAATCAAAAGATGCAAAGAAGTTGAAGACTCAAGAATCATCTCAAGCAGAAGAGGGTCCTAGCAAGTTGACAGAAGAGCAAGTTACAAACATGTTGTTTATAGAGACTGATGTACTTAACATTGAACCTCTACAAGCAAAATATCCAGTTGTTAGTTGGGAGATCTTTTCTGATAGTTTTGGTGTTGCTTGGAAGATCATCAGAATTGGAAGTGTCACAAACATTTGCAGAGACTTTGAAGATATTGTTAGATGTTGTGATAGAGAAGATTTGGATACTTTGTGGAAAATTGTTCAAGATCAGTTTAAGAAGGATGAACTTGTTGATGTCAAAGCTAAGGAGTTATGGGTTCACTTCAGAAGACTATATGAACCTGACCCAAGTGATAGGTATTGGAGATTTGAAGCTCATGGTACAAGAATTTTGTGGAAATTCTGTGATTCAAGTTCTGTGCATCATATTTCTACTCAAGATGGAGTTGATGTTTTTATGCTGGCTGAGAAAGAATATCCATTGAGAACTGGAGTATTGACAGTGATGTTGACAGAGAAGCTTAGATGCTGGGAAAGAACTGAAGTCATAGATGATTTGAAACAAAGGATTTATGATCAAAGTGTGAGAGCTGATAAAGAGTTATTAAGAAGAAGATAAGTGTTTGGAAGAATTCCCATATCCTCATGTTTACTGAATACTTGAAGAAACTTATTGATTTATGTATTAATCATAAGTTAGGGGAGGATTGTTGGGAATTATACTAACAGTTACCACGGCTAGTGAAGATGTTACTACTGCAGAAGATTGTACTTGCAGTGGAAACTCATTACCACTGCAAGAACATATATTACCACTGCTTATTAGATAACTGTTAGGAAACGCGTCTAGATAAATATAGAATAGATCTTGTGTATATCTTATTCTATTAGCATTATACTTATCTTGTAGAAGAGAACTCCTTGTGCTATAAAAGGAGATCCTAGGTTATCAGTTGTTATATACGTTTCTAGAGCTTCAAGGTGTAACCCTAGTGATATCAAGATCACTCGTATTATTATCATTAATAATATTGGAGCTAATAGTTTGTTTACATACATTGTTCTTATTCATATACAACTGTCTTACTCACAATCAAACTTCTAAGTGTTACTAAGTAGATTCCGCATACTTAGTGATATAACTCAAAGTATCAATCTAACACAAGTTCAAGGTGTTTAGATCCATCAAGATGGTCCTTCAAGTCTCACACCTGGAGATTCGTGTCCCACACCTGGAGAGTGTCCATTTGGTTGTTTCCAGGAAAGCAAACCTTCGTGTCCGCGACCACGTAGTGATGGTCCGCTTCCTGTTGGTGAAAACTTTGGTGGCATGGGCTCATTCACTTGATTGATCTTCTGAACTCTTGATGTTGGCAGACTATCACCATCCCCACGTGGAGATGGCCCGCTTTTTGTTGGCGAAAACTTTGGTGGCATGGGCTCATTCACTTGTATCATCTTTTGAACTCTTGATGCTATTGGTAATGGTTCACAGGTCTGTATTGCAGCCAATTCTTTTGCATAACATGTTTATAGTTTACCATGATTTGTGTGTGTAAGTGAAACTGAGTTTTGCCGAAACAGAATATAATGCAAACACTGTTCTATTGATATGAACTTGAGACTTGTTTACATTGACTCGATTTAAACCTATTTATACTTTGTGAAACAACATGACTGATGCCACATGAAGCATTGTGTCATTTCAACAAACCTAGTAACTGTCAAATTGTTGAATGGATAATTGTATGTGTTTATTCCATACCAAATACTAGGATACATATAGCCTATAATTGAGCTATTTTGGGTAAATGGTAATTACCCACTAATTAAGCAAATTACATAAAGATGACAACTAGGACACAATAACTCTTATGCTTATCATGATCAACTAATACTCCCCCGTAGTTGGAGCGGGAGGAAGCCAAACGCTCAAACTGGATCTGAAATCTTCAAATAAGGCTGAAGGAAGTCCTTTGGTGAAGATATCTGCGTACTGATAACGGGAGGGTACATGGAGAACACGAACCTGACCCGCAGTAACCAGGTCACGGACAAAGTGTATATCAATCTCAATATGTTGAACAGGGTTGGCAGACAAATAGATTGCACTAACATTATCACAGTAAACCAGAGTGGCAGTAGAAAGAGGAGAATGCAGCTCACGAAGAAGGTTTTGAAGCCATGCAGTCTCAGCTACAACATTAGCAACACCCCGGTATTCGGCTTCGGTACTGGACTGGGAGATGGTGTGCTGTCGCTTGGAAGACCAAGAAAGTAGATTATCACCTAGAAAAACACAATATCCCGAAGTAGACCATCGTGTGGATGGGC
Organism: Artemisia argyi; assembly: GCA_030686995.1. NCBI lineage: Eukaryota > Viridiplantae > Streptophyta > Magnoliopsida > Asterales > Asteraceae > Artemisia > Artemisia argyi. The sequence goes on along the minus strand of CM060680.1, from coordinate 151,772,148 downwards.
AACCCGCCCAATCTGCATCTGTATATCCAACAAGAGAAGTGGTAGATGATGAATTTAGGTGTAGACCAAAATCCAAAGTCCCTCGAACGTATCGTAAAATACGTTTAAGGGCAGCTAAATGTGGCTCGCGAGGATCATGCATGTAAAGACAAATCTGTTGTACAGCATAGGAGAGATCCGGTCTGGTAAACGTGAGATACTGAAGACCACCTGCAAGACTGCGATATAAAGTAGGATCTTGAACTGGAACACCTTCGGGACCCAGTTTGGATTCTGTATCAACTGGTGTTCGAGAAGGGTTACAGTTGGTCATGTGAGCACGCTCAAGAAGCTCAGTAGCGTACTTCTGTTGAGATAGAAAGAGACCTGTAGAATGCCGAGTAGCAGAAATGCCCAGAAAATAATTAAGTGCCCCAAGATCAGTCATGTCAAACTCACTGTGTAGGGAGGCAATGATCTGCTGTAGGAGAGCAGTAGAGGAGGCTGTAAGAATAATGTCATCCACATAAATAAGTAAATAAGCTACATGGGATCCCTGTCGAAGAATAAATAATGAAGAGTCACAACGACTATGATAAAATCCAACTCTAGTAGCATATCCTGCAAATCTCTGAAACCAAGCACGAGGTGCCTGCTTTAGTCCGTATAAGGATTTCTGCAGAAGGCATACATGATGAGGGTACCGGGAGTCTACAAAGCCCGGCGGTTGGTGCATATATACAGTCTTAGATAAATCCCCATTAAGAAAGGCGTTCTTAACGTCAAGTTGACGGATTGGCCACTTGCGAGATACCGCAAGGCTAAGAACGGTGCGAATGGTAGCCGGTTTGACAATCGGACTAAAGGTCTCATCACAATCAATACCAACTTGCTGACTGCTGCCATTGGCAACCAAACGAGCCTTGTAACGGCTCAAAGTCCCGTCAGCATGAAATTTATGCTTAAACAACCACATAGATCCCACAAAATTAACACCATAGGGCCGCGGTACCAGAATCCAAGTACAATTTTTAACTAACGCATTATACTCATCATACATAGCATTATTCCAATGAGGGTTTTGAAGAGCGAGGAAGGGAGATTTAGGTAAGGACGAGATTGAAGAAGTATGAAGCGAGAGACGTTCAATGGGTTTGACAATGCCTGATTGAGATCGAGTGACCATGCGGTGAGTACGGGGAGGTTCGGTGGGAGGTTGTGTTGGTTGGATCGAGGCGTCGGTGTTGGTTGTGTTCGTAGGAGGTTGTTGGGCTGGTGATGATTGATTTTGGGCTGCAGTTGATGAGTTGTTGGATTGCTGTTGAGGTAGTGGGCTGTTGGGTGGCTGTGGGGAGTGGGTAATAGCAGTGTTGCAAAAATGGGCTGAGGCGGCCGATTAATCGGCCTCGGCCCAAGAACTTGTAGGAAATTACAAGGTAATCGACCGACTCAAGAAAATCGGCCGATTAATCGGCAAAAAATCGCAACTCGGCCCCCGACCGCCTCGGGACCGATTTACGATTTTTGCAATATTAGGTTATAGTGGTTTGGTGTTGGGCTTGAGAAACTGGGCTCGAGGGGTAATTGAAGCCTGGTGGGTTATTAACGTTGGGTTGAATCGGGGTATGTGGTAGTGTACGGGGTGAAGGAGTGTCTTCGTTTGATAAAAGAGTATGGGCGTTTGTTGTTGCTTGGTGTTGATGAGTGGTGGGAGAAGGTTCGGTTGGAGTAGTTAGACCGTGGCTAAGAAGAGGGGAGGGTGCGGGTTCTAAAAAGGTATATGTAGGTGGGGATGTGGGTGTCATAGATCGATAGGGAAATTGGGTTTCGTCGAAAGTGACATGTCTAGAGAGGATAATTTTGTTTGTCTCAAGGTCGAGACAACAAAAACCACGGTGATAAGCGGGGTAGCCCAAAAAGATGCACGTGGTTGCTCGAGGTGCGAGTTTGTGAGGGGAGTGAAGGTGGGGGTAACAAAGGCACCCGAATATGCGTAAACGGGGGTAGTTGGGTTCCTTGTGAAAAAAGTCTTGTGTATGGGATTTCATTGTTGATGGCGGTTGAGGGAAGAAGGTTGAGGAGATAGGTGGACATATGAAGAGCCTCGACCCAAAAGGTAGGTGGTAGGTGTGCTTGGAAAAGAAGTGTACGAATGGTGTTATTTATGGTGCGGATCATTCTTTCCGCCTTGCCGTTTTGTTGAGAGGTTTTAGGGCAAGAAAATCTAAGTTGAATACCATTATTAGCGAAAAGTGTGTGGAGTCGATTATTATCGAACTCACCACCATGATCACATTGGAAACTTTTTATTTCACTTTTAAATTGATTTTTGACATAAGTACGAAAATGCAAAAATTTGGAGAACATATCAGATTTAGAACGAAGAGGGTAAATCCACAAGTAGTGAGAGTAATGATCGAGAAAAAGGACATAATATTTAAAGCCACTAGAACTAACAATGGGAGAAGTCTATAAATCTGAATGAATAATATCAAAACAATGTTCAACTGTAGAACCTGAACTATAAAAAGGAAGCTTCACATGTTTGCCAAGTTGACAAGCATGACAAACATGTGTAGGCTTAGTTTTAGTACATGAAATAAAATTACGAGAAACAAGAGACCGTAGCACTTTGTCACCGGGATGACCGAGACGTTGATGCCATGTGGAAGAACTTGTGGAGACAAAAGCAGTGGGGATAGTTGACGGCTTGGTAACTGGATAGAGATCGCCCAAACTGTCACATCGAAGGAGGATGTGGTGAGTCAGGAAATCCTTTACAGAAAAACCAAATGCGTCAAATTCAATAGTACAATTATTATCCCTAGTGAACTGTCAAATAGAAATAAGATTTTTAATGATATTAGGAGTAACAAGTACATTATGAAGGTGAAGTGGGCGATGAGGAGATGGAATAATGCTATGGCCAGTGTTGGTGACGGGAATAGAATTACCGTCACCAACATGTACAGATGGGAACAAACATTTATTAAAAATAGTATTTAAATTGCTTGCATTGGAATTTAAATAAGAGGAAGCACCTGTGTCCATGTTCCATGTTGGGTCCTGTAAAGGCATCACACTGAAAGCACTCGGAAGCATAGCGGGAGCGGGACCAAGTATACCGGGTTGATTGGTCTTCTGTTGTGCCATCTGAGTGAGTGAAGGCTGTTGGGCCACATGTGAATAATACAATCCTGGTCTTAATCCCATACTTACTTTTATGTTTTGGGCTGCACATGGATGATATATGCCACTTACCACACGTGATTGATACATTCCGGTTATCACTTTTGGATGAATATATTAAATTGGTATTGTGAATTGTTTGAAAGCAAAGACAAGACAAGCGGTTGTGATGGTGAATGAATTTTATTGGTATTGAAGCTTTGAATTGAACAAAAGATAGTCAACCCTTGTACTAGTTGTTCCACGCCAAGGACCACCAAACTTTAAACAATTATATTACATAGAAAAAGAGGTGAAGCTAGGAACACGAACATAGGCTGTTATCTAGAAAAAAAATGACTTGGTACTGTAGAGGCAGGTTTCAGAGGAAAGTTTTAGGGAGAGTGACGGAGATATGGTTTGTTAGAGATTTTTTAGGCAAGGATCAGTTTTTGCTCTGATTACCATGTTGAATGGATAATTGTGTGTGTTTATTCCATACCAAATACTAGGATACATATAGCCTATAATTGAGCTATTTTGGGTAAATGGTAATTACCCACTAATTAAGCAAATTACATAAAGATGACAACTAGGACACAATAACTCTTATGCTTATCATGATCAACTAATACAAATAACTGCCAACTAATAACTGTCTTACTAACATGCTATTTGGGTTAAGGTTTTTGACCCAACCCATTACATGTAGCCTTTTACACATACGACCCATAATACTTTAAACATTAAACTAAATTGTTCTTTTAACATTCAGAGACATATATAGGTTACATCTCCTCCCTAATGCTTGAATGTTAAATCTTCCATTGCTGCTTGGTTCTTTTCTTCAAGTGATGACAATGAAATCATCACTACTTGATGTGCTTTCTTGTTTATCCTTATCTGTTGCTTCTTCCTGATGTTGGCAGACTAACGCCATCCCCACCTGGAGATGGCCCGCTTTTTGTTGGCGAAAACTTTGTTGGCATGGGCTCATTCACTTGTATCATCTTTTGAACTATTGATGCTTGAGTCAAATAACGATCTTGATGTACAAATAGAAGAAGAAAACAAAGAGTTTGAATGATGGTGCACCTCATGATGGAGGTTTTTCGGCTAGCAAAGGCTTAAGTAAAATATGTAAAAGGTTAGTTTTCTAAGATAAAAATGTGAGAAGTAAAGATTGATGCTTGCTTAGTATCACATCTTGCAATTTATATACATGTCCATACAATGTTTTTCAACCTTTAGTTTCATGATCACATGTATATTGCTCTGATTCTGCAAATCCTATCACATTTTTCTCCATAGCAAAGCATGACCTTTTTCAATAATTTCTGGCATTCACATTTTTAATGGTAGAACTTCAATTAGAAGAGAATGATCATATGAGTATATGACAGTATCATGTGAACCTATCACATTTTCCTTCCCATATAACACTTGATTTTTAACTTTTTTTTAAAAAAAAAAAAGTTATACCTGGAATCACTCACATTTTACACATCTTAGCTAAAGGTGTAATCATAATTATTTAAGATATTTCTTTGGTAATTGCATATCTTCACATGGCTTATCAACCCTCTGCCAAAAATAAAGAAAAAATGCTCACATTTTACTTATGGTATACACATTGTTTTAGCAGAATCACGTTTTTTTATCCACAAGGGAGCATACTTTCTTCAAAACCATGATATTGGCAAAATTGAATGTTTCCATAACTTTTAAGCATGTTTTTTTATTATTTTTTTATTTTTTTTTACTAATTAACCTTATACAAAAGAGATTTTAGAAATATTTATGGTTTAAATAGAAAAAAATTATTGGTAATTACTCAAAACTTAAAACGATAATCATCACTGACAAAAGTCGGTATCTTAACTAGTCTTTATTAGCAATGTATCAACATAAAACAAGAGCGTTGAACATTTTTCGGGTAACTACTGTTGGTTTTATAGACATTATAATAATAGTTGTGTGTTAGGATCGAACTCGAGATCACGGGATTGCACACAATACGTATGAAGAGTAAAAGAATAATTATTTATAAATGTTATATGTAATTATTAATAAACACAAAACTAGTAACGACCGTTAGTATTTAACGGAGAATGACTAATGACCGTTAGACGAAGATTAGGAAAGTAATACTTGTGAATAATTGGAAACAAGAGAAGGTTCCGGAATCCCTTGGGGATACCAATACCGATCGGCCAAGGGGGTTTCCCCACCTCCTTTGTGCCTTGAGCTCCAAGTATTCACTAGTATATCACCTCATGGGTTATTGGTTTTCTCATAACTTGTACACACATAATAGGTGTTTTCTTTCTCCTTCTCTTGTCCAAAAATCGATCCATCAACAATCCCTTCCAAGGGATTCGATTTTCATAAACTAAAAGTTTTGTGTTTTATTAACTTGCATAAACTTTTACTTGAATTAGTACGTGTGTACAAGAACGCGATTCAAACACACTATTGTTTGATTCTTGGATTGAATTACAAAAGAGGTAAGGGGTAATTCTTATAATCCACATAAAACCTAATTATGGTTCTTGATTTGAAGATTGCACTTGATTCTTGTTAGGGCTAGAATCACAAAGGTATGTTTACTTTTATATTTGATTAATTAATTACATATTATATGATCTTGTAATTGCTTCCGCTATGGTCACTTGATGTATTTGGTTTATTTTATATGATTATCATGATATCATAATTCCAACAGTGGCATCTAGAGCCGTTATAATGTGTAATTAATTATCGAAACGCATAAAAATTGAATCTTGATTCGTTTAGTTACATGTTTTTAGGGTTTTTTTTTTTTTTTTTTTTATTCCTAACCCTATTTTTTTAATGGGTCGATTGACCTTTTAGGATTTTAGGGTTTTGGTTTTGATTTTTTAATATGATTAGAAACCCTAGGATGTCATGTAATTGGTTATGCGTTTTAGTAAACGATCTTGGTGCAATATGTTAATTGTTAAGCATAATCCATGAAAAGTGCATGTTTGCATGGATTTTATTGTGTGATAATTTAAATGGTTTAAATTGGATATATGAATTAATTGTTAAGTTATATCGAAACATGTATATATAAATATATTAATAGATGTCGAATTGGGGAAAACTCCAATATCAAGTAATTAATTACGTGCTATGTGGTATTTGTTTAGTTTTGGCTTACGCAATCGATTTATCGATGTATGTGGTTCTTTTTCCTTTGAAGAAGAAAGCCCTAATTGAATAAATGTGTTATACACCTAGCTTGATTATTAATAGGATTATTGAATATATTTTGCATGTGGCTACATGTTTATACATATTTAATTGTTATGATTATGTATATGTTTATTTGGTTGTTTTATTTTTTATTATGTATTACTTGTTTTTTGTTTATTATTATGTTAGACATGTTTATAAACGAAAAAGGGTAATTTTTGAATAGAAAAATAACATGGACTAAATAAATGGCGAAATTGTTTTGGTTTTTAAGAGCTTAAATTTCAAAGGATTGGTTGATTGATGTTTTTGTACGTAATGGTTAACTAGGCCCGACCGAAGTTTACACACTACATGATGGGTATAAGCTTGGCTTCGCATTAAATTGTGGCCTTAGATAGACAACATTCTGTCTTAACGCTCGTTTGTGTGTAAATTAGACTTACCGAACAACCATTACACGTACACTGTCATCTTAAGGGTGAATTCACCACAATTCCATAATGATTATCCGAAACACTAAGCCTTAGGGCTTATGCAAAAGTACGATATAGTGGACGATAATTATTGGTAATTCTTTAATTGGTGAACCCGATACCTCAATCAAAACTTTGCTATTTTACTCTTAGTTAATTGGTAATAAAAATGTTTTATAAAACCAATGTTAGGAAGTTGTATGCATGCTTCTTCATACATTATTTTGATCACGTCAAAATTAATACCCTTATAAAATTAAGTCAAATGCCATCTAATTAAGAACACTTGAAGTTGTAGTTTACGTCATGTGAGAGCTTGGCTAGATTGCAATGGAGAGGTAAATTTCATAAATTCATTGCTAGCAGATCAACTGATGTGATGGATTTATGAATTTGCAGTTTTTAAGTTAGACGACTTAAATTGAGTAGGAAGTGAGATCTTGGACTCAAGGCATTAAGATGGGGATTAAACATGCTTACAATACAAATGTTTTGTGATTGTAAATCCCATAAATCTAGGAATTGGACAAATGTTATGCCAATTATTGTACGACAAGTTACCTCATATTATACTTTCATTACTAGCAGATCAACTGATGTAATGAAACTATGTTTATGAAGGATCCTAGTTTTCAAGATTATTCTATGGATATGATTTCCTTGGGTATTTTATTTTCTTGAAAAATTGTATTATCAAAAATACTAATGTTTTGAACTTTCTTTATCTGTAGAAATGGCTCAAACTGATAACACCAACTTACATTTTGTGTTCAAGGATTACTTTGAACGAGAAAAATTGACTGGCTCAGAGAATTTCAATGATTGGTATCGTTCACTCAGGATTGTCTTGCGGGTGACTGATCAACTTGAAATCTTGAAGACGCCTTGTCCTGCTGAACCAACTGGTCCTGAAGCTACTGATGCTGATTGGAAAATAGTTTGTAAGGAACATATTGATGTGGCCGCAATGATGTTAGGGGCGATGTCACCTTCTTTACAAAGGCAGTTAGAAGAATTCTTCCCCATGGACATGATTGATGAACTAAAGAAACTATATGAGAAACCATCAAATGTAGAGATTTACGATTTGATGGAGTCTCTACATGGTTGTAAGCATGGTGATGGTGAACCTGTGAGTGCTCATGTGTTGAAAATGAAGAGTTTCATGGATCAACTACAAACACTTGGGAAACCCTATGACAATGATATGGCTGTGAACTTAATCAATAGATCCCTTAATAAGGAATTTATTTGTTTTGTGAGGAACTTCAATATGCATTGCGTGGGGAAGACAGTAAGTGAATTGCACGCACTGCTCATTGATTATGAGAAAGGTTTACCACAAAAGGCTCCTACACCCAAAGTACTATTCAAGGGGGTAGAATTAACAAGCCAAATGCGAACAAGAAGAAGGGTAAGGGTAAGGCTAAGGCTGATAAGAATAATGATACGTGGGAATCGCACCAGGCTTTACCTCTTGAGGGATCTCGAGAAGCTTACAACCCCTACCAGGCAGTGTACCTGATCGTTGTAATATAGTATAGTGACAAGTACCGGCGATTGATCGTTCAACTCAGGAATACTGTCGCTAGGATTAGAAAGCCTAAAAACTAGGTCTAGAGGTGAGGGATGATTCTTTTTGTATTTTTATATTTTTATAAAAGCAATTAAAATCTCAGTTTTGGAAGAGTGGGCGGAATTAGTTTCTAATCAACTAACCCAAATGACTAAAGATGCAATTAAAATAAAATAACAAAAATGAAAATGAATCTAATTAAACTAGTGGTGTAAACAATGATGGGGAAAATTGTGTTTACTTAGGTTTCATTACTCCCTAGATATCTTTTACAGGTTGATAGTTTGTTACAATTGCATGGATGACGGGTCGTATTCCTTAATACTAGTCGTAGGGCCGTGTACAATATTCTCTAACTCTATAGGATCCTACTTCACTCCTATGTCGAGCCGTTAGAAGCTCCTAACATGGGATCATTAGAATTCTCCTACGCATTAAATACAACCTAAAATCATAGTACACCTCTGATCATGTTTCTTAAGACGTTCAAGCATGTTACCAATGGAAGTCTGCCATTTTCTTAAGCCTAACATCGAATACAATCATCCATAACAACTATAAACAAACAATCAACCCATAATTAACATCTAGGTTTCACTACATCTAAGCAAACACAAAAGAGATCTAGCCGAGCATGTTAAATTGAAGACAATTGTAAGATATATTCAAGCAACACATAGACATATTGATTGAATTGAAAGAGTACTTATCTCAAATTGACATGAAAAGTTCAAAGGGTTGAAACCCTTGAAAAATCTGGAAAAATTCGACCTAGGGTTTCTCCCTCAAAGTTGCACACTAATGAATGAAATTTGGAAAACTATATATAGATTTTACAGGGTGACTGCGTTAAGAAGGAAATTCTGACGCCGTCAACTCGCCTCCCATAATAAAATCGGATTGCCTCGATCCACTTTTGACGCCGTCATGTGTATTTTTGTTCTGGGCCGTCACTAACATTTGGACCATGACGGCCTATGGTAACGCCGTCATGTCCCTAGTACAAAACTCTCTGGGCCGTCACGGATTTTATCCACTTCCATCTCTTGTATTACTCTTGACGCCGTCATGTAGAATCTTGTGACGCCGTCAGGTACTGTTCCCAGCAAGGAAAATTAAGACTTTGCCGTTTTCTTCACTTTTATGCTCCAAAATGCTTCCTTTTCCAGATTTCACTCCAAAAGTACCTAAAATGACAAAAGGAACGATTTAGGGCAATATTTGATCAAATAAATTCGAATTCGGGCTTGAATAACCCCCTAAAAATGGTTCATTTTTCGCCTCATCAAATACCCTTACACTTGATATTTGCTTGTCCTCAAGCAAATGCGCTTTTATTCTAATCAAAATACAAGTTAGGGGTCATTTAACACTAATATAAAAGTAATTACAACAAATAATCGTTCCACTAAAGACCAAAGACAAGCAAGGAGGTCATACACTAGCACCTCACAAATAGTGTTTAGATACTCACATCTCTTGGGTGTAATAAAGTATATATCATAATATGGAAATGAAAAACATCTCTCACTACCTGTCAAAGCAAAATAAATTACCATAGGCTTGGGAAAGGATCAAACCTCCACCACATCAAATAAGTCTTTTAAAGGGTTATAACGTTAGGTGTAGGGATATGGAATACACGGTTTTGTTGGATAAAGGCAATATTTACTGGTGGTGAGTTAATCATCTTGGTTCATTACATGTACAATATGGCGTTGCTAAGCCAAGACTAGACTCGACTTAAGCTAATGAATCAAAAATAACAAAAACATAAAACAAACATAGAATGAAACGGGATGGTAGTCCGTATGTTTTTTTTTTTTCTCTTTTCTATTTTTCTATTTTTTTGTTTATCTTAATTTTTTTTTTTTTTTTTTTTTTTTTTTTTTTTTTTTTTTTTTTTTTTGTATACACTCTTACCCTACCATCCAAAATAATACATCATAGGGAATGTACATTCCCCTTACACTTGAATTTTTACATACTTTACAATAAACTAATTTAATGACTCGAATCAAGATAATCAAAACACTTGGAGTACTTTTAAGATGAACGCACATATGGGGGTAATAAATGATGTTCTTCCCCATTACTCCATAACACAAGTACTTTACCCATGAGTCCCAATCGTTCCAAAACAATATGTACAAGATATAACTCGACTTAGCAACCATGTAATCAATTAGATAATTAACTAAGGGTTTAAACAAATAACAATAATGCACTAAAGATGAGTGCATACACGGAAGGCTAAGGCGATTTGGTTGTACATTTAAGTGGGTTGTAACAAATTCTTCCTTTAAGTAAGATGCTTAAAGTTAGAAACGAAAAGGCTCAGAGGGGTGTACTAAGGGTTTCGTGTACTAAAAATGAGTACAACGCTAAGGTGTGGGAAAAATTAGTTGACTTTACTAGCCAAATAATATGACTTAAATGGTCAAGTAATTATGATACAGGTTTAACACATAGGTGATCCTAATGCCTCTTATCATGTAGTAAATCCTACTACACGAATGTAGTCTCACTAGCGGTCTCGGGATGCATCACTAACGCAAGTTCTAGAATCTAAATGCTACCGGTACACTCATAAGCACTAATAATGAATGCTTTTCCTATCAAATCTAAAGGCGAACCTCACATATTTGGGTGGAAAATTTTTCTGAATGGTACGGTCTTGTGCTAGTCATACAACTCCTATCCATGAGACGCTTGCTAAGGCTAAAGTTTCACTCCTAAATGTTGTAAAAAATTTTAAATTTGGCGCTAAAATTACACTAACAAGTATTTCTCTTAGTTTTATTACGCACCTACCATCAAACAAACAAACTCAAGTGCAATTGTATCTTATAAGGTATCATCATTTACCCTCCCTTACACTTAAGATGAACATTGTCCCCAATGTTCAATTAAAGAATGTAAAAGTGAAATAGGTAAAAGAATGAAATCAAATACTCCCCTGATTCGTTCGGTGTGGATAGTGTGGTAACAAGGTTAGATCTTCCTCCAAGAAAATGAACATTCAAAGCTTCTCTTCCAGAAAAATAAATCATCTTCTTGTCATACATAACCTGTTAAACCTGAGAAAACAAACAAGGCAACCTCGCGTAAAATCGGCGGTAATCTATATATACTAACAAATCCTAGAAAACAAATTAAGATATAATGCTTGTGGAATGAATGTTTGCAGATTTCCTGGAGTTTATAAAACTAAAGAATTAACAAAAACTTTAAGACTCCGTTAGAAAAACAAAACTCGCAAAATTTCCAGAATTTTACACATGACGCCGTCAGGAATTAATTCATGACGCCGTCAGAAGTGACCTGCAGAAATCTTTATGTTAAGTTTCTGGAAAATTTCTGGAAAAACTTATGTCCTACTTCCTAGAAAAACTGCAAAACATCATTATGACTCGATACAAGCATTTGACTCTAACAAATACTAATACACATGTTCATTTAATATTGTGGAGAATCATGATCAATTTCGTTCTTAAAAACATATTTGGGGTTTCCCCTTACACTTATCTTTTGCAAAATACCTTTGTATGAAGTTAAGACGAAGCTAAACGACAAAATAAAGCATTTTCACAATTTTATTTTGAAACATGATCTACCAACAATAAAAATAAAGCATGCATACGGAAGCAAATAACAGTCAAACAATTAAAAATCACACAAAACATGGGTTGCCTCCCAAGAAGCGCTTTTCTTTATTTACGAGTCTTGTAGCTAGACTCAAGGTCATGGGCTATCCTATATGTGTGAGCTCCTCATTGAGGACATCTTTGGGATCAAACTTGGGTTTCAAAATCCTATCGGTTTTCTTAGTACGGTATGACCTTTCAAACTTTTCTCCATCCGGATCATATAAGATCATCTTCATATGCCATGATCTGTCACCTTCCTTAGGTGGCTTGTCCCACCTCCATTTACACTTATCCCCTTCTCTCTTCCATTTGTTCATCTCTATGTTAATAGGCATTACTCATAAGAACTCAATCATTTTCCTAAAGACTAGGGGATCCTCAAAAGGGTCTAGTTCCTCATCTCTAGCTATGAGTTGTTCCACCGAATGTGTTTTATCGATGAAGTCTTTTTCTAGATAGAATGGGCGTTGAGGTCCTATAAAGTTTCTTTCTATCCAAGGTCCGTATCTAGACAGTCTCCTATTCATCTCTACCCAATGTGGTGTCGGTTCGTCCTCACAATCGTAGCTATGCTTCCTAACATCATAAACCGACCAAGTATCACCTTATCCTACCGCTATCTTAGACTCCTTACAATCTATCATGGCACTAGCGGTTGCTAAAAATCCTCTTCCTACTAACAACGGGCATGTAGTGTCACTAACCATATCTAGGACATGAAAATCCGCTAAAATAGTTAACTTTCCTACGTGAACCACTACATCCTTGATCATTCCAACCGGATGGGCAATACTTCCATCCGCTAGACCAATTAGTACTTTCGTCTCCTCTAACTTTCCTAGCTTAAGAGTGGTGAAAAGAGACATGGGAATCAAGTTTAGGCTTGATCCTAAGTCGGCTAGTGTATCGAAAGCATCGGATTTTCCTATCTTACAAGGCAAAACAAATATACCCGGATCATCAAACTTCTTAGGCAGCTTGTTTTGAATGAAGGCGATCCCATTTTTATCTAATTTAAATTTCTCATATTTTTCTAGGAGGGCACTATAGTAGGGAGCACGGGCTAAGACATCAATGACGGGGCGTTCAAGGTGGAGCTCCTTGAATTCATCATCAAGGTCTTGTGTAGGAGGTGTTTCAACTATGCTTTTGACCGGTTTGATATTGGGTGTTTCATTCGATTGGTCCTTTTGAAGAATTTGGGTTTGCTTGAACACGTGCTCATTGCATTGACCGAATGGTATTGTGGACAAGAAGTAGGTGACGAAACTGATGATATGGAATTAATGTTTAGTTTTGGGTTCTTGACCGTGTCGCTTGGAAGTGCTCCCATTTCTCGGTCATTGAGAACTTTCAACAATGTGTCAATTTTGGTGGTCATCTCGCTTTTCTTTTGTTTGAAATCGGCTTCAAACTTAGATATGCGAGCTTCTTGAGATGCCATAAACTTGGACATCAATCCTTCAAGTTTGTTGGTACTACCATAGTTGTTGGAAGGATTGTTGTTGAAAGTATGGTTAGAGGGTGGATCGTTTGGTTGGTAACGATTAGGCGGATTGGAAGAATTGTTTTGGTTTTGTTTCCACCTAAGGTTCGGGTGATTTTTCCAAGAAGGGTTGTAGGAATCACCGTAAGGGTTTGGCTCGGGTTTGAAAGTGTACGACTTATCTCCAGCTTCGTTGGTACGCGAGGATGCGTAATTCACAAAAGCTTGTCCGAGGAGTTCGATATGGTCATAGAAGATTTGGACTTGGAGCCAAAGATCTATGCCATGATGAGGGACTTTTTGGAGTAAGTCCTTGAAATGAGTCCATGCTTCATATAGAGTTTCACCTTGATGTTGTTGGAACATCAAGATATCATTTCTAAGCTTGGTAGTTCTCCCCGGTGGGAAAAATTGAGCAAGGAAACGAGTGGTGAGATCATCCCATGAGGTGATGGATCCTGCAGGTAGACGTTCAAGCCATTGACTAGCTTGATCACGTAGAGAGAATTGGAATAGGCGTAATCGGGTCGACTCTCTAGTTGTAACATCAAGGTCTATAGAATCTACGATTTTAAGGAAATCCTTGAGATGTTGATTAGGATCTTCGGAACGAAGTCCATGGAATTCACATCCGCTTTGCACCAACCGGATGGTGTCGGATCGCAAGGGGGACACATTGGCTCCTTGAGTGAGCTCAATAGTGTTTCGATAGCCTTGGTGGCTAGGACGGGAATACTCTCCTAAGGTTCGGGGCCTAAGAGGTTGGTTTGCTAGTGGTGGGTTTTGTAGGTGGTTTTGTTGTGGTGGGTTGATGGGTTCAAAGATGTTACCACCTTCTATGATGTCGGATGGTAAAGATTACGAACAAAGACACGAAGAAATAAGATAGACTAAAGAAAACCTAAAAATAAAAATAAAATCTTACTAGAAAGGAATCTAGCAAGTAGACCTAATAAAAAGAAATCCTAACCTAGACAATAACTATTCCCCGGGCTGCAGCGCCAAAAACTTGATACGTGGGAATTGCACTAGGATTTACCTCTCGAGGGATCTCGAGAAGCTTTCAACCCCTACCAGGCAGTGTACCTGATCGTTGTAGTATAGTATAGTGACAAGTACCGGGGGATTGATCGTTCAACTCAGGAATAGTGTCGCTAGGATTAGAAAGCCTAAAAACTAGGTCTAGAGGTGAGGGATGATTCTTTTTGTATTTTTATATTTTTATAAAAGCAATTAAAATCTCGGTTTTGGAAGAGTGGGCGGAATTAGTTGCTAATCAACTAACCCAAATAACTAAAGATGCAATCAAAATAAAATAACAAAAATGAAAATGAATCTAATTAAACTAGTGGTGTAAACAATGATGGGGAAAGTTGTGTTTACTTAGGTTTCATTACTCCCTAGATATCTTTTACAGGTTGATAGTTTGTTACAATTGCATGGATGACGGGTCGTATTCCTTAAAACTAGTCGTAGCGCCGTGTACAATATTCCCTAACTCTATAGGATCCTACTTCACTCCTAGGTCGAGCTGTTAGAAGCTCCTAACATGGGATCATTAGAATTCTCCTACGCATTAAATACAACCTAAAATCATAGTACACCTCTGATCATGTTTCTTAAGACGTTCAAGCATGTTACCAATGGAAGTCTACCAATTTTCTTAAGCTTAACATCGAATACAATCATCCGTAACAACTATAAACAAACAATCAACCCATAATTAACATCTAGGTTTCACTACATCTAAGCAAACACAAAAGAGATCTAGTTGAGCATGTTAAATTGAAGACAAGTGTAAGATATATTCAAGCAACACATAGACATATTGATTGAATTGAAAGAGTACTTATCTCAAATTGACATGAAAAGTTCAAAGGGTTGAAACCCTTGAAAAAGCTAGAAAAATTCGACCTAGGGTTTCTCCCTCAAAGTTGCACACTAATGAATGAAATTTGGAAAACTATATATAGATTTTACAGGGTGACGGCGTCAAGAAGGAAATTCTGACGCCGTCAACTCGCCGCCCATAATGAAATCGGATTGCCTCGATCCAGTTTTGACGCCGTCATGTGTATTTTTGTTCTGGGCCGTCACTAACATTTTGGACTATGACGGCCTATGGTGACGCCGTCATGTCCCTAGTACAAAACTCTCTGGACCGTCACAGACTTTATCCACTTCCACCTCTTGTATTACTCTTGACGCCGTCATGTAGAATCTTGTAACGCCGCCAGGTACTGTTCCTAGCAAGGAAAATTAAGACTTTGCCGTTTTCTTTACTTTTATGCTCCAACAATGTCCAAAATGCTTCTTTTTCCAGATTTCACTCCAAAAGTACCTAAAATGACAAAAGGAACGATTTAGGGCAATATTTGATCAAATAAATTCGAATTCGGGCTTAAATGACCCCCTAAAAATGGTTCATTTTTCGCCTCATCAAATAAGCAAGTTATGGCTTATCAACCTCCTCAACCTCAGAAGAACCCTCCTAAGAAGGATAATCCGAAGAATGATCAAGGATGCCATTACTGCAAAGTGATGGGTCACTGGAAGAGGAATTGTCCTCTTTATCTCGATGACTTGCGAAATAATAAGATTAAGAAGACTGGGCACATGGGCGCCAGTACTTCAGATAACTTATTTGTCATTGAATTATTTACTTTATCTCATAAATTAAATTCCTGGGTATATGATACTGGATGTGGTATTAACATTTGTAATACACTACAAGGGTTTAGAGAGGAAAGGAGACTATCTTATGGGGAGCAATTTCTGCATGTGGGCAATGGAGAACAAGCAGCCGTTGAAGCCATAGGAGTGTTTAATTTAGTTTTACCTTCTGGTTTAGTACTGATTTTAAACAATTGTCATTATGCACCTTCTATTATAAGAGGTGTTGTTTCCTTTTCATGTTTGTTGGATCTTGGTTTTTCTCATACTATTGATGGCAATAAAATTTTTGTTTCTTTAAATGGTGTATTTTATTTTAATGCTGTTGCTGTGAATGGTGTGTTTGAAATTGATATGAATGATTGTATGTCCAACAATAATAATAATTCAATGTACAGCATTAGTAAGAGAATGAAGTATGACTTGAATTCTTCTTACCTTTGGCACTGTAGACTTGCCCATATCGGCAAGACTCGCATGCAAAAGCTGCAACAAGATGGGTTTTTGGAAAATATCAATGATGAGTCATTTGATAAATGTGAGTCTTGTATTTCTAGGAAGATGACTAAGAAACCTTTTCATAGCAATATGGAAAGAGCTTCAGATCTACTTGGTTTGATACATACTGATGTGTGTGGACTACTTAGACATGTGTCAAAGAGAGGTGCTGTCTACTTCTTAACTTTTACAGATGATTTCAGCCGTTATGGTTATGTTTATTTACTTAAGCATAAACATGAGGTGTTTGAAACATTTAAAGTTTTCAAAGCAGAAGTAGAGTTGCAATTAGGAAAGAAGATTAAAGCTCTTCGTTCTGATCGAGGTGGTGAATACCTTAGTCAAGATTTTAAAGATTTCTTAACTGAGAATGGAATTATCCAGAATCTCACATCTTCATATACTCCACAACAAAATGGTGTATCTGAGAGAAGGAATCGTACATTGTTGGACATGGTTCGATCAATGTATAATCTTACTAATCTTCTTTTGTCTTTTTGGGATTATGCTCTTGAATCAGCTGTTCGTATTTTGAATATGGTTCCCACAAAGAAGGTTGATAAGAAATCATATGAGATGTGGACTGGAAAAGCTCCGAACTTGTCTTATTTATAGGTCTGGGGTTGTGAGGCGTATGTTAAACGTGACTCACAAGATAAACTCCAACAAAGATCTGTAAAGTGCATTTTTGTAGGATACCCAAAGGAAACAATGGGTTACTACTTTTACTACCCACCTGAGAATAAAGTGTTTGTTGCTAGGTATGGTGACTTTCTTGAAAGTGATCTTGTATCTCAAGAAGTCAGTGGGAGAGTATATGATCTAGAATATGATCAAGATAATGCATCACCTTCAAAAAACACTAGCACACTTCCTGTAGAACCTGAAAGTCTGGGTCCTCCACCGGAAGTTGAAGTAGTTCCCATTCGCAGATCTTCTAGACCTGTGAAAGCTTTTGACCGTCTATGTCTTAATGTAGAGGTTGAGGAAAATTTACTAGGGGATCTTAATGAACCTACTAGTTATAAAGCTGCCATTAATAGTCCTGAAAAGGAAAAATGGAAAGCTGCTATGAATGAGGAAATCCAATCCATGCATGATAATGAAGTCTGGACAGAAGTAGACCTTCCTCCTGGTGCCAAGGTAGTTGGGAGTAAATGGCTCTACAAGATTAAGATTGACATGGATGGAAATGCACACACTTATAAGGCTCGTCTGGTTGCTAAAGGTTTTACTCAAACTTTTGGAATTGATTACGAGGAGACTTTTTCTCCTGTAGCAGACATAAGAGCTATAAGGATTCTCACAGCTATAGCAGCGTACTATGACTATGAGATATGGAAAATGGATGTGAAAACCGCTTTCTTAAATGGTCATCTAGATGAAGACATTTATATGGCACAATCAGAAGGGTTTGAAAATCCAAAGTTTCCAAATCGTGTATGCAAACTTCAAAGATCCATTTATGGATTGAAGCAAGCATCACGACAATGGAACAAGAGATTTGATGCTGAAATCAAAAAGTTTGGATTTACTCAGAATCTTGATGAGCCATGTGTGTATCACAAAGCTAGTGGGAGTGATAATGTAATTTTCCTAATTTTATATGTTGATGACATATTGATCATGGGAAAAGACATTCCAAGTTTGCAAAAAGTTAAGGCATATCTTGGAAAGTCCTTTTCTATGAAAGATTTAGGAGAAGCTGCATATATTCTGGGAATCAAAATCTATAGAGATAGATCAAGGCGGTTAATTGGATTAAGTCAAAGTGCTTACATTGACAAAATATTGAAAAGGTTCAATATGCAAAATTCCAAATAAAGGATATTTGCCCAAGTCTCAGACGGGTTATGTCTTTGTTATCAATGGAGGAGCAGTAGACTGGAAGAGCAAGAAGCAGAGTACAATTGCGATGTCTGCAACAGAAGCTGAATACATTGCTGCTTCAGAAGCTGCTATGGAGGCTGTTTGGATTAGGAAATTCATTTCAGGGCTTGGTATTATACCTTCAATTGAATTACCTATTAATATGTATTGTGACAATTCTGCTGCAATCATATTTGCCAATTAACCTGGAGTCATGAGAGGCACCAGACATTTTATATGGAAGTATCACTTTGTTCGTGAAAAGGTTAACGAAGGTGAAATAAATCTGCTGAAAATTCACACAGACGATAACTTAGCTGATCCATTCACTAAGGCTTTGGCGAAAGAAAAGCTTAATGAATTAGCCAATGGAATTGGGCTTAAATTAGCTAGTAGTTTCATGCATATCTGTGATTAGTATTTGGATAAAGGATATTGTAAACAATTATTATTTTAATGAAATAAAGTATGTTGGTATGTTTATTTCTATTATTAATTATTGTTGTCCTATTTTTGCATGTTTAAATCCATGAATAAAAGTTATTTTAAATTGTCCGTTGTCAGTTAATAATATGGGAATATTATTAAATTAAGACAAATCTGAAGGTTGGTATAATATACTTAAAGTATATTGATGCGTAGTCATGCCATTTCTTGATATTCGATGATACTGAATATAGGACTTATCCCGACTATATGATGTTACTTTATGGATCTTGTCATTAAGTAAATCATAAGAAGTTATCCTCAGACTTGAGATACAAGATAACAGTCATAAATCTAGTACATTTTTGTGGAACAACTTAACGCTATACGTAACTGGTAGTCATAAGGGTTGTTTTCGGAAGTGTTACAAAGTTTGTGTGTTTTGCTTGTAGTCAATATAGAATTTGTTCCTTCAAATTAATTTTTGGAGTTTAATACTGCTGGGCCCCTCGTAGGGTTGTCAAGGTGTTTGCGTGGCCACGCCCAAGGTCTTTCCTGAAAGATTCAGAAGATTTGGTAATCTTGTCAATCTCTAACAACGAGAAACAGAATGGTTAAATAAGGAATGACCTAGATCCATATCCTTATTAACGTGGTATTAGAAACAAAGGGATAATAATAATGAGAAATCATTAAAAGGTTTTCCAGGAGCCTTACTCGAGTTGTACTAGAGGCATCGGCGTGTTGCAAGACGCTAACCGATGTGATCACACTATTATGATATGTCTAAGTGGGAGCTGTTGGTTTTATAGACATTATAATAATAGTTGTGTGTTAGGATCGAACTCGAGATCACGGGATTGCACACAATACGTATGAAGAGTAAAAGAATAATTATTTATAAGTGTTATATGTAATTATTAATAAACACAAAACTAGTAACGACTGTTAGTATTTAACGGAGAATGACTAACGAATGTTAGACGAAGATTAGGAAAGTAATACTTGTAAATAATTGGAAACAAGAGAAGGTTCTGGAATCCCTTGGGGATACCAATACCGATCGGCCAAGGGGGTTTCCCCACCTCCTTTGTGCCTTGAGCTCCAAGTATTCACTAGTATATAAACACCTCATGGGTTATTGGTTTTCTCATAACTTGTACACACATAATAGGTGTTTTCTTTCTCCTTCTCTTGTCCAAAAATTGATCCATCAACAATCCCTTCCAAGGGATTCGATTTTCATAAACTAAAAGTTTTGTGTTTTATTTACTTGCATAAACTTTTACTTGAATTAGTACGTGTGTACAAGAACGCGATTCAAACACACTATTGTTTGATTCTTGGATTGAATTACAAAAGAGGTAAGGGGTAATTCTTATAATCCACATAAACCCTAATTAGGGTTCTTGATTTGAAGATTGCATTTGATTCTTGTTCGGGCTAGAATCACAAAGGTGTGTTTACTTTTATATTTGATTAATTAATTACATATTATATGATCTTGTAATTGCTTCCGCTATACTCACTTGATGTGTTTGGTTTATGATGAGTGCTCAAACACTCATCGTTTTCGATATATTTAAACTGCCAAAACGCACAAAAACAATCAAAAAGATATCAAAATACTTAAATTATCCTAGGGATTGTGTTTTATGTGTTTTAAAAGCAAAATGTGCAAAAACAAAGAAAAAACGTACAAAGTTTGCAGTATTGGCAGTTTCAGTCCCCCAAGTTTCAAAACTTGTCAATTTTAGTCCCTATGCATTTATTTTTAAGGAAAAGTCAACCCAAGGTCTTAAAAGTCAAATTAAGTCAAAATATCATATTTGGGTTGCAAGTTTTCATAAATTACATAATTAGTCCCTGAAAATCCAAAGATGGCAAAAGTAGTCCCTGGGATGTTTTTGAAATTGGAAAAAGTGGAAAGATACAAATTTGGTCCTTGGTTATTGGTATTTGGCATAAATTGATCATTTGAAGAAGTTTTGGGAAGTTACATTTCACACCCCTCAACTTTGAAAAGTTTGCAAAAATGGTCCTTGTGATTAACCTTTCCAAACCGGACCCTTGTTATTTGTTAAACCCAAAACAAAACTAATCCAATCCAACACCTTTTCCTAATCCACCCTTAAGCCCAGCTGCTCCCAAGCCCAATCCCACTTAGCCCACACCTTTTTTTTAAAAAAAAAACCGTTTTAAATAATAAACCTCGGTCAAACCTTGCGTTGACCGACCTTTCTCCCCCAACACAGACCGCGAAACCAGGGAGAAATCCTTCCCCCCCCCCCTCGCCTTTTTCACCTACTATCTCCCCCACCATTAATGCCCTCACCCACCAAATCCACCACCATAAATGCTCCCCAATTCCCTCACCAGTACCACCCAATTTGGCCCCGTATCCCTTTTGGCGCCAAAATGCCAATCAATGGCTAGGATACTACAAAGATTAAATTGACGAATGGGATTTGGTCAGAGGTCAAAGACAAAGCATGTGGGGCTCTTGGTTTTCAAAAAGAAGCTGTGTGGAAGACTTAGGGGATTATTTTTAGGTCGATATATAAGGATAAGCTCATAGAAGCTTCAAGTGTGTAATCTTCTTAGTTAAATTGTAATTTTAGTTCATTTCCAATGTAATGTAACCTTTTTTATTAATGCAAGATCAGTTTAAAGTTTAATTTCCAATTTCATTGTTCAAAGTTTTATCTTAAAATTACAAAGTCTTATAAAGTGAAGTGATGTGTGTTTAGATTATTCAGAAGCTCTTATAAGTTCAAAAATAAGATAATGCAAGTTTTATAAGCTTATGTGAACTCATACAATTCAGTTTTCACTAAAAACTAAGAAAATAAGAAAAATAAAAATAAAAATAAAAAATTGTGATCATTGGTTGTATAAGCATGGAGCACAGTGCATATTGGAAGGCTGTGGGTTAGGAACCTCAGGGGAGGGCATAGGTTTGTTTGGTTTGGTCCTTGGTATCTACTAAATAGCTTGGAAGGCTTTGTAAGCTACTTACTCTTTTATTTTTACTCTTAAAGCAGTTTAGGTTGTTAATTTTAGTTCATTACATTTATATAATAGTTTATAGACTAGTTGTAATAATCTGTTTGTGTTCATTACTTGTTTAAGTGCAAATCTCCTCTTTAACTGATTTTAAGAGGGTGTTTGGTTGTGCCTTGTTTAGTGTGTTGCAGTTGTTCATCTGAGTACTTATTGGTTTTTAATAGTTTGTAGTGTATAATATAGCTCAGGGGAACAAGTATTTTGGTGCAAAACCCTTCAAAAGTCAAAATCACACAACAATAATCACCACAGTCCACTGTGGTGATTTTTGAAGTTCAAAACCCACAAATCCTTTTCAAAAGTTAAAGTTTCATCCAAAATAGTTTTAGTATAGCTTATCTTAGCTTATCAGGTCATTAAATCAGCTTTTAAAGTTCATAAAAGTCAAACTGAGTGGTTAAGTGGAAAAGTCAAAAGCAGTCCTCAGTCATTTTGAGCAATCTTTGAAGCATTGTAACTTGTTGGTTTCTAGGTTTTAGGATCTGAAAATTTGTGTGCTTATTCTCTACCACTTTGTAGATTTTTGTAAATTTTTCCAGATTTTATAGAATTTATTTGGTGGGTTAAAACAGGTCTCAAAGTGACCTGCAGGGCAACCTCTTTGCCCTGCTCTCAGTTACCTCAGCAACCCACCCCACTTCATTGGTGGTTTGTGACTGACCCAGTGGGTCCCATAGCCTTGACCTTGCATCTTTCAACCCCCCTCCTACCCAGGGACCAGGGTTGACCTTTTGTTTGACCCCAATATCTGTGGACCCTACCTAGTTTGGCCTATAAAGTTTGTCCCTCAACTGCTCAGTCAACAAATAAGCAAAGTGCTTATTTGCTGCTTTTTGGCTTATTAAGGCCTAATTGTTGCTTGATCCTTGCTTGTTTGTGTTCCTTAGACTCAGAGAAACCAAGAAATACCATTGTGGACCCCCACATTTCCATTTTGAGCTTATTAACCATCACAGTCAACAAAAGTCAACTGTGGGGTGAATCAGCACTCCAAGTGCTTATTTCCAGGGTTGTATAAAAAGTGTCTTAATTAAAAGTGCTTATTTTTATCCTATAATTAGTTTAGAAAAAAGAAAAAAACCAAAAAACCAACTTTTAAGAATAGTGATAGCTTCTATTTAATAGGATTTATCTATTTATTTTTCTTTTTATTTAATTTCTAAATAATATATCACTTTTATATTTTTAGAAATTACATTTTAGGTTAAAGTAATTTTACAAATTTTTCCAGATTTTTATTTTGTCTTTTAGTGGTATTTCTAATTAATTTTAATTTAATTTAGTTTTAATTAATATTAATCAATTAAATAGCATAATTAGTTTTTAAATAATATAACCTAGTTTTTATAATTTTTATAGCTTTTATTTTAGTTAAAACATTTTTATAAATTTTTCTAGAATTTTTACTGTTCATTTTCTAATTTTTATAATATAATTAGTTTAATTAGTAATTAATAAGTAATTAGAATAATAATTAATTAATTAGCTTAAAAATACTTAGAATTAACTTTTTATAATTTTTTAGGATTCCTGTAATGGTTAATTAGATTTATAAAATTTTTCTTAATTTTCTAAGTCTTTTTAGTATTTTTAATAATTCTAATTAATTTAATTAGTATTAAATAGATAATTAGTAATTAATTAATTATAAATAATTAAATAGTGTAAAAATAATTTTTATTTTTCTTAAAATTTTCTTTAATTAATAGGATTGTAAAAATACAAATTTTACACTTTTAACCTTCCCAGTCCTCCAATTGTACTTTTTGTTTTATTCGTCTGTATACGTTTTTAATTAAAACGTATAATTTTAGGTTTAAGCTCAAATCCTTGTAATCCAAATCTCAGTAATCCATCACATAGCTTTCCTAAGCTATTTTTATTAATAATTTCCAAATAATTTTGATCATAACCCTTTCCTGTGAATAATTACCCGATCCCTAATACGCTAAAGTCACATTTCACACTTCAACGGGATTTCACGACCCGGTGATACATTATATTACCCGGAGCATTGATATAGACTATTTGACTTAGTTGACCATTCTTTGGTTAATTTAAGTTAGGTGGTTTAGCATCAATCAATTTATGGCGCCGCTGCCGGGGAAGTGTGCGCGTATCTTTAGCGTTATTTGAGATTAGTATTATCTCACATCTTTCACTGTACAAATACCATCACTTGTGTATATTTTCATAATCAAAATACAAAAAAGTCATTAACACTTTTCCTAAAGTGTTAAAACAAAAAAAAAAAAATAAAAAAAAAATAAAAAAAAAACAAAACAAATCGTAACGTTTTCTAATTCGGTTTTCTTTTAAGGTGATTCTTAAAGAAAAACGATTTTGGTAAACGAAACGATACCAAAAATATTTTCCAAAAGTTTTTAAACCCATTCACAAAACACAAAAACATCCGTCTCTTTCTTGTTTATAATAATTATACATTAAAATAAACCGTCAAAAACCAAGACAGAACACTTTCCAACTGGAGGTGTGAACAAATAAGTTCCCAAATCAAAAAGATTAAAACTTGCCTTGTATCCTTGTGGGAGGTGTACCTTTTCTAAAGAAGCCACTTACTTGCGATTATTGGTTTAAGTTCACTGTTGTTTTGCCTCAATTTTTGTTTTGATTGGTTTTTAGTGCATGCGCACTCGTTCTTCAAGGTCCACGAGCCCATTACGTGAGCTTGTTCGGAAGCCTAGAAGACCTCGACGACGTTCAGCACCAACAGTCGGATCTGAGATCCGTACTGTTGCCACACCCACTGTCACCATGGCGGAAGACCGTCCCATGTGTGAACTTCTCCAAGCACCCATCGAGGGTTATGGAGATGCCATTGTTGTCCCAGCCATTGTGGCTGATAATTTTGAGCTCAAAACCGGGTTACTCAATCTTGTAACCTCAAGCCAATTCTATGGTTTTGAGCGGGACGATCCTCATGCTCATATTCGATGGTTCAACAAAATCACATCAACCATCAAGTACAAAAATGTCCCGTGTGAAGCAATCAAACTCCTTCTCTTCCCATTCTCACTGGAGGGACAAGCCCGGATTTGGCTTGAAAAACAACCTCCACGATCTATTGAGACTTGGGAAGATCTTGTCAAAAAATTTGTGAATGAATTCTTCCCACCTTCCAAGACCACGAGTCTTAAAAACGAAATCACCAAGTTCACTCAAAAATACGATGAATCTTTTGGTGAAGCGTGGGATCGTTTCAAAGAATTACTTCGCAAGTGTCCACATCATGGTTTCTCTGAGTTGATGCAACTCGATACGTTTTACAATGGCGTGAGCCAAGCTGATCAGGATTCTCTCAACGCCTCCGCGGGAGGAAATTTTTTGAGTAGAACCACAAAAGAAGCTTTACAAATCATAGAAAACAAGTCTAAGGTCCGCTCCACAAGAAGCAAACCGATTGTTTCCCAAATTAATGCGGGTCCTTCTACTTCATCTTCTGTGGGTCAATCTAGCACGGATGCTAAACTTGACAAGCTCACTGAAGCGATCCAAGCTTTGGTTCTCGCCCAAACAAAGAAAGTCTCATTTCCACAACATCCTCCCCCTGCTGAGGTTAAAAAAGTGGAAGTCTGTGTGACTTGTGGTGGGCCGCATGCCTACTACAATTGCACAGCTACTGATGGTACTCCATATGAAGCTAATGCTGTTGTCGGGTCCCAAAATCAAGGAGGAAATCAATACCGCCCTCCTATGGACCCGAACTATCGTCCTCACCATTATCCTGGACCTCCCGGTTTTAACCAAAACCAAAATGTCCAAAACCGTGGCCACAACCAAAATAGAGTGAACCAAGGTTATCAAAACCAAGGTAACTTCAATCAGGGTCATGGTTTCCAAAATCAAAACCAAGGTTTTCAAAATCAAGGTTTCCAACATCAAGGAAACTTTAACCGGAACCAAGGTCAGGGTAATTTCAACCCCGGGAACTTTCATGGAAACATTCACCAGAATCAAGGAAATTTCCACAATCAAAACCAAGGAAATTTCAATCAAGGCCCCAACCCGAACAATCGAGCTCCAAATATTCCTAACCCGAATCAAGCCATTGTTCCAACCGGGCCTTCATCTGATGAGTTGTTGAAACAATTCATGAAGTCCCAAGAAGAGTTGAACAAGTTGCTGGTCAGCCAGATTTCTGACATTAAGAAGTCTTTAAATGATCGACCCTCGGGCTCAGGTACTACTTTACCGAGCAACACGATCGCTAACCCGAGGGGCGATGCTAAGGCGATCACAACACGAAGTGGTGCTTCATATGATAAGCCCGCGATTCCTACTACCTTTTCTTCCTCTTCTCCTGAGGTAGTGAATCGTGAGCCTGAGGTGACAAAGGACAAGGTGCAAATTCCTAGCCCACGAAGTACAGCACATGTCCAACCTCAGGATAATCCTGAAACCAGATGTAAGCCTGGAGTTGTCTTTGAACCACCAGAAACTCCAGTGGACAACCCTAAATCCAAAACTTCTATTCCATATCCTTCACGTCTCAGTGAACAAAAGCTCCGCGAAAAAGCTAATCACCAAATGGATAAATTTTTCCAAATCTTCCAAGATTTGCATTTCGATATCAGCTTCGCGGATGCTATTCTCTTGATGCCCAAGTTTGCATCGACAATCAAAAATCTGTTGAATAATAAAGAAAAATTATTTGAGATGGCAAGAACTCCTCTGAATGAGAACTGCTCTGCGGTTCTTTTGAAAAAGCTTCCTGAAAAGCTTGGAGATCCCGGGAAATTTCTCATTCCTTGTACTTTCCCGGGTATGGTTGATTGCTTTGCCCTAGCCGATCTAGGTGCTAGCATCAATTTGATGCCATATTCTGTGTGGAAGAAACTTTCTCTCCCAGAACTCACTCCCACGTGCATGACTTTAGAGCTTGCCGATCGCTCGATTTCTCGTCCCATTGGCATTGCCGAGGACGTATTTGTTAGAGTGGGAAAGTTCCATTTTCCGGCAGATTTTGTGATTGTTGACTTTGATGCCGATTCTAGGGTCCCTCTCATTCTTGGGCGGGGATTCCTCAGAACAGGGCGCGCTCTTATCGATGTATTTGAGCATGAGATCACACTACGTGTTGGGACGGAAGCTATTACCTTCAACCTAAATCAAACATCGAGGTACTCCTCCAATTATGATTGTGAATCGGTTAACAAAATAGATGTAATCGATGTTGCTGCTGAGGAGTATGCTCAAGAGATTTTAGGTTTCATTGATGATTCTTCGAGTGAAAATCTCACTCAATCTTCTCATCCCATCATAGCCAATTCTTCTCCTTCCCTCACTCCGTTTGAGGGAAGTGACTTCATCTTAGAAGAAATGGAGGCGTTTCTCAAAAGTGACTCGATTCCCGATGGAGTCGATAACCAAGAGATCGACCTTGAGAGGGATATTCTCACGCTTGAAAAATTGTTAAACAAAGATCCCTCACCTCTTCCTGTTCTACCACAACAACTTCATAATGAGGAGGTCAAAAATGTTGAGAAAACTGATGACTTCCCCGAGGTTGAACTTAAGGACTTGCCGCCTCATCTT
This sequence comes from Artemisia argyi, assembly GCA_030686995.1. Taxonomy (NCBI): domain Eukaryota; kingdom Viridiplantae; phylum Streptophyta; class Magnoliopsida; order Asterales; family Asteraceae; genus Artemisia; species Artemisia argyi. Next base: position 151,744,506 of record CM060680.1, on the reverse strand, counting down.
GAATATGCATTTCTGGAGGGTGATGATAAATTACCCGTCATAATTGCCAAAGACTTAAGCGATGAGGAAAAGGCTGCTCTTATCAAGGTTTTGAAATCTCATAAACAAGCAATTGCTTGGCGTCTCTCAGATATCAAGGGCATTGACCCTGAGTTTTGTACTCATAAGATTTTAATGGAGGACGATTTCAAACCTGCGGTCCAACAACAAAGAAGGGTAAATCCAAAAATCCACGAGGTTATCAAACAAGAGGTTTTAAAACTTCTTGATGCCGGATTGATTTACCCTATCTCGGACAGTCCTTGGGTCAGCCCAATCCATTGTGTTCCAAAAAAGGGTGGCATTACCGTTGTCACAAATGAGGAAAATGAGTTAATTCCAACTCGTTTGGTTACGGGTTGGCGCGTCTGCATTGATTATCGTAAATTGAATGACGCCACCCGTAAAGATCATTTTCCTCTGCCTTTTATGGATCAGATGCTCGAGAGACTAGCGGGGAATGAGTACTATTGCTTCCTCGATGGTTTCTCGGGTTACTTTCAGATTCCCATTGACCCGCAAGACCAAGAAAAGACCACTTTTACGTGCCCCTATGGAACCTTCGCATATAAACGTATGCCATTTGGCTTATGTAATGCTCCGGGCACGTTTCAAAGATGTATGATGGCCATCTTTTCCGACATGATCGGGAAAAGTATGGAGGTCTTTATGGACGATTTCTCGGTCATTGGGGATTCGTTTAAAACATGTCTCTCCCATTTAGACAGCATGCTAAAACGTTGTGAAGACACAAAGTTATGTCTAAATTGGGAGAAGAGTCACTTTATGGTCAAAGAGGGCATTGTCCTCGGCCATAAAATTTCAAAGAACGGGATTGAGGTTGATCGTGCCAAAGTGGACGTCATTGCAAAATTGCCTCATCCCACAACCGTGAAAGGTGTTAGGAGCTTTTTGGGTCACGCCGGTTTCTATCGTAGGTTCATTCAAGATTTTTCAAAAATTGCCCGGCCTATGACCCATCTCCTCGAGAAGGATGCTCCTTTTGTCTTCTCCCCTGAGTGCATCGAAGCCTTTGAAACATTAAAGAAAAGGCTTACCGAGGCACCGATTCTTGTTGCCCCCGATTGGGACTTGCCCTTCGAGCTCATGTGTGATGCTAGTGATTATGCTATAGGGGCAGTCTTGGGGCAACGCAAAACAAAACATTTTCAGCCTATACACTATGCCAGCAAGACTATGACCGAGGCACAAAGTCATTACACCACCACTGAAAAAGAATTATTAGCTGTGGTGTATGCTTTTGAAAAATTCCGGCCATACTTGATTCTGACTAAAAGCATAGTGTATACGGATCATTCGGCTTTGAAGTATCTATTTGCAAAACAAGATGCAAAGCCGAGACTCCTCCGATGGGTTCTCCTCCTTCAGGAATTTGATATCATTATTCGTGATAAAAAAGGAGCTGAGAACCTGGCTGCTGATCATCTCTCCCGTCTTGAAAACCCTCACCAAAATGCTTTCGAGAAAAAGGAAATAAATGAAACATTTCCTCTCGAGACCCTCAATGTGGTTTCATTTCGTGGAGACTCGATTACCCCATGGTTTGCCGACTTTGCAAACTACCTTGCGGGTAACTTCATTGTGAAAGGGATGTCGTCCCAACAAAAAAATAAATTTTTCAAAGATGTCAAACATTACTTTTGGGACGACCCCTACTTGTTCAAGATATGCGCGGATCAAGTCATCCGGCGGTGTGTGTATGGTCAGGAAGCCAATGAAATTTTAAAGGCTTGCCATGCTGGTCCCACGGGGGGCCACCACAATCCCAACTACACCGCCAAAAAGGTGTTTGATTCCGGCTTTTATTGGCCCTCGATCTACAAGGATGCCCAGGAATTAGTCAAGTCCTGTGACGCTTGTCAACGTCACGGGAATATTTCACAAAAGAATGAAATGCCTCAGAATGCAATTCAAGTTTGTGAAATCTTTGATATTTGGGGCATCGACTTTATGGGGCCATTTCCATCCTCTCACGGCAATAAATACATACTCGTGGCAGTTGACTACTTGTCAAAATGGGTTGAAGCGAAAGCTTTACCCACAAATGATGCCCGAGTAGTTGTAAAATTTTTAAAAGCTCTCTTTGCCCGATTCGGAACTCCACGTGCTATTATTAGCGATCGTGGTACGCACTTCTGTAATGACAAGTTTGACAAAGTCATGCAAAAGTACGGTGTGACTCACCGTCTTTCCACTGCGTACCACCCTCAAACAAGTGGACAAGTCGAAGTGTCCAATCGGGGCATTAAAAGAATATTGGAGAGAACTGTAGGAGAAAATCGTGCATCGTGGTCGGACAAATTAGATGATGCACTTTGGGCTTTCCGTACGGCTTACAAAACACCCATTGGGTGCACGCCTTATAAACTTGTGTACGGGAAAGCGTGCCATCTTCCGATCGAGCTTGAACATAAAGCCTATTGGGCTCTCAAGCATGCCAATTTCGACCTCAAAACAGCGGGTGATCATAGAAAAGTTCAACTAAATGAATTAAACGAACTTCGTGATCAGGCTTACGAGAACTCTTTGATCTATAAAGAAAAGACAAAGAAGATTCATGACTCAAAAATCAAAAACCGCGTTTTCAACGTTGGTGATCGAGTCCTTCTTTTTAATTCTAGACTCAAGATCTTCTCGGGAAAGCTCAAAACCCGATGGACTGGTCCATTCACTATCGCAAAAGTCTATCCTTATGGTACCGTCGAATTATCTCAAAGTGACGGTCCAAATTTCAAAGTGAATGGACATCGGTTAAAGCACTACTTTGGAGAGGACGTACCATCCATGGTCGTCCCGGATCTCCAAACTTTCCCCAAGGACAATTGAATTCGGGGATAGAGTCAAGCTAACGACTCAATGACCAAAAATTAGCAACAATACGGGTTTTCACCCGTATCTCTGATTCTTTCTATTTTCTACCACTAAGTGTGGGGGAATGGCCAACCCCCCGCTGTTTGAAAAAATGTATATATGTAAAAAAAAAAAAAATAAAAAATAAAAAAATAAAAAAAAAAAGTTGTATATATAGAAATAAAGTGAAATTGGTATTTCCGCAGTTAGATTCGAATCTTGGCTTTTTAGCTTCGGCATAATAGCCGGGACTTGGAATATTGAGGACAATATTCATTTCTAAGTGTGGGGGGGGGGGGGGGGGGAATTCTAACAAATTTTAGCAAATATCTTTTAAGTACCCCCCGTTTTGGCCAAAATTTTCAAAAATTTTTCACTTTATTTCAAAATTTTTAGGGTAATCAGTCCGCCTCGTCTAAGCGACAAAAGGGATTGGCTAATCCAGGAGCAAATGGCTCTTGGTAAAGATATATCAAATCCGTTGACGGCTGGCAATTTGCCCAAAATTGTGTGGGTCATCAACTCCCCGAAAACAAATGAGTTGGCTAGCCCGCAAGATTATGGCTTGTGGTAAAGGCCGTGGAAAATCCATAATTGGTAATCAGCTCACCAAGATGTCGACTAGGTCCATCAAGATGCTGGCTAGTCCAGGAGCAAACGGCTCCTGGTAAAGACTTAACAAATCCGTTGAAAGCTGGTGGTTTGCTCAAAATCACACGGTTATCAGGTGTGCCACAGTTCTTACACCTGGCTACTCCAGAAGTGATGGCTTTTGGTAAAGAGTTTAAAATCCATCAAGTTTTCTAAAAAGATTGCTAGGGACTAGCAATAGTTCAGTGTGGGGGATTGATGAGTGCTCAAACACTCATCGTTTTCGATATATTTAAACTGCCAAAACGCACAAAAACAATCAAAAAGATATCAAAATACTTAAATTATCCCAGGGATTGTGTTTTATGTGTTTTAAAAGCAAAATGTGCAAAAACAAAGAAAAAACGTACAAAGTTTGCAGTATTGGCAGTTTCAGTCCCCCAAGTTTCAAAACTTGTCAATTTTAGTCCCTATGCATTTATTTTTAAGGAAAAGTCAACCCAAGGTCTTAAAAGTCAAATTAAGTCAAAATATCATATTTGGGTTGCAAGTTTTCATAAATTACATAATTAGTCCCTGAAAATCCAAAGATGGCAAAAGTAGTCCCTGGGATGTTTTTGAAATTGGAAAAAGTGGAAAGATACAAATTTGGTCCTTGGTTATTGGTATTTGGCATAAATTGATCATTTGAAGAAGTTTTGGGAAGTTACATTTCACACCCCTCAACTTTGAAAAGTTTGCAAAAATGGTCCTTGTGATTAACCTTTCCAAACCGGACCCTTGTTATTTGTTAAACCCAAAACAAAACTAATCCAATCCAACACCTTTTCCTAATCCACCCTTAAGCCCAGCTGCTCCCAAGCCCAATCCCACTTAGCCCACACCTTTTTTTTAAAAAAAAACCGTTTTAAATAATAAACCTCGGTCAAACCTTGCGTTGACCGACCTTTCTCCCCCAACACAGACCGCGAAACCAGGGAGAAATCCTTCCCCCCCCCCCTCGCCTTTTTCACCTACTATCTCCCCCACCATTAATGCCCTCACCCACCAACTCCACCACCATAAATGCTCCCCAATTCCCTCACCAGTACCACCCAATTTGGCCCCGTATCCCTTTTGGCGCCAAAATGCCAATCAATGGCTAGGATACTACAAAGATTAAATTGACGAATGGGATTTGGTCAGAGGTCAAAGACAAAGCATGTGGGGCTCTTGGTTTTCAAAAAGAAGCTGTGTGGAAGACTTAGGGGATTATTTTTAGGTCGATATATAAGGATAAGCTCATAGAAGCTTCAAGTGTGTAATCTTCTTAGTTAAATTGTAATTTTAGTTCATTTCCAATGTAATGTAACCTTTTTTATTAATGCAAGATCAGTTTAAAGTTTAATTTCCAATTTCATTGTTCAAAGTTTTATCTTAAAATTACAAAGTCTTATAAAGTGAAGTGATGTGTGTTTAGATTATTCAGAAGCTCTTATAAGTTCAAAAATAAGATAATGCAAGTTTTATAAGCTTATGTGAACTCATACAATTCAGTTTTCACTAAAAACTAAGAAAATAAGAAAAATAAAAATAAAAATAAAAAATTGTGATCATTGGTTGTATAAGCATGGAGCACAGTGCATATTGGAAGGCTGTGGGTTAGGAACCTCAGGGGAGGGCATAGGTTTGTTTGGTTTGGTCCTTGGTATCTACTAAATAGCTTGGAAGGCTTTGTAAGCTACTTACTCTTTTATTTTTACTCTTAAAGCAGTTTAGGTTGTTAATTTTAGTTCATTACATTTATATAATAGTTTATAGACTAGTTGTAATAATCTGTTTGTGTTCATTACTTGTTTAAGTGCAAATCTCCTCTTTAACTGATTTTAAGAGGGTGTTTGGTTGTGCCTTGTTTAGTGTGTTGCAGTTGTTCATCTGAGTACTTATTGGTTTTTAATAGTTTGTAGTGTATAATATAGCTCAGGGGAACAAGTATTTTGGTGCAAAACCCTTCAAAAGTCAAAATCACACAACAATAATCACCACAGTCCACTGTGGTGATTTTTGAAGTTCAAAACCCACAAATCCTTTTCAAAAGTTAAAGTTTCATCCAAAATAGTTTTAGTATAGCTTATCTTAGCTTATCAGGTCATTAAATCAGCTTTTAAAGTTCATAAAAGTCAAACTGAGTGGTTAAGTGGAAAAGTCAAAAGCAGTCCTCAGTCATTTTGAGCAATCTTTGAAGCATTGTAACTTGTTGGTTTCTAGGTTTTAGGATCTGAAAATTTGTGTGCTTATTCTCTACCACTTTGTAGATTTTTGTAAATTTTTCCAGATTTTATAGAATTTATTTGGTGGGTTAAAACAGGTCTCAAAGTGACCTGCAGGGCAACCTCTTTGCCCTGCTCTCAGTTACCTCAGCAACCCACCCCACTTCATTGGTGGTTTGTGACTGACCCAGTGGGTCCCATAGCCTTGACCTTGCATCTTTCAACCCCCCTCCTACCCAGGGACCAGGGTTGACCTTTTGTTTGACCCCAATATCTGTGGACCCTACCTAGTTTGGCCTATAAAGTTTGTCCCTCAACTGCTCAGTCAACAAATAAGCAAAGTGCTTATTTGCTGCTTTTTGGCTTATTAAGGCCTAATTGTTGCTTGATCCTTGCTTGTTTGTGTTCCTTAGACTCAGAGAAACCAATAAATACCATTGTGGACCCCCACATTTCCATTTTGAGCTTATTAACCATCACAGTCAACAAAAGTCAACTGTGGGGTGAATCAGCACTCCAAGTGCTTATTTCCAGGGTTGTATAAAAAGTGTCTTAATTAAAAGTGCTTATTTTTATCCTATAATTAGTTTAGAAAAAAGAAAAAAACCAAAAAACCAACTTTTAAGAATAGTGATAGCTTCTATTTAATAGGATTTATCTATTTATTTTTCTTTTTATTTAATTTCTAAATAATATATCACTTTTATATTTTTAGAAATTACATTTTAGGTTAAAGTAATTTTACAAATTTTTCCAGATTTTTATTTTGTCTTTTAGTGGTATTTCTAATTAATTTTAATTTAATTTAGTTTTAATTAATATTAATCAATTAAATAGCATAATTAGTTTTTAAATAATATAACCTAGTTTTTATAATTTTTATAGCTTTTATTTTAGTTAAAACATTTTTATAAATTTTTCTAGAATTTTTACTGTTCATTTTCTAATTTTTATAATATAATTAGTTTAATTAGTAATTAATAAGTAATTAGAATAATAATTAATTAATTAGCTTAAAAATACTTAGAATTAACTTTTTATAATTTTTTAGGATTCCTGTAATGGTTAATTAGATTTATAAAATTTTTCTTAATTTTCTAAGTCTTTTTAGTATTTTTAATAATTCTAATTAATTTAATTAGTATTAAATAGATAATTAGTAATTAATTAATTATAAATAATTAAATAGTGTAAAAATAATTTTTATTTTTCTTAAAATTTTCTTTAATTAATAGGATTGTAAAAATACAAATTTTACACTTTTAACCTTCCCAGTCCTCCAATTGTACTTTTTGTTTTATTCGTCTGTATACGTTTTTAATTAAAACGTATAATTTTAGGTTTAAGCTCAAATCCTTGTAATCCAAATCTCAGTAATCCATCACATAGCTTTTCTAAGCTATTTTTATTAATAATTTCCAAATAATTTTGATCATAACCCTTTCCTGTGAATAATTACCCGATCCCTAATACGCTAAAGTCACATTTCACACTTCAACGGGATTTCACGACCCGGTGATACATTATATTACCCGGAGCATTGATATAGACTATTTGACTTAGTTGACCATTCTTTGGTTAATTTAAGTTAGGTGGTTTAGCATCAATCAATTTATGGCGCCGCTGCCGGGGAAGTGTGCGCGTATCTTTAGCGTTATTTGAGATTAGTATTATCTCACATCTTTCACTGTACAAATACCATCACTTGTGTATATTTTCATAATCAAAATACAAAAAAGTCATTAACACTTTTCCTAAAGTGTTAAAACAAAAAAAAAAAAATAAAAAAAAAATAAAAAAAAAACAAAACAAATCGTAACGTTTTCTAATTCGGTTTTCTTTTAAGGTGATTCTTAAAGAAAAACGATTTTGGTAAACGAAACGATACCAAAAATATTTTCCAAAAGTTTTTAAACCCATTCACAAAACACAAAAACATCCGTCTCTTTCTTGTTTATAATAATTATACATTAAAATAAACCGTCAAAAACCAAGACAGAACACTTTCCAACTGGAGGTGTGAACAAATAAGTTCCCAAATCAAAAAGATTAAAACTTGCCTTGTATCCTTGTGGGAGGTGTACCTTTTCTAAAGAAGCCACTTACTTGCGATTATTGGTTTAAGTTCACTGTTGTTTTGCCTCAATTTTTGTTTTGATTGGTTTTTAGTGCATGCGCACTCGTTCTTCAAGGTCCACGAGCCCATTACGTGAGCTTGTTCGGAAGCCTAGAAGACCTCGACGACGTTCAGCACCAACAGTCGGATCTGAGATCCGTACTGTTGCCACACCCACTGTCACCATGGCGGAAGACCGTCCCATGTGTGAACTTCTCCAAGCACCCATCGAGGGTTATGGAGATGCCATTGTTGTCCCAGCCATTGTGGCTGATAATTTTGAGCTCAAAACCGGGTTACTCAATCTTGTAACCTCAAGCCAATTCTATGGTTTTGAGCGGGACGATCCTCATGCTCATATTCGATGGTTCAACAAAATCACATCAACCATCAAGTACAAAAATGTCCCGTGTGAAGCAATCAAACTCCTTCTCTTCCCATTCTCACTGGAGGGACAAGCCCGGATTTGGCTTGAAAAACAACCTCCACGATCTATTGAGACTTGGGAAGATCTTGTCAAAAAATTTGTGAATGAATTCTTCCCACCTTCCAAGACCACGAGTCTTAAAAACGAAATCACCAAGTTCACTCAAAAATACGATGAATCTTTTGGTGAAGCGTGGGATCGTTTCAAAGAATTACTTCGCAAGTGTCCACATCATGGTTTCTCTGAGTTGATGCAACTCGATACGTTTTACAATGGCGTGAGCCAAGCTGATCAGGATTCTCTCAACGCCTCCGCGGGAGGAAATTTTTTGAGTAGAACCACAAAAGAAGCTTTACAAATCATAGAAAACAAGTCTAAGGTCCGCTCCACAAGAAGCAAACCGATTGTTTCCCAAATTAATGCGGGTCCTTCTACTTCATCTTCTGTGGGTCAATCTAGCACGGATGCTAAACTTGACAAGCTCACTGAAGCGATCCAAGCTTTGGTTCTCGCCCAAACAAAGAAAGTCTCATTTCCACAACATCCTCCCCCTGCTGAGGTTAAAAAAGTGGAAGTCTGTGTGACTTGTGGTGGGCCGCATGCCTACTACAATTGCACAGCTACTGATGGTACTCCATATGAAGCTAATGCTGTTGTCGGGTCCCAAAATCAAGGAGGAAATCAATACCGCCCTCCTATGGACCCGAACTATCGTCCTCACCATTATCCTGGACCTCCCGGTTTTAACCAAAACCAAAATGTCCAAAACCGTGGCCACAACCAAAATAGAGTGAACCAAGGTTATCAAAACCAAGGTAACTTCAATCAGGGTCATGGTTTCCAAAATCAAAACCAAGGTTTTCAAAATCAAGGTTTCCAACATCAAGGAAACTTTAACCGGAACCAAGGTCAGGGTAATTTCAACCCCGGGAACTTTCATGGAAACATTCACCAGAATCAAGGAAATTTCCACAATCAAAACCAAGGAAATTTCAATCAAGGCCCCAACCCGAACAATCGAGCTCCAAATATTCCTAACCCGAATCAAGCCATTGTTCCAACCGGGCCTTCATCTGATGAGTTGTTGAAACAATTCATGAAGTCCCAAGAAGAGTTGAACAAGTTGCTGGTCAGCCAGATTTCTGACATTAAGAAGTCTTTAAATGATCGACCCTCGGGCTCAGGTACTACTTTACCGAGCAACACGATCGCTAACCCGAGGGGCGATGCTAAGGCGATCACAACACGAAGTGGTGCTTCATATGATAAGCCCGCGATTCCTACTACCTTTTCTTCCTCTTCTCCTGAGGTAGTGAATCGTGAGCCTGAGGTGACAAAGGACAAGGTGCAAATTCCTAGCCCACGAAGTACAGCACATGTCCAACCTCAGGATAATCCTGAAACCAGATGTAAGCCTGGAGTTGTCTTTGAACCACCAGAAACTCCAGTGGACAACCCTAAATCCAAAACTTCTATTCCATATCCTTCACGTCTCAGTGAACAAAAGCTCCGCGAAAAAGCTAATCACCAAATGGATAAATTTTTCCAAATCTTCCAAGATTTGCATTTCGATATCAGCTTCGCGGATGCTATTCTCTTGATGCCCAAGTTTGCATCGACAATCAAAAATCTGTTGAATAATAAAGAAAAATTATTTGAGATGGCAAGAACTCCTCTGAATGAGAACTGCTCTGCGGTTCTTTTGAAAAAGCTTCCTGAAAAGCTTGGAGATCCCGGGAAATTTCTCATTCCTTGTACTTTCCCGGGTATGGTTGATTGCTTTGCCCTAGCCGATCTAGGTGCTAGCATCAATTTGATGCCATATTCTGTGTGGAAGAAACTTTCTCTCCCAGAACTCACTCCCACGTGCATGACTTTAGAGCTTGCCGATCGCTCGATTTCTCGTCCCATTGGCATTGCCGAGGACGTATTTGTTAGAGTGGGAAAGTTCCATTTTCCGGCAGATTTTGTGATTGTTGACTTTGATGCCGATTCTAGGGTCCCTCTCATTCTTGGGCGGGGATTCCTCAGAACAGGGCGCGCTCTTATCGATGTATTTGAGCATGAGATCACACTACGTGTTGGGACGGAAGCTATTACCTTCAACCTAAATCAAACATCGAGGTACTCCTCCAATTATGATTGTGAATCGGTTAACAAAATAGATGTAATCGATGTTGCTGCTGAGGAGTATGCTCAAGAGATTTTAGGTTTCATTGATGATTCTTCGAGTGAAAATCTCACTCAATCTTCTCATCCCATCATAGCCAATTCTTCTCCTTCCCTCACTCCGTTTGAGGGAAGTGACTTCATCTTAGAAGAAATGGAGGCGTTTCTCAAAAGTGACTCGATTCCCGATGGAGTCGATAACCAAGAGATCGACCTTGAGAGGGATATTCTCACGCTTGAAAAATTGTTAAACAAAGATCCCTCACCTCTTCCTGTTCTACCACAACAACTTCATAATGAGGAGGTCAAAAATGTTGAGAAAACTGATGACTTCCCCGAGGTTGAACTTAAGGACTTGCCGCCTCATCTTGAATATGCATTTCTGGAGGGTGATGATAAATTACCCGTCATAATTGCCAAAGACTTAAGCGATGAGGAAAAGGCTGCTCTTATCAAGGTTTTGAAATCTCATAAACAAGCAATTGCTTGGCGTCTCTCAGATATCAAGGGCATTGACCCTGAGTTTTGTACTCATAAGATTTTAATGGAGGACGATTTCAAACCTGCGGTCCAACAACAAAGAAGGGTAAATCCAAAAATCCACGAGGTTATCAAACAAGAGGTTTTAAAACTTCTTGATGCCGGATTGATTTACCCTATCTCGGACAGTCCTTGGGTCAGCCCAATCCATTGTGTTCCAAAAAAGGGTGGCATTACCGTTGTCACAAATGAGGAAAATGAGTTAATTCCAACTCGTTTGGTTACGGGTTGGCGCGTCTGCATTGATTATCGTAAATTGAATGACGCCACCCGTAAAGATCATTTTCCTCTGCCTTTTATGGATCAGATGCTCGAGAGACTAGCGGGGAATGAGTACTATTGCTTCCTCGATGGTTTCTCGGGTTACTTTCAGATTCCCATTGACCCGCAAGACCAAGAAAAGACCACTTTTACGTGCCCCTATGGAACCTTCGCATATAAACGTATGCCATTTGGCTTATGTAATGCTCCGGGCACGTTTCAAAGATGTATGATGGCCATCTTTTCCGACATGATCGGGAAAAGTATGGAGGTCTTTATGGACGATTTCTCGGTCATTGGGGATTCGTTTAAAACATGTCTCTCCCATTTAGACAGCATGCTAAAACGTTGTGAAGACACAAAGTTATGTCTAAATTGGGAGAAGAGTCACTTTATGGTCAAAGAGGGCATTGTCCTCGGCCATAAAATTTCAAAGAACGGGATTGAGGTTGATCGTGCCAAAGTGGACGTCATTGCAAAATTGCCTCATCCCACAACCGTGAAAGGTGTTAGGAGCTTTTTGGGTCACGCCGGTTTCTATCGTAGGTTCATTCAAGATTTTTCAAAAATTGCCCGGCCTATGACCCATCTCCTCGAGAAGGATGCTCCTTTTGTCTTCTCCCCTGAGTGCATCGAAGCCTTTGAAACATTAAAGAAAAGGCTTACCGAGGCACCGATTCTTGTTGCCCCCGATTGGGACTTGCCCTTCGAGCTCATGTGTGATGCTAGTGATTATGCTATAGGGGCAGTCTTGGGGCAACGCAAAACAAAACATTTTCAGCCTATACACTATGCCAGCAAGACTATGACCGAGGCACAAAGTCATTACACCACCACTGAAAAAGAATTATTAGCTGTGGTGTATGCTTTTGAAAAATTCCGGCCATACTTGATTCTGACTAAAAGCATAGTGTATACGGATCATTCGGCTTTGAAGTATCTATTTGCAAAACAAGATGCAAAGCCGAGACTCCTCCGATGGGTTCTCCTCCTTCAGGAATTTGATATCATTATTCGTGATAAAAAAGGAGCTGAGAACCTGGCTGCTGATCATCTCTCCCGTCTTGAAAACCCTCACCAAAATGCTTTCGAGAAAAAGGAAATAAATGAAACATTTCCTCTCGAGACCCTCAATGTGGTTTCATTTCGTGGAGACTCGATTACCCCATGGTTTGCCGACTTTGCAAACTACCTTGCGGGTAACTTCATTGTGAAAGGGATGTCGTCCCAACAAAAAAATAAATTTTTCAAAGATGTCAAACATTACTTTTGGGACGACCCCTACTTGTTCAAGATATGCGCGGATCAAGTCATCCGGCGGTGTGTGTATGGTCAGGAAGCCAATGAAATTTTAAAGGCTTGCCATGCTGGTCCCACGGGGGGCCACCACAATCCCAACTACACCGCCAAAAAGGTGTTTGATTCCGGCTTTTATTGGCCCTCGATCTACAAGGATGCCCAGGAATTAGTCAAGTCCTGTGACGCTTGTCAACGTCACGGGAATATTTCACAAAAGAATGAAATGCCTCAGAATGCAATTCAAGTTTGTGAAATCTTTGATATTTGGGGCATCGACTTTATGGGGCCATTTCCATCCTCTCACGGCAATAAATACATACTCGTGGCAGTTGACTACTTGTCAAAATGGGTTGAAGCGAAAGCTTTACCCACAAATGATGCCCGAGTAGTTGTAAAATTTTTAAAAGCTCTCTTTGCCCGATTCGGAACTCCACGTGCTATTATTAGCGATCGTGGTACGCACTTCTGTAATGACAAGTTTGACAAAGTCATGCAAAAGTACGGTGTGACTCACCGTCTTTCCACTGCGTACCACCCTCAAACAAGTGGACAAGTCGAAGTGTCCAATCGGGGCATTAAAAGAATATTGGAGAGAACTGTAGGAGAAAATCGTGCATCGTGGTCGGACAAATTAGATGATGCACTTTGGGCTTTCCGTACGGCTTACAAAACACCCATTGGGTGCACGCCTTATAAACTTGTGTACGGGAAAGCGTGCCATCTTCCGATCGAGCTTGAACATAAAGCCTATTGGGCTCTCAAGCATGCCAATTTCGACCTCAAAACAGCGGGTGATCATAGAAAAGTTCAACTAAATGAATTAAACGAACTTCGTGATCAGGCTTACGAGAACTCTTTGATCTATAAAGAAAAGACAAAGAAGATTCATGACTCAAAAATCAAAAACCGCGTTTTCAACGTTGGTGATCGAGTCCTTCTTTTTAATTCTAGACTCAAGATCTTCTCGGGAAAGCTCAAAACCCGATGGACTGGTCCATTCACTATCGCAAAAGTCTATCCTTATGGTACCGTCGAATTATCTCAAAGTGACGGTCCAAATTTCAAAGTGAATGGACATCGGTTAAAGCACTACTTTGGAGAGGACGTACCATCCATGGTCGTCCCGGATCTCCAAACTTTCCCCAAGGACAATTGAATTCGGGGATAGAGTCAAGCTAACGACTCAATGACCAAAAATTAGCAACAATACGAGTTTTCACCCGTATCTCTGATTCTTTCTATTTTCTACCACTAAGTGTGGGGGAATGGCCAACCCCCCGCTGTTTGAAAAAATGTATATATGTAAAAAAAAAAAATAATAAAAAATAAAAAAATAAAAAAAAAAGTTGTATATATAGAAATAAAGTGAAATTGGTATTTCCGCAGTTAGATTCGAATCTTGGCTTTTTAGCTTCGGCATAATAGCCGGGACTTGGAATATTGAGGACAATATTCATTTCTAAGTGTGGGGGGGGGGGGGGGGGGGAAATTCTAACAAATTTTAGCAAATATCTTTTAAGTACCCCCCGTTTTGGCCAAAATTTTCAAAAATTTTTCACTTTATTTCAAAATTTTTAGGGTAATCAATCCGCCTCGTCTAAGCGACAAAAGGGATTGGCTAATCCAGGAGCAAACGGCTCTTGGTAAAGATATATCAAATCCGTTGACGGCTGGCAATTTGCCCAAAATTGTGTGGGTCATCAACTCCCCGAAAACAAATGAGTTGGCTAGCCCGCAAGATTATGGCTTGTGGTAAAGGCCGTGGAAAATCCATAATTGGTAATCAGCTCACCAAGATGTCGACTAGGTCCATCAAGATGCTGGCTAGTCCAGGAGCAAACGGCTCCTGGTAAAGACTTAACAAATCCGTTGAAAGCTGGTGGTTTGCTCAAAATCACACGGTTATCAGGTGTGCCACAGTTCTTACACCTGGCTACTCCAGAAGTGATGGCTTTTGGTAAAGAGTTTAAAATCCATCAAGTTTTCTAAAAAGATTGCTAGGGACTAGCAATAGTTCAGTGTGGGGGATTGATGAGTGCTCAAACACTCATCGTTTTCGATATATTTAAACTGCCAAAACGCACAAAAACAATCAAAAAGATATCAAAATACTTAAATTATCCCAGGGATTGTGTTTTATGTGTTTTAAAAGCAAAATGTGCAAAAACAAAGAAAAAACGTACAAAGTTTGCAGTATTGGCAGTTTCAGTCCCCCAAGTTTCAAAACTTGTCAATTTTAGTCCCTATGCATTTATTTTTAAGGAAAAGTCAACCCAAGGTCTTAAAAGTCAAATTAAGTCAAAATATCATATTTGGGTTGCAAGTTTTCATAAATTACATAATTAGTCCCTGAAAATCCAAAGATGGCAAAAGTAGTCCCTGGGATGTTTTTGAAATTGGAAAAAGTGGAAAGATACAAATTTGGTCCTTGGTTATTGGTATTTGGCATAAATTGATCATTTGAAGAAGTTTTGGGAAGTTACATTTCACACCCCTCAACTTTGAAAAGTTTGCAAAAATGGTCCTTGTGATTAACCTTTCCAAACCGGACCCTTGTTATTTGTTAAACCCAAAACAAAACTAATCCAATCCAACACCTTTTCCTAATCCACCCTTAAGCCCAGCTGCTCCCAAGCCCAATCCCACTTAGCCCACACCTTTTTTTTAAAAAAAAAACCGTTTTAAATAATAAACCTCGGTCAAACCTTGCGTTGACCGACCTTTCTCCCCCAACACAGACCGCGAAACCAGGGAGAAATCCTTCCCCCCCCCCCTCGCCTTTTTCACCTACTATCTCCCCCACCATTAATGCCCTCACCCACCAACTCCACCACCATAAATGCTCCCCAATTCCCTCACCAGTACCACCCAATTTGGCCCCGTATCCCTTTTGGCGCCAAAATGCCAATCAATGGCTAGGATACTACAAAGATTAAATTGACGAATGGGATTTGGTCAGAGGTCAAAGACAAAGCATGTGGGGCTCTTGGTTTTCAAAAAGAAGCTGTGTGGAAGACTTAGGGGATTATTTTTAGGTCGATATATAAGGATAAGCTCATAGAAGCTTCAAGTGTGTAATCTTCTTAGTTAAATTGTAATTTTAGTTCATTTCCAATGTAATGTAACCTTTTTTATTAATGCAAGATCAGTTTAAAGTTTAATTTCCAATTTCATTGTTCAAAGTTTTATCTTAAAATTACAAAGTCTTATAAAGTGAAGTGATGTGTGTTTAGATTATTCAGAAGCTCTTATAAGTTCAAAAATAAGATAATGCAAGTTTTATAAGCTTATGTGAACTCATACAATTCAGTTTTCACTAAAAACTAAGAAAATAAGAAAAATAAAAATAAAAATAAAAAATTGTGATCATTGGTTGTATAAGCATGGAGCACAGTGCATATTGGAAGGCTGTGGGTTAGGAACCTCAGGGGAGGGCATAGGTTTGTTTGGTTTGGTCCTTGGTATCTACTAAATAGCATGGAAGGCTTTGTAAGCTACTTACTCTTTTATTTTTACTCTTAAAGCAGTTTAGGTTGTTAATTTTAGTTCATTACATTTATATAATAGTTTATAGACTAGTTGTAATAATCTGTTTGTGTTCATTACTTGTTTAAGTGCAAATCTCCTCTTTAACTGATTTTAAGAGGGTGTTTGGTTGTGCCTTGTTTAGTGTGTTGCAGTTGTTCATCTGAGTACTTATTGGTTTGTAATAGTTTGTAGTGTATAATATAGCTCAGGGGAACAAGTATTTTGGTGCAAAACCCTTCAAAAGTCAAAATCACACAACAATAATCACCACAGTCCACTGTGGTGATTTTTGAAGTTCAAAACCCACAAATCCTTTTCAAAAGTTAAAGTTTCATCCAAAATAGTTTTAATATAGCTTATCTTAGCTTATCAGGTCATTAAATCAGCTTTTAAAGTTCATAAAAGTCAAACTGAGTGGTTAAGTGGAAAAGTCAAAAGCAGTCCTCAGTCATTTTGAGCAATCTTTGAAGCATTGTAACTTGTTGGTTTCTAGGTTTTAGGATCTGAAAATTTGTGTGCTTATTCTCTACCACTTTGTAGATTTTTGTAAATTTTTCCAGATTTTATAGAATTTATTTGGTGGGTTAAAACAGGTCTCAAAGTGACCTGCAGGGCAACCTCTTTGCCCTGCTCTCAGTTACCTCAGCAACCCACCCCACTTCATTGGTGGTTTGTGACTGACCCAGTGGGTCCCATAGCCTTGACCTTGCATCTTTCAACCCCCCTCCTACCCAGGGACCAGGGTTGACCTTTTGTTTGACCCCAATATCTGTGGACCCTACCTAGTTTGGCCTATAAAGTTTGTCCCTCAACTGCTCAGTCAACAAATAAGCAAAGTGCTTATTTGCTGCTTTTTGGCTTATTAAGGCCTAATTGTTGCTTGATCCTTGCTTGTTTGTGTTCCTTAGACTCAGAGAAACCAAGAAATACCATTGTGGACCCCCACATTTCCATTTTGAGCTTATTAACCATCACAGTCAACAAAAGTCAACTGTGGGGTGAATCAGCACTCCAAGTGCTTATTTCCAGGGTTGTATAAAAAGTGTCTTAATTAAAAGTGCTTATTTTTATCCTATAATTAGTTTAGAAAAAAGAAAAAAACCAAAAAACCAACTTTTAAGAATAGTGATAGCTTCTATTTAATAGGATTTATCTATTTATTTTTCTTTTTATTTAATTTCTAAATAATATATCACTTTTATATTTTTAGAAATTACATTTTAGGTTAAAGTAATTTTACAAATTTTTCCAGATTTTTATTTTGTCTTTTAGTGCTATTTCTAATTAATTTTAATTTAATTTAGTTTTAATTAATATTAATCAATTAAATAGCATAATTAGTTTTTAAATAATATAACCTAGTTTTTATAATTTTTATAGCTTTTATTTTAGTTAAAACATTTTTATAAATTTTTCTAGAATTTTTACTGTTCATTTTCTAATTTTTATAATATAATTAGTTTAATTAGTAATTAATAAGTAATTAGAATAATAATTAATTAATTAGCTTAAAAATACTTAGAATTAACTTTTTATAATTTTTTAGGATTCCTGTAATGGTTAATTAGATTTATAAAATTTTTCTTAATTTTCTAAGTCTTTTTAGTATTTTTAATAATTCTAATTAATTTAATTAGTATTAAATAGATAATTAGTAATTAATTAATTATAAATAATTAAATAGTGTAAAAATAATTTTTATTTTTCTTAAAATTTTCTTTAATTAATAGGATTGTAAAAATACAAATTTTACACTTTTAACCCTCCCAGTCCTCCAATTGTACTTTTTGTTTTATTCGTCTGTATACGTTTTTAATTAAAACGTATAATTTTAGGTTTAAGCTCAAATCCTTGTAATCCAAATCTCAGTAATCCATCACATAGCTTTCCTAAGCTATTTTTATTAATAATTTCCAAATAATTTTGATCATAACCCTTTCCTGTGAATAATTACCCGATCCCTAATACGCTAAAGTCACATTTCACACTTCAACGGGATTTCACGACCCGGTGATACATTATATTACCCGGAGCATTGATATAGACTATTTGACTTAGTTGACCATTCTTTGGTTAATTTAAGTTAGGTGGTTTAGCATCAATCAGTTTATTTTATATGATTTTCATGATATCGTAATTCCAACAACTACTACGTCAACTAGATGATGTATGAATAAGGATTATTGGTAACGCTTGATAAGAAAATAAAAGTAGCAAGTATCTGTTGATTTTCATGATAAGGAAGTAATTTAGAAATTTTCTGATACATGCATTTCATGTTCAATAGAATAGATTAATATTGTGTAATGAGATAAAAGTTTGTCAGTTTATTTCTCTCTTCCTTTTTTAAGCTGTCACGCATTTTGCGTGCTAACCAAGATTCTAGACCTGAGATACTTGTCCCGTAGTCCAAGATCCCAGGTCCATTGATTGCGTAGTTGGTGGTTTCGTGGTTGTTGGTGTGATATAATCGGTTTTAGTTTAGTGCCCTTTAATAATTATGTTGTAATTTTGTTTTGTTTGATTGATCTTCTAAGATACATATGACAAATTGGAAATCACTTATAAACTTTGTTTATGATTGTCATGCTTCAATAATTTTGTTGCGTTTATATTTTAACAATAGTTCCGTTGCGTTTATATTTTAATTGCATGATAAAACCATTTTAATTATTATCTCGATCTCCAATAATAGTATCCTAAATGCTTTCAGTCACATTAGACTTCATTTAGTCACTTTTGAAATTGAGTTTTATGGACAAAAGACTGGTACCACTCTATGAAGGTCCGACTGTCAACTAAATATGAGAGAAAACAATTCACTGATTCTTTTCAAACGTGCTCTATTGTTGTTCCCTTATAATCAATTAGTGTTAACTACAAAGTTAAAATAACCAAGTTCCATGGCAAAGTAGTGTAAGAATGATTAACAATAAGTAAAGAAAACGTAAAGATAAAAGACAAGATATATTTTTAACGTTTAATTCTTATTAAAAGTTAATCAAAGAATTATACCAAAGTGTTTGTGGAATAACACTTGGGATTGAATGAAAAGTATGGTGTATCTCCTTGCAAAACCTAAGCTAAGATTAAGTGACAACTAAGGTACAACTTAGCTATCTCAAGTACAAGGTTGTTCTTTAGAGGAGTAAATGTGTTTGTGAATGTCTAAGCATTATTGCACAAATTTACATTTCCTCTTTTTTGTGATCCTATTTATACACAAGTATGACTAAACCGTTACCTAAAAGAGAATGATGACATAAGCCTACACTGGACAAAATGCATAGGCATTTTGTCACTGTTACATGTTCTATAAGTAGTAAAGGACAAGACTGCTTTCCTATCTTCAGTGTTGACACACTTATGGGTTTTATACCTATTCAGGGTAAGTTGACCTTTGCATGATAAGGACATTCCCATATCCATTCAAATTTATCCCGCCTTTACTTCAGTCTTCATGTCTTCAGTCTTAAGTTGTTCAATCTTTATTGTTGGTGAGGAGACTTCGGGATTCAGTGAGCTATTGTCATCACTCACTGAATCCATCACCTTCTTTTTTGGCTCAGGTATCATTCACCGAGTTCCGACTCACTGAATGATGAACCTTTCTTCATAGGCTCGTCCTGAGCTTCTCAAAGGTGACTCACTACATATTCATTCAGTGACTTGATTATGTTTAAGGTTATCGAACACTTAGGTTATTTTATGTTCAAATCTTAGTTTTAGGAATTTACTGACCCAACAGTCTCCCCCTATTTGGATATACAAATAGCCTAAGTGTTTATTGGTTTAGTGTGAGTGAGCAAAGGTCTTCTTCTCACACTAAGTGATTCACTAAGTAATGTTTAGGACATTGAGAGTTAAAAGAAACATCAAAGTTTTATTCAAAGCTATTACAATCCTAACAAAATACAAAGTGAAATTAAAAGATAGTGGTATTGCAGTTTCATTAGTCAAAACTTGTATCCAAAGGCTTCAAGCTTTGGTCTCTTGGATTCAAGCTCATGTTGATCAAGATGTTCTCGTATCTTGGTCTTCAGGTCATGACAGAACCTTACATTTTCAGCACTCTTGATTGGGGAGGCCAACATGAAGAAACCAAGCATGGCTTTAATTCCAGCCTGATTAATGTCACTCCATCTTTGGAATGCCGGATCTCCAAACTCATTAGTGAAGAAGAGACCTTTCTCAGGTTGTTCAATGGCCAAGTTGTTCACGAATCTCACTCCTTCAGGGAGGGCTCTATTGCAGTCAAGGCCAGGAACTTTGATCTCAGGTTCAACTTCAATTTTCTTCTTCTTTTTTCTATAGGACTGAGAAGGGGCAGGCTGATTAACCAGAGCTGGGAGAAGAGAGGCTGATTAACCGGAGCTGCAAGGATTTCATCAGGTCTTTGATAACCACATTTTGGTTTTCATGATGATTGGACTCAATTCATCCAATTCAGTGATCCCAAAGTCAGAGAATCCGAAGGGATCATGAACTTCAAAGTGTCTCTTGTCTGGACCTCTGAAGACACTGAGGACAGCAGGCTTAGTGTTTTGGTGAATCTTAACATCAGTGATTGGTTCTGGTCTCACTCTACTTGTCATAATCCAATGGTACCTCTCAACCTTCTTTTGCCTTCTTTAATTTTTCATCCCTCTTCTTCCTGAGAGCAAGCATCTCAACATCCTGATCTTTCTTGAACATCTCACCACTTTTCTTTCCAGTAAGAGCATTTAGCTTTATCCCAAGCTTTTCAGCTTCTTCATTGACTACCTGGATGAGAGCAGGCTTGTTTATCCTTTCCTCTTCAGCTGCTTTCTTCAACAACTCCTCCTTTTCCAAGTGAGCCCGAATTTCTTCTATAGTGAGGTGATACAGAACTCCATTGATTTCATAGGGGACCTTGACGGGTTCATCAGGGTCAGGCCTTACAACCAGGGAAGCATGTACTAATTTTGTTGTAGAATCACGCTCTAGTGTTGTGAGTATGCCTTTGCCTTTATCCAGTTGGGTTTCAGGAGCCTTGAATGAAGAGATGGGATCAGCCTGAATAGGTGGTATCTCCCCCTCAGTGTGAGAAGGAGGTTGTTGACTTGAGGAAGCTTCAGTCACTTTAGGCTAGCTGAAAGTAGCTTCAGGGACTTCAGTGACTTTCTCTCACTCAACTGTTGTTGGATCCATTGTGAGAGCAAGAGTTGGAGTACTCACTGAAGTTGAGGGAGCACCATGACCTTTGAAAGCTTGATAAATCTCATTCATCATAGTTTTGATGTCTGAGGTGTCTTGCTGAAGATTAGTTACCTTTGCTTTAAGGAATGCCTGAGAAGCCTCAATAGCTATCATTCTAGGCCCGAGACTCCAGGCCATAAAATTTGAAGATTTGGCCCAGTCCGCCAAATTCTTCTCCATAAGACCCAAAGAAGATTTGATAGAGTCTACTGATGAGTTGAGACCCTGAAGGTTGGTAGACCTCAGCATGTTGATAAGCTCAGTGAATTGAGCAGAGTTCTGCTGGTAAGTTTCAGAGGCTTGAAGAATCTTCTTGTTGAGCTCAGGGTCATCCTTGGCAGACTCTTGAATAGTTGCAACACTGTTCGTAATGTTAGCAAGGGTAGCGTTGAACTTATTAAGATGGGTATCAAGAGTTGTCAGGGCGAAGGAGATCGCTGATTGCTGCTCAAGTGTGTCATCATGATAAGCTTCAACGGATTCCTTGAGGTTGAAATAATGAACAACTTGCTCACAGTGCTGATCAAAGAACTCTTCAGTAAGCCCATGGAAGAGAGCATTGTTGGACTTTTGTAAGAACTTGACCAGCTATCTTACAGTGAGAGGAAGTGTGTTTTCATACTTCCTGGCTGGGCAGGAGGATTCAGAATCACCAGAATGATCCTCCTGAGGTGTTGATTCAACTTATTGTGGAGGAGACTGATGTGGTTGTTCAGTGGTTTGGGCATCAGTTTCCATGTCATCCCCAACCTAAAAAACTTCCTCCTCACTTTCCTTGCTGAGCTCATCATCAGAAAATAGAACAGCCTGAAAGTCAGCCATGGACTAAATCTGCAAAAGGGGGTTATCTGGCTCCTTTTCATTAGAAGACTTACCTTTGTTGTGGTCAGTCCCTGACCCCTCCAGGAGAACAGAGTGGGTTGTCTTTGCCTGGTCCATGGAGTCAGTTCCTGAGGAGAACTTAGTAACCAGTGATTGGATGAGGGCCCCGTTCCATTAGGGTTGTTTTGCCCTTTTGAAGATTTAGGTCTCAAGTTTACTCCCACGGGCAAAAGGTGTGATTTGCGAGTGCCCTCATCAGGATGAGATTGGTTGTGGTCCCCCTTTCCAACAGGGTAGTGCTGCCCTGTCGAAGATTTAGGGACCTCTTCTCCCTGAGACCCTGATTGTGATTTATCAGGGCCACAAACAGGATGTGAGAGGGTGTTGGTCCCCATCTCAGTAGGGTAGTGCTGCCCTACCGAGGATATAGGACCCTCTGCTCCCTCAGGCAAAAGTGTTAATGTACGAATGCCTTAATTGGGATGTGAGAGTTGTATGGTTCCTGACTCCACTAACTTGTTTATGTCAGCAGAGTCATGAGGAGAGGGTTTCCCGAGGACAATGAGTATGATGTCTCAGTGCCCTCCGTTGGCGGTTGTTTCAGGGTCATTGTTGCACCTCCCTCAGTAGTGGGTGTCTCAAGGGTCAGGGTCGTTTGGTGCCTCTTTTTGCCAGGCTTTGAAGCAGAAGTCTCAGTGGTGATTGGTTTGGGTTTAACCACCTTCCTGAGACCCTGCTTCTTCTTCTTCTTCTTCTTGTCCTTCTTGGTAGGAGAAGGAACATGTGAATTTTATCAGCACCCTGAATTGCGGTCAACATGTATGTTGTCAGGGCGACTTGTGTGACCTAAGAGGGATCTCTAGAGTAGTTGGCCTTATGTAAGACATCAGGTTCGAAACCCAAAGCGTCAGGCCTCACATACTCAGAGCCAAGTAAGTCTTGTAGCACACAGGAAATGAATCTAGGATATGACATAAGTTTTTGCCTAGATTTCCCAGTGAGCTTGACAATGAGGTCCTTGAAGATTAATTCTCCAACATCTATCTTTTTACCCTCCAGGAGACTTAACACTATCATTGCTTGAGTAGTGTCAATTGCTCCGTTCAGGATTTGTTTCCCCTAAGGACCTGAAGGACAAAAGTCGTCAGGATCCTCCATGGGGTAGGGAACCAAGTCTTGATGATGGGAGCTTTGGACAAGAGAGTCCCTGGGGCTACTTTAGGGTGTTGTTTATCATGTGGCCCTAGCAAAAGCAATTAGGCCTTTACCTCTTCATCCTTTGGTTGGGCATCAAAGGTCTCAGTGAAATCAAGGCCTGTGGCTTTGATAAATGTTTTGTAGTTGAGAGTCAAGGGCTTTTTCCCACTCCTCACTGAGAACCTTATTACAACATCCTTAGTAACATCAGGGTTATCAACCACTGTTGTGCACCAGAATTTACTTGTGCTTGAATTTGGTTTCTAAATTGGTGTTTGTTTCCATTTTCTTCAACCTTTGTTGAAGTTTTTTTATAAATGTTACCAATTTTTGTCAAAAAAATAAAATAATAAAAAAAACTTAAAAATTATACAAGCTTTCTTGAACCTGAATGTCGCATACTTGCATCTTGATTTGGACCCGACCTTGAAATGTCACGTTATTCTTTATTTAGACTTGAATTTGTAACCTTGACTTACTTGACCCAATAATATCCTATTCATGCGTTTAAAGCCTTTTTAATGAAAACCTCGACTAGGTGGGATGCAAAACCCTGAATCCCAGATCATTCATACAGTTGGTGATTATATTAGCTTTATATACGGAGAAGCTATGATACAGGGCTGGGCTGAGGATGCTTCTAGCCAGTGGGGCCTTCAAGAATCCAAAATATGCCAAGCTTATGAATGTCTACTATTAATTGTAGAGTTAATTACAAACTTCGTCCTTCTGGTTAACAAATACTAGCACCTTTCGACCTCTTTTCAAAATAAGGTTGTCATTTCTTTCATGGATGGTTTTTTTGGGGTTGACCTTTTGATTGACCCTCACGTGCATAAAACGTGAGGGCATTTTCATCTTTTCGCATATCCTTTTCACACTATTATTACATTAGATGTCCCTAATATTGTCAAAATTGCAATTTTCGTCCTTCTATTTTAGCGATTTTGCTCAAATTTAGTTTCATGTCAAATTCTTTCGAATAAACTGTACATTCTTAACTTTTTTTACATAAACTTCAACATTGCATGTCGCTATTAAGATAACTTAAAAAAAAAGAAAAAAAAAAAAGAGAGATATTAGAGATAAAAAATATGTGAAATATTAGAAAGAATCATTGAAAAAATAATGTACATTTATAGTTTTCATACCTAAAATTTCTTTCAACGATATATATTTTTTTTGCATATCTGACTTTTTTTTTTTTTTTAACATATGGAAATTAAAACTGTAAAGTTTTATTTTATTTTATTTTTATTTATTTTTTTTTAGCAATTCTTACTTATTTTTTACAAACTATACTACTACTGCTATAAAAAAAAAGTAATTAAGTAAGAATTGCATAAAAAATTAAAATAATAAATTGAAGTTTTTGAAAAAAGGGTAATTAAGTAAGAGTTGTTTAAAAGATCATAGTTTTTGGGATGTTCAACTAAAGAATGATGTAAGTTGGGGGTAATGGAGAGCCTACCTCCGCTTGGTTTGATGATAGGCATTCGGCTGTTCTCCTTTGTTCTTTATCAAAGAATGAGAAATACACCATGCTGACTATAACTTGCAAACAACGGTAAGAGATGTCATTTAAGATGGCAACTGGAAATGACCTCAAATGTGCATGGTTGAATGATCAAATTCCACTTCAAAATGTTCCTGCTCCTGCCTTACTATAGTACGAACCTGAGTGTATTATTTGGCCAAACAAGCATGGTCACCAAGTCCCTTTTTCGGCAGGTGGAGTATGGGCTGATTTGAGGGTAGAAGCTGTTGGCATACCATGGTTTAGGCTGGTTAATTTGGTTCGTCCAATGTATTCCATGTCACTCCTTCAACCTTTAGTGGAAGTGCTTTGCACTAAACACAACAAATGGTAATCAGTCCACCATGTCTAAATCACATAAGGACTGGCTAATCCAAGAGCAAACGGCTCTTGGTAAAGATAACTCAAAACCGTTGATGGCTGACAATTTGCCAAAAATTGTATGGGACTCAACTCACCATATCTTTAATCTTGAAGAGATTGCTAGTCCAGAAGCAAACGGCTTTTGGTAAAGACAAATCAAATCCGTTAACAGCTGATGGTTTGCTCAAAATCATTTGGTTATAAGTGTACCAAAGTATCACATACCGAAACATTTGGCTACTCCAGAAGTAATGGCTTTTGGTAAAGAGACATCAAATCCATTAAGTTTTCATAAAAGATTGCTAGGGACTAGCAATATTTTAGTGTGGGGGATTGATGAGTTTGTAAATACTCATCATTTTTGTCGTATCTGAACTGCTAAAACATCCAAAAACACTCAAATATGCATCAAAATACTGAAAATATCCCAGGATTGTGTTTTATATGTTTCAGATGCAAAATGATTAAAAATAGATGAAAAATGAACAAAGTTTGCGTAATTGGCAGTTTCAGTCCTTCAACTTTCAAAACTTGTCATAATTAGTCCCTAGACTTTTATTTTGTAAGAAAAGTCACCAAAGGTCCTTTGGAATCACAAATAATCATAATTAGTCCTTTGGTGAAAAGTTTTAAAAATTGTCAAGTTTGGTCCCTTTACTTTGCAAAGTTGTCAAAAATGGTCCTTGGGATTTAAAACTTTGAAAAAATCAATTATGGTCCTTGTGCTATTCATCTTTGTAAAAAATGATCCCTGGATGAGAATTTTGGAGAAATTACATGTTTAGTCCTTGAAGTTTCACAAGTTGGCAGATTTGATCCCTGGGAAATTTAAAAAGTGAAAAATCAACATTGGTCCTTGTACTATTCAAATATGGCAAGAATGGACCTTGTGAGTACTTTGGAAGAATCACAACATCAGCCCCTCAAGAATTCAGAAATTGCAAAATTAGTCCTTGTGATAACTACAAACCAAATCGGACCCTTGTTTTACTAATAACCCAAAACAAACCCCAAACACAATCCAAACCACTCCTGATCCAACACCCTTACCCAGCCCAAACGAACACCCCTTTAATACCAAAACCAGGGTCAACGTTTGACCCTGGTCAAACTGGTCAAACACACACCACCCTCACCCTTCCCTCTCTTCCCCACTTGCAGAACCATCATCCCACACCCCCACCATCACCATCCCATCACACCGCCCAATCCGCTCACTTTCCCCCCAATTGCACCTAACAAAACAACCACAATTAATGCCACCACCCCCCACAGGCCCCAATTGTAATAATTTATTTTGGCGCCAAATTCAATCAAACGGCTAAGATGAGTTTAAGTGATCCAATGGCCTAAATTCTTGATGGGAAATGCTCAGAGACTCAAGGAACCCTAGAAGTGGCTATAAAAGGAAGAAGAGGCAAAGGAGAAAAGTGTGTAGTTTTTAGCTTATCTAAATTAATGTCGAATTAAGTTGTAACTTTTAATTTCCAGACAAACTTTAGATTGTAATCTGTTTTCTTAAGTTAATATAAGCTTTTGAGTTCTTATTTCAAGCTCTTGTTCTCATTTCAGTTTCATCATAAAAATCCAAGTGTAGGCTAAAACATGGTTTAAGCTTTCTAGTTACCACACATGTTTCACAAGCTCACTTAAGCTCCTAAATACATAAGAAAAACATAAAACAAGGAAAGAAAATCAAAAACAAAGCAGGGAACCTTAGCACTGGATTGTGGAAGCTTTAGGAAGCGCCAAGTAATGGAATTGGCAGATGGATTGTACCTAGCTTATCTCTGATAAGCTAGGAGCTTGTAGAGTAGCTCCTCGAGCCTATTTGATCTTGTTTTGAGCAAAGATCCTTTGTAAGTTTCCAATTTTCTTATTTTTAGTTAAAATTGTGATTTACTGTAGCATAGCTTATTTTACTGCTTATTTGGTCTCTTTGTGCTTATTAGGTGTTATTTAGTCACTTTAGTGCTTAAAATTGCGTACTGGTTCAAAATTGTGCATTGTGTTTTAAATTGTCAACTTAACTGTCAAAATAAGCAAGGTGGTAATTCATGAGATTTAGCTGATACTGTTGGTGTTTTTGTACACACATAAGCTCATCACATCATAATAAGTCCCTTGAAAACATTTCCAACTTCTTAAATCAGCAATGCCTTTGAAAATCTCATTTGCATAATTTTATAGGGGTGTTTGGATTTGCATGTATCTCTGTGTTCCTGTTGTTGTTTTATTGTTAATTTAGCCTGAGTAATCTTCATTAGGTGCATATAGGTTAGTATGGTCATAAAATTTAGGTCTCTTTTGTAAAAAAGTCAAAATCTCATTTCCAAGCTCATTTGCATAATCTGTTTTAAAATTAGAGTTTAAAATCTTGCATACTAGTCCACAAGTGTTTAACTTAGCTTAATTTATCCTGATTTCAGCTTATCTTATCATTTTTAGTCCATTAGATTCAAATCCAAGTTCACAAAAGTCAAAATTGCATCAAAAATCAAAAGGTCAAAATTTCATAGTTGTCAGAAATCCAAATATTGAAAGAATTTTTATGATTTTTGTGTTTAGATTTGGTCTCTGAGCTTTTCAAAACTCAAAGTCTATCAGCTTCTTTGTCAAAATCCATAACTGGCTTATTTTTGTGACTTTTATTTTGACTTATGCAAGTGCTTATTTAAGCCTGCAGGGCAAGTACATGCCCTGTGCACAGGGTAATTGACCAAGTTTCACAAGCCTTCCCTGTGCTCACCTGTGGGACCCACACCCTGATTTTTGGCTTTTTAGGAAGCCATTCACCTCAGCTTATTAGAGTAGTGCTTATTTCAGACCCTAGACCTTATTTACTGATGCGTAGGGATTGCACCAGGCTTTACCTCTCAAGGGATCTCGAGAAGCTTACAACCCCCACCAGGTAGTGTACCTAATCGATGTAGTATAGTATAATAACAAGTACCGGGGGATTGATCGTTCAGCTAGGAATAGTGTCGCTAGGATTATAAAACCTAAAGACTAGGTCTAGAGATGAGGGATGATTCTTTTTGTATTTTTATATTTTTATGAAAGCAAGTAAAAATCTCGGGTTTGAAGGAGTTTGGCGGAATTAGTTGCTAGTCAACTAACCCAATACTAAAGATGCAATCAAAATAAAATACGAAAAATGAAAATAAAACTAAATTAACTAGAGTTGTGAGCAATATGTGGGAGAATTGTGTTTACTTAGATTTCAATACTCCCTATATATCTTTTACATGTTAATTACTTGTTACAGTTGCGTGGATGACGGATTGTATTCCTTAATACCATTCATGGGGTGGCGTACTTACTTCCCCAATCCTATGAGCGCCTACTTCACTCCTATGTCGAGCCGGCTAAGAAGCTCCTAACATGGGATCACTAGAATTTGCTCATGCATTAAATACAACCAATAAAACCTAGTACACATCGGTTCATGTTTCCTAAGACGTTCAAGCATGTTACACAATGGAGATCTGCCAGTTTTCTTAAGCCTAACATTGAAATCATTCATCCAATACAACAATAAACAAGTAATCAACACATAATTAACATCTAGGTTTCATTACATCTAAGCAAACACAAGATAGATCTAGCCTAGCATGTTGAAATCAAGACAAGCATAAGATATATTCAAACAACACATAGACATATTGATTGAATTGAAAGAAGACTTATCTCAATTGAACATGAAAGGATTCAAGGGGTGAAAACCCTTGAACATACTGTAAAATACGACCTAGGGTTTACAAAGTTCGGCCCTAGTATTCTCCACACAAGTTCCTCTTTTATGAATGAAAAATAGAAAACTATATATAGATTTTGATAGGTGACGGCGTCAAGAACAAAAGTCTGACGCCATCATCTCGCCGCCAAATAGTTTCTCGGACTGCCTAGATCTGGGTCTGACGCCGTCATGTGTATCCCTTATGCAGGCCGTCACCAAAAATTGTCTTGACGCCCTTGTTGTGACGCCTTCAAGTTTTCACTGGGTCGTCATGGTTTTTACTCTTGACGCCGTCATGATCTTCCTCTTGACGCCGTCAGGTACTGTTCTCAGCATGGAAAATTAAGTCTTTGCCGTTTTCTTCACTTTTATGCTCCAAAAACGTCCGAATTGCTTCCTTTTCCAGAATTCACTCCCAAAGTACCTAAAATCACAAAAGGAACGATTTAGGGCAATATTTGATCAAATAAATTCAATTCTATGCTTAAATGACCCCCTAAAAGTGGTTCATTTTTCGCCTCATCATATACCCTTACACTTGAGATTTGCTTGTCCTCAAGCAAATGCGCTTTTATTCTAATCAAAATACAAGTTAGGGTCATTTAACACTAATATAAAAGTAATTACAACAAATAATTGTTCCACTAAAGACCAAAGACAAGCATGGAGGTCATACACTAGCACCTCACAAATAGTGTTTAGATACTCACATCTCTCGGGTGTAATAAAGCAATATCACAATATGGAAACAGAAAATATCTCTCACTACCTGTCATAGCAAAATAGATTACCATAGGCTTGGGAAAGGATCAAACCTCCACCACATGGCGTAAGCACCTAGGATAAACTATCAAAGAGGTCTTTTTAAAGGGTTGTAACGTTAGGTGTAGGGATATGAAATATACGGTTTTGTTGGATATAGGCAGTCTTTACTGGTGGCGAGTTAATAA
This sequence comes from Artemisia argyi, assembly GCA_030686995.1. Taxonomy (NCBI): domain Eukaryota; kingdom Viridiplantae; phylum Streptophyta; class Magnoliopsida; order Asterales; family Asteraceae; genus Artemisia; species Artemisia argyi. The sequence continues at coordinate 151,714,588 of CM060680.1, read as the reverse complement.
TCTTGGTTAATTACATGTACAATATGGCGTTGCTAAGCCAAGACTAGACTCGACTTAAGCTAATAAATAAAAAATAACAAAAACATAAAACAAATATAGAATGAAACGGAATGGTAGTCCGTATGTTTTTTCTCTTTTCTTTTTCTTTTTCTTGATTTTTCGATTTTTTTTTTTTTTTTTTTTTTTTTTTTTTTTTTACATACACTTTTACCCTACCATCCAAAAGAATACATCATAGGGAATGAACATTCCCCTTACACTTGAATTTTTACATACTTTACAATAAACTAATCTAATGACTCGAATTAAGAAAATCAAAACACTTTGAGTACTTTAAAGATTAACGCACATACGGGGGTAATAATATGATGCTCTTCCCCATTACTCCATAAAATAAGTACTTTACCCATGAGTCCCAATCGTCCCAAAACAATATGTACAAGGATATGACTCGACTAAGCAACCATGTAATCAATTAGATAATTAATTTAGGGTTTAAACAAATAACAATAAAGCACTAAAGATGAGTGCATACACGGAAGGCTAAGGCGATTTGGGTGTACATTTAAGTGGGTTGTAACAAATTCTTCCTTTAAGTAAGATGCTTAAAGTTAGAAATGAAAAGATAGGCTCGAAGGGGTGTACTAGGGGTTTCGTGTACTAAAAATGAGTACAACGCTAAGGTGTGGGAAAAATTAATTGACTTAACTAGCCAAGTAATATGACTTAAATGGTCAAGTAATTATGATACGGGTTTAAACACAAGGGTAATCCTAATGCCTCTTATCAAGTAGTAAATCCTACTACACGAATGTAGTCTCGCTAGCGGTCTCGGGATGCATCGCTAACGCAAGTTCTAGAATCTAAATGCTACCGGTACACTCATAAGCACTAATAATAAATGCTTTTCCTATCAAATCTAAAGGCGAACCTCACATATTTGGGTGGAGAATTTTTCTGAATAGTACGGTTTTGTGCTAGTCATACAACTCCTATCCATGAGACGCTTGCTATGGCTAAAGTTTCACTCCTAAATGTTGTAAAAAAATTTAAATTTGGCGCTAAAATTGCACTAACAAGTATTTCTCATAGTTTTATTACACATCTACTATTAAACAAACAAACTCAAGCGAAAGTGTATCTGTAAGGTATCATCATTTTACCCTCCCCTTACACTTAGGATGAACATTGTCCCCAATGTTCAAGTAAAGAATGTAAAAGTGAAATAAGTAAAACAAATGAAATCAAATACTCCCCTGATTCGCTCGGTATGGATAATAAGGTGGCCAGGTTAAATCTTCCTCCAAGAAAATGAACAATCAAAGCTTCCCTTCCAGAATAATAATCATCTTCTTGTCATACATAACCTGTAAATCCTGAGAAAACAGACAAGGCAACCTCGCATAAAATCGGCGGCAATCTACATATGCTAATAATCCTAGAAAACAAAGTAAGATATAATGCTTGTGGAATGATGTTTGCAGATTTCCTGGAGATTATAAAACTAATGATTCAACAAAAACTTTAAGACTCCGTTAGAAAAACAAAACTGGTAAAATTTCCAGATTTTTACACATGACGCCGTCAAGAGTAAACTCGTGACGCCGTCAGAAGTGACCTGCAGAAATTCTTATGTTAAGTTTCTGGAAAATTTCTGGAAAAACTTCGTCCTACTTCCTGGAAAATCCTGCAAAACTTCATTATGACTCGATACAAGCATTTGACTCTAACAAATACGAATATACATGTTCACTTAATATTGTGGAAAATCATGATCGGTTTTGTTTCTTAAAAACAAATTTGGGGTTTCCCCTTACACTTATCTTTTGCAAAAATACCTTTTGATAAAGTTAAGACTAAGCCTAACAACAAAATAAAGTATTTCCACTATTTAGTTTCGAAACATGATCTACCAACAATAAAAATAAAGCATGCATACGGAAGCAAATAACAAACAAACAAAATAAAAATCACTTAAAACGAAGAATGACACCATAAGCACATTCCATTATTACTAATTAACTTAAGCATAAAGATAAAAATAAAATTATTCAAGGCCAACAAAGGCCACAACCTAAACTATTACAATTCCAATTGTTTCAAATTACATCACCATCAATAAATTGTTCAAACATAACAGACATCAAGAAAGATCACTGGGGAGGGGGACCATAACGGTAGTCATAACCAGGAGGGAGGTGCCCTGTGTACCCGTAGGGAGGGTAGTCCGTCTCACGACCGGGGAATGGGTCAATCTGCAGGTGGGGCTCGATCTGATCACGGGTGGAGAGGTGCTGCATCTGGCGGATGGTATGATCGTACATCCAATCAAAGCGCTGGTCAGTGGTGGTCCGCCATGCATCCACCTGACCTATCCAGGCCCCCTGGTGTGCCTGCCAGTCTCCCTGACCCATGTGTCGGTAGTAATCAGCTGACCCAACCTCATAATCCTCGAACTGATGCTGCTGGGGTGCTCCCTAATCATCATCATCATCCTCAGCACCATCAGGTCCTCCTGCCTCGTACCAGCCATAGGACCCATCCACCAGCTGCATCACGATGCTCATCTGCCTGAGGGATTTAGCCCTCACTACCCTACAAGCCCCGCAGTCGCTCAAGTATCCCATGATCTGGGGAACAAGCAGCTCATAAGATCGAGCCAACCGGGTCACGAACATCCCCCCATACACCTTGTCAATATCCCTCTCCCCCACAATGGTCTTCAAATAGCTGGCTACCTAAAATGGGATGTTGTAGTAAACATCCGCTGAAAAGATGCTATAAAGGTAGAACAGATCTGAAGCAGTGACACGGTGAGTGGTGCCATGACGCCCCGACAAGCTGTAGGTGATGCACCTGTGGGCTAACCTGATCACGGGGTCCCTTATTGATGTTGCCCCAGTAGTCGAGGTGTACACCCCGTTCCCAATACTCGGCCAAAAAGTGGCGCACCTCATGTCGCTCCTCACAGTCTCCCCATGTAACAACCTCTGCATAAGACCTCCCTCAATAGCCTCCTCCCTAGTGTACAAACCAATCCTCCACCCAAACTCAGTAACCGAACATGATCGAACCTCCCCTCCTAACCTAAAGTAAATAGTGGTACCCCCCATATCCGTCCTAGCCTCTGCCAAATCAAAGTGAAAGGTCGCAAAGAACTCCCTAACCAACTCACTATACACAGTCTCCCTCATCCCGAACAACCTCTCCCATTGAGGACCCGTGAACCCATCGGTTTGGATCCTCCCCAAAAACTCAGCCTCTAAACCTTGGGACCTCAGAAACGCCCAATCAATCACAGCACCAGCATCAATGTGGTGATTAACAAGCTCCGCATACTTAGTTGTAGCGACAACATTGTCGAACTCACCCCAACTATGGACCAATTCCCCATAGTTAACTTGTTGGGACCTAGAGGAGCTGCCATGGTATTGTCGTGATCGCTTGCTCATTTTCCTGGGAAAATATAGAGTGGACGGAAATGATTAGAATGAGAATTTCATTGGCTCATGCTGTCAGACACATCTGACGCCGTCAGGAAGGAGATCCTGACGCCGTCAGATCAAGCAGAAATCGGTCCATGCAATTACGAGGGAAAAATAATTTTTTTCAAACTCTAAACCCATTACCCAAACACTCCTTTAAGCAGAAAACATGGGTGGGGGGTAAAAAAAATCAGTGGTATGAAAGATTTTTCCTAAATTAACGCATGATTCAAGTTGGACAACATCATCTAATGGTAACCTCATGATTACAAATCACCAAGGGGAAGGCATTACGATTTATCAAAGATGGGTCAAAAATGGGGTTTCGGATGAAGGGGGTTTTCAAAATTGGTTGAACCTAAGGACAATTGAACGAAAAAGAGTGAGGAAAAACTACTTACCAAGTGGAGATTAGTCACGAAAGATGTTGGATTGGATGATGGGGACTCGGAGGTGGAGCAGCAATTTGGGTGAGATTTGTGGGGTATGAGTTGAAAGTGATGGAGTTTGGGTTATTATTGTTGAGATAGCGAGGTGACGGCGTCAAGAGTTAACATCTGACGCCGTCAGATGCCCGCATCAGGGATAAAAAGTGGTAATTCCACATTCAGTCCCTGCACTTAGTGTGAATAGCTAAACACAAGTAAAAACTATGAGTAGCTATCCCATTAGTGAAGTCTACCAGGGTCGAACGTTTCATTACTGTCACGGAAAGAGGTGTGGTTGTGGAAAGGGGTGGGTGAGGTTTTAGTTAAGTTGTAACCTTCGCATTGGTCAACGGTGGGTAAAAAGAGGTGTTGTTCCATAGAGGGTCTCAAAGCTGTGGTGTTTTTGAGGTGCAACCTCTTCACACCAGGTTTAAAACCAAAGGAACGTCTCTTGCACAAATTTGGGAGCGTGGTTTGCAAGCATCCAACGAAAATGTTATGAAATTGTGAATTCTTCTCTTCCTGAGGATGCTCACAAAAGTAGGAGGTGATTGACGGTGAAGCACTTGGAAAGGATTTCTCGTTATCCTCCTGGTCAAACACCGAAGGAGTTGAAACCTCAAAGATTTTTTCGATTTTTCTTGGTGCAGATTTTTCCTTTATCTTCTCTTTGATCCTTGATATGAATTTGTCTGCTAAATCCATAAAAGCATTGTGAGTGCTTTCCATGCGTGCTTCTAGGTGCCGGATTTGTTTTTCCTGATTATTCATGAAAGTTACCATTATCCCTTCGAACTCCTCTTGTCGTGAACGTTCAAGAAAATCATAGTTGATAACCGCATTCCTACGTATTTTAGGATTCCTTGCGGTTTCAGCAGCAGGTATTTCAGCCCTCATTAATTCTTTTACCTGCTTCTCGATACTTCCTAATAATTGTTCTTGGGTGGCATGTGCGTAATCAAGTTTCCCCTTACTTGAAAACATCGGGTCCTCCCATCCTTCTTCTTCGTACTGTGCCAACCCCTCAAGAACTTTCCAGCATTCGTTAATGCTAAGTCTATTTAGCTTGCCCTTGGCTGCGTAATCTATAGCCCTTCTTGTTTGATAGTTAACTTTATCATAAAAGATTTGAATCTGGAGCCATGGTTCGATGCCATGATGAGGGACTTTTCAGAGTAGGTCTTTGTATCGAGTCCATGCTTCGTAAAAGGTTTCACCTTGATGTTGTTGAAACATCAAGATGTCATTTTTAAGCTTGGTAGTTCTCCCCGGTGGGAAAAATTGAGCAAGGAAACGAGTGGTAAGATCATCCCATGTGGTGATGGATCCCGCGGGTAAACGTTCAAGCCATTGAGTAGCTTGATCTCATAGAGAGAATTGGAATAGGCGTAATTGGGTTGACTCTCTAGTTGTAATATCAAGGTCTATAGAATCTATGATTTTAAGGAAGTCCTTGAGATGTTGGTTTGGATCTTCGGAACGAAGTCCATGGAATGCACATCCGCTTTGCACCAACCGGATGGTGTCGGATCGCAAGGGAGACACATTGGCTCCAGTGAGCTCAATAGTGTTTCGATAGCCTTGGTGGCTAGGTCGGGAGTACTCTCCTAGGGTTCGGGGCCTAAGAGGTTGGTTATCTAGTGGTGGGTTTTGTTGTGGTGGGATGACGGGTTCAAAGATGTTACCATCATCCATGATGTCGGATGGTGAAGAGTTACGAACAAAAACACGAAGAAATAGATAGACTAAAGAGAATCTAGAAATAAAAATAAAATCTTACTAGAAAGGAATCTAGCAAGTAGACCTAATAAAAAGAGATTCTAACCTAGACAATAACTATTCCCCGGGCTGCAGCGCCAAAAACTTGATGCGTAGGGATTGCACTAGGCTTTACCTCTCAAGGGATCTCGAGAAGCTTACAACCCCCACCAGGCAGTGTACCTGATCGATGTAGTATAGTATAATGACAAGTACCGGGAGATTGATCGTTCAGCTAGGAATAGTGTTGCTAGGATTAGAAAACCTAAAGACTAGGTCTAGAGATGAAGGATGATTCTTTTTGTATTTTTATATTTTTATGAAAGCAAGTAAAAATCTCGGGTTTGAAGGAGTTTGGCGGAATTAGTTGCTAGTCAACTAACCCAATACTAAAGATGCAATCAAAATAAAATACGAAAAATGAAAATAAAACTAAATTAACTAGAGTTGTGAGCAATATGTGGGAGAATTGTGTTTACTTAGATTTCACTACTCCCTAGATATCTTTTACATGTTAATTACTTGTTACAGTTGCGTGGATGACGGATTGTATTCCTTAATACCATTCATGGGGTGGCGTACTTACTTCCCTAATCCTATGAGCGCCTACTTCACTCCTATGTCGAGCCGGCTAAGAAGCTCCTAACATGGGATCACTAGAATTTGCTCATGCATTAAATACAACCAATAAAACCTAGTACACATCGGTTCATGTTTCCTAAGACGTTCAAGCATGTTACACAATGGAGATCTGCCAGTTTTCTTAAGCCTAACATTGAAATCATTCATCCAATACAACCATAAACAAGTAATCAACACATAATTAACATCTAGGTTTCATTACATCTAAGCAAACACAAGATAGATCTAGCCTAGCATGTTGAAATCAAGACAAGCATAAGATATATTCAAACAACACATAGATATATTGATTGAATTGAAAGAAGACTTATCTCAATTGAACATGAAACGATTCAAGGGGTGAAAACCCTTGAACATACTGTAAAATACGACCTAGGGTTTACAAAGTTCGGCCCTAGTATTCTCCACACAAGTTCCTCTTTTATGAATGAAAAATAGAAAACTATATATAGATTTTGATAGGTGACGGCGTCAAGAACAAAAGTCTGACGCCGTCATCTCGCCGCCAAATAGTTTCTCGGACTGCCTAGATCTGGGTCTGACGCCGTCATGTGTATCCCTTATGCAGGCCGTCACCAAAAATTGTCTTGACGCCCTTGTTATGACGCCTTCAAGTTTTCACTGGGTCGTCATGGTTTTTACTCTTGACGCCGTCATGATCTTCCTCTTGACGCCGTCAGGTACTATTCTCAGCATGGAAAATTAAGTCTTTGCTGTTTTCTTCACTTTTATGCTCCAAAAACGTCCGAATTGCTTCCTTTTCCAGAATTCACTCCCAAAGTACCTAAAATCACAAAAGGAACGATTTAGGGAAATATTTGATCAAATAAATTCAATTCCGGGCTTAAATGACCCCCTAAAAGTGGTTTATTTTTCGCCTCATCATTTACCCTAGCTTAATAGACCTCAAACTTTGCCATTTTCAAAAACCATACTGAGTGACTCAGTATTGACACCCAACTTCTTGCCCTCCCCTAGTATTCATTAATGGGACCTAGGGTGTGATACTTGGCTTTTTGGAAAGCCAATCAGCCTATCTTTAAGGATCATAGCTTGTTTTTCATTTTCTGGCTTATTTGCTAGGGCTGCTATTAGCTTGAACCTTGTCCATTTTACTAAGTACACTGAGTACTCAGTATTTGCCCCCAAGTTCTCACCCCTCCCAAGTGTTCATTAATAAGCCATAAGCCCAGCTTACTGTCTTATTTTGAAGTTGACCAGGTCAAATTTGTGGGTCAACTCTCAATTTGGACTTCCTTTCACCTATGTGGACCCTACAAAGGTCCAAAGGTGCTTGATTTGGTCTGTTTTGGTATGTGGTTTTTGGTATTGCTTATTTATGGCCTGTGGCTTATCCCTTGTGCTTATCCAGGTCTTTTTAGCTTATTTGCATGCCCTTCAGTAGAATATAGCTTATTTAGTAAGATATATCTTATTGGTAGCTTATTGCTTCAAAAATCCATCTCATTAAATCCTAATAAGCTTCTGTCTTAAATTTTGGATTGCACACAGCTTATTAATAAGCTACAACCAAAGTGCTTTTGTAAAAGTTGCTTCATTTTAGTGGTAAATTAGTTTTGTAAAAGAAAAACCAGAAAAAAAAACAATTTAAAAATAGTGATAGCTTCTATTTAATAGGATTTATCTATTTAAATTTTCTCTCACCTTATTATTAAGCACTTTTTCATTTTTATATTTTTCTTAAATTTCTTTTATATTAAATTATTTTTAGGAATTTTTCTAGATTTTTCTCTTTTAATTTAGTATTTATTATAATTAATATTAATTTAATTAATTATTAAGTAATATTAGTATAATAAATAGTTTTATTAATTTTTATTTAACAAAAGTACCTTTTTATATTTTTCCTAGGTTTTATATATCATAATTTTCATAATTTTCAATGTTCATTTTCCATTTTTCTTAATTAATTAAGTTTAATTAGTTTTTAATTAATAATTAAGTAAATAATTAGTAAAATAGTCTAAAAATAATTTTTATAAACTTTTTATAATTTTTTAGGATTTCTGTGATGGTTAATTAGTTTTAAAAAAAATTTCCTAATTTTCTAAGTCATTTTGTTATTTTTAGTAATTTAAATTAGTTAAATAGTTTTAATTAGTAATTAATTAATAAAAAATCCACAAAAAGACAAAAATATATATTTTTAGTTTCTAAATTTATTTTAAGTCATTTTGGAGTTTTAGAAATTAAATTTGCAATTTTCTAGTTTAATTTTGTATTATAAAGCCTTTTAAGAGAAGTTAAATAGTTTTAATTAAATAATTAATTCGTTTTTATTTAAATAATTAATATTAAATAATAAAATAATCAAAAAAATAATTTTATTTTTAATTTAATTTTCTTTTAATATTAAGTTTGTAAAATTTTCATTTTCACCCCCTATAGTTTATATTTGCTTAAAACTCACATTTTTCTCTGTTTGTAGACGTTTCTGATTTTTAACTTGGTTCACGTGTAAACATATCTGTTTCCTGTGCTTGTTATATACTGTTATCCAAATAATTCCAGTAGTATAATTTAAATCCAAATCATCTTTGGTTACTGTCCTTAGTATCACTCATTCCCATAAACGTTTCAAAACACCATTGACGCCTCGCTGGGATATAATGACCCGGGAAACACTGTATTCCACGGAGCATTGACCTAGGCTGTTTGACTATATTGACCACATCTGTGGTTGACTTTAGTTGACCATTCAGGGCCAATCAAGCTTCTCTTGTCCGAGGACATGACCTCAGGAATATGTGGAGAGATAGGATTAGAATATGCGAGTAGTTCAGGCTAGGGCTAGATGGTAGGAGGTTGTCTTTGCATATAGGTATTTTAGGCATCTCTTAGTTGCCTTGCCTCTTTGCATTTTAGGATTCATGGTCCCTCTGCTAGTTCTCTTTAGGTTTTTAAGGAGTCTAGTGGCTTATCTTCTTCCTTTTTGCTTTGCCTTAGCTTTAGGCCCCTTTGCGTTGCGATGCTTTGTTTCTGCTCTCTTGGGTCTTGGTTTTTCCTTTTTTCCCTTAAGCCCCCTTTTTCTTTGCTTGCGTTCTCCTAGGTGATTTTTCCCTCTTGCTTTTATGCATTTTTGCCTTTGTGTTTGCATGTTTTTTTCTCATGACCCGTTGTCTCTTTAGCGCTTTTCATTTTCTTATTATGTTTCTCTTGCAATGTTTGGTTATATATGTATATGTCATGTTTCTCTTATGTTCCTTTTTTGATGGTATATGTTTTTGTCCTGTTTCTCTTATGTTCCTTTTTTATGGTATCCTGCCTTTCTGTTTTGTTGGCTTGTTTTTAGTCTTTCGTCTTTTGAGTTTTGACCGCTTATACTTGTTTGCTCTCTTTCTCCATGAACTTTTTTTCTATTCACTCTCACCCACACACTTACACTTGCCGGAGGTCTTCCTAGACGCAGTCTCTCTACTCTCAGGTTTATCCTGGGGTAGGGTAGGATATGTCTACACTCTACCTCCCCCGTACCCCGCTGTGGCGGGATTGAGTATGTTGTTGTTGTTGTGTTGTTCCCGTGTTTTTACTAGACGTGTACGTCATCACATATAAACCCCAAGACTTTTTTCCTTTCTCTAAACGAGCAATCTATACTCCATAAATGTTCTTCCAAGGTTTTTAAACTAGTGTTCTTGAATGTCTTATAATAAGACCATTGTGCAACCTTGTGATACTGTTGGCTATATCCGAGGGCTAAAAGTCAGTATGATCCAAATTATCCACTTCTGTCGATTTTCGTACCAATGACAAAATCTTGTCACAACATCCATCAAACCAAATTGGAGCTCAGATCAATGCAACATATAGCGAAATGCTAGTTACATCTTATAGCAAGAACACTTTTAACATAAATCACAAACATATTTTTTATCATTGTAACTCACCAGTCACCAATACAAGTATACAAGTATTTGTATGTGTGTGTATAAATAAATATACATATTAATATATGATACAAATAAACAGTTGAATAAATTCTCTACATACAAAACCTTTTTTTGTGCACAATTTCTATGCAGATTGAAACTTTTCCTTGCTGCTATCTTCAATACCAAAGAATTCATGACGGTGGTGTTTTCTGCCATCCATTTGAGGTACTTGTACAGAATGGTTTGCAACAGCGGTAACATCGTTATGTTCATGGAAATCTTTTCTTATTCTCCACAAGATCTCTGCGCATTTCTTCATTGATGGTCTTAACTGTCTTGTGGGGGCCAGACATTGTCGGGCAAGTCTTAGAACCTTTTCGACCACCATCAGGGATGCTGGATTCCTCCTTAGTTTCGGATCCATTGCTAGTACCACCTCCCCTTGTTTTAGTCTATGCAGTGCCTGCAAGAGGATAGTTACGTTTATGATTAGCCTGACTTTGTTTTTATTCCTTATTCTTGAGGTCATAGGTTTCATGAGCCTGTGAATGCATGTTAGATCTTATAGGTTTCACGAGCCTACTAAGGTAAGAATGATGGTGAACAATTCACTAATTATTATCCAGATGTTCCCAGTCTTACCAAGTTTCCGTGGGGCTATTGCTTGATTTGGCTTTATGAACACTTTTAATTTGTCCTGACCAAAGTGTACTGATGTTTGAAAGCATGAGGCCACTAATCCTTTCAAATGTTCCGAGAAAATAATTTCATTGTAAATGCCATTTAATATGTTTGCCTTCGTGAAATAGCATTTCTAGTATTTGACAAAAAAGTTACAGTAAACGCTATCACAACTAGAGGCAACAGTTCACTAATTCTTTCTAAACATCCCAAACACACCAAGTACTGAGATACCACAAGCATCATTTACAAGTATTGATTATGAGGCAGTCAAATATACAGTATTTGATAGTCTACTACGCTTCCGACTATCAAAGTATGACTGTTAAACAAGGTACGATTGAAAACTATTCACTGATTTTTTTTCAAATGTGCTTTATTATGCTAATTTCTAGATACTTGACAACAAACTACTCGTCGCATTATAATGTATGACTACAGTATTAAATAAGAGATGAGCAGATATGGTTCCTCAAATATTTCTGAATGTACCCAATCACACTAAGTTATCACATGTATATCTTTTATTTGGCCCGCAACATTCCTTAATTTGTGAAGTTTCAACTTTTAAGAAACCAGGGGTAGCAAGTGAATATCAGAAGAGACATGGCATGAAAAAACAGCATATTTATCTGGGTCAGAAGAAATTACCCAAGTTTTCGTTATCTTCTCATTAGTAGCTTTGTTTAACTCAATTGGTAGTCTTCCTGTGACCAGCTCCACAAGTACAACCCCGAAAGAGTAAACATCACTCCTATCAGTAAGTTGGTATGTACTTAGGTATTCGGGATCTAAGTAGCCTGCAGTTCCTTTGACTTGAGTAGAAATGTGAGTGGCGTCTGGATCTCCAACATTTATACGGGCAAAACCAAAATCAGCCACTTTTGCACGCAGTTTATCAGTAATCAGTATATTAGAGGATTTTATGTCTCTGTGGATTATTGGTTGATCTGCAATTTGTTTATAAATAAACCAGTTAATGAGATTTCTTGATACTAAAAACATCTGTGTTTATAAGTAATAACTAATAAGCAACATACCTGTATACGTATGCAAATATGTAATTGCATGAGCTACGTCAATCATAATATCTAGCCGCTCTCCAATTTCAAGCCCATTTCCACATTTACCTAAAAGAAATACAATATTACTTCTGAAGTAACTTTAGAACTACAAGGCAAAAAGAGCAAACTGCTAATTTTGAGGGAAGTGGTAGACTGAAGTTAAAAACTGGATACATGTAGCTGCACTTACCATCTAAATGTTCACGAAGGGTTCCATTGGTAACATATTCTAACAAGATAATACGCTCGCCACCATGCTCTATATAACCATAAAATCTGACCAGATTTAGATGCTCGATCTGTGATAATGTTAGAATTTCATTTTTGAACTCCAATGGAGTCCCTTGGTCATAATTGTCCTGCCACATAAAACATAAATAATTAATAAATACTCCTTAATACCCCATGGAATTTGAATTTTATGCTTTTCGTATATAAAAACTTATGTATAAATTACATCTTTTCCAAATACCATAATACTGATAACTTGATGGCATTGCTTTAGGTTCACAAGATTCAACATAAACAACCAATTAACATCTGACATTAGCAACCAATTTACAAGCACAAGCATATTAGATATTTATATCTGACATTAGCAACCAATTTACTAGCTAAGAAGTTTTTTAGGTTATATTTCCATTCAATTTATAGAGGTAGTAATAGTTTCTATTCCAAAAAGTATTAACCTTTTTTGCACGCTTTATAGCAATGACGGATCCATTTCTCAGCTTTCCCTTATAAACGGAACCAAATCCTCCTTCCCCAATTATATTTGAATCAGAGAAATTTCCAGTCGCCTTACGAATATCTTCAAAGGATAGCTCATCGATGCCTTGTATTCCGCCAGAAGCCCTAGAAGGTGTAGGTGAAGCAGAGTAGTTGTGTTTTCTGCTGTTTCTTGAAGGCGTGCTTGCTGTATCTGCAGAAAAGCAACACTCTTGTAATACTTTCACAGCATAACTAGTGAGTATTATTATTATAGACATCAAATCTACAAGTTCTAAAACATATTTCTTCACAAATGCAGGTTTTCAATGACTCCCATGAAAAAGTTCTGTAAACACTACCGACGCAATAATCCTAATTATTCTCAAATTCCAAAGTTCTAATTTATGGTTCTTTGTGCATATCTGTAATAACATTTAGCTTCTCTTACTGGTGTCTTTTTTCCTACCAAAAAAACTGCCACATTTCTATACAGTCAAACGTTATACTTTTTAAAATCTCAAAACTACATCTACTAGTCTGTTTTCTAGTTTAAAAACACCATTCGTCTTAAATCCTGGTTATCATTCAATGCAACGATGATTACAGAATCAACAACTTATTAATCTATAATCATCAATGAGCAATACATTTGACTCTCTCTACCCATAAACATAATTCACTTCATAAATATCATTTCATTCACCAATCTCAACCTCAAAGAGGTAGCCTAGTCGTGGGATCTTGGAAATTTTCCCAAGTGAAGAACCAAGTTCTACATTCCAGCCTTCACGCCCATAGCTCAGTTAGTTCAGAATCGAGAACTTTGCTTAAAACGGTAACGCTAGCCAACATATTGACCTTGGGCGGATCATGTGATCGGTTTATCTATGGTCTCTTTTGCATACTTTATCCACTAAAATTATTGAACAACCCTAAACCCGAAATCGCTTTAAATACTACCAATTCAGCTAATGGCAACAAACATTAAAATCCAATATTAAAATCCATACAAACTTAACACAAATTCCATAAACATAATCACTAAAAAAAAAAAAAAAAAAAAAAAAAAAAAAAAAAAAAAAAAAAAAAAAAAAACTTACATTGGAAATTAGCAGGTGTACCAGGTGTAGTAGGTATAGCAAGATCATCATACAAGTCATCATCATTATCTTTATTACTTTGACCACCACCACCACCACATGTGAACACCTTAGCAATTATACCAAAAAATGAAGTATCTTTTTTTGCCTTAGCTTCTTGAATATTGCTGTTCTTACGTACTAATCCAGAAGAATTTGAATTTGATGTTGAACTTGAGCTTTGAGTCCAAATTTGACCGGGTCCGGGTCGGGTCATGGGAGTTTTTCTTGCTTGATTCATATGCAGAATCAAATCTTTGGGTTTCTGTTTTTGTACTTTTTGTGTGTCAGAAGTAAAATCTATGTTTTTCTCTCTGCGTATGTGTTTTTTTGTTTTGTGTTCTGGACTTTGGTGTGTGTCAAAAATAAAATCTATGTTTTTGTGTTGTGTTTTTGTGTGTGTGTTTTTATGTTTTGTGTAATTGCTAAAAAAAGGATATTAGTATGAGTTGGTATTTGTTAAAAAAGCGTTTACTTAGAAATTTGGTCTAGTTGGGAGATTATGAATGATTCTTGTTTTGGATTAAATTATTTGATGGTGAGACTAAATCAAGGTTTCTAAGATATAAAATAAACCGACTTTATGGGCTAATTCTTGTGTCTATTTGATTTGTGTTTATATGGTTGGGTTGTTGATATTTGTTGAATGATGATTTGATTACTGATTTGATTGGGTGGATATTTCTATAATAGTGACAAAAGTGAGAGTGTAGGCAGAGGTTTGTTTATCAGGCTTATTAGTTTATGTAAACTTAGAGCTAGAGTTTTTATTTATATACGATTGCTTGACAAATTTGTTGTAGCTAAAGCTTATTACGTAAAACTCACATATGTTTCAAGTATTTATGTGTTCATTCATAATATCTTGAGAAGTATTTAAGCTCTAATCATTTATAAAAGCTCATTTAATCATTTATAAAAGCTCATTTCTATTAGCCTGAGCTTACAGAATCTTATAATTTATAAAAACTTTCATAAATTTATGTAACAAATAAAATTTGTTCTAATAACTAAAGATTTTATAAGTTTTGAGAAGCTTGCATTCAAATATATCCATGATCTTTATAGACTCATCAACATCATGTACCTCACGGACGGAACTTAAAATGGAGCGAGGAGATTGTGGCCCCTCTAAATTTTTTGACCTTATGTATATTTTATACGTAGTATATCTTTTTATATACGGTTTGAGTGATTTTTAATACAAAAATTTAAGCATAGTGTATATTAGTCCTCCTAAAATGTATATATTTAAAGTTTATCTCTTTCACAAATAACGTTCACGTTCCGTCCTAATGTACCTCTAATAAGCTTTATACCCGTAAATCAATATCATAAAATAAGAGTATACAAAAGTTTCAAAACAGTCAATATACGACTACTTATAGTTTATTTGATGTCATGTGCGTCAAATTCTAATTCGAGTTATTATCTGTTTTATTCTAATACTACCTTAGAAATTTCTTAGGCGAAAACGACATACAAATTCTATGATTGTTTTTAGTTTACATGTTGTAGTTGTATTTAGAAAAGTTGTTGCGTACATTAAAGAGTTGCGATCTACAAGTCAAAACCTAGATAAGCTTCCCATCCACAGCTAGCCACCCTTCAATTCTCATCGTCTCCTAAGATAGCCACCCACATAACCCGCTCTACCTCCGTCACAACGTTGTTGTCATGTTAGCTCCCATGTCATGACGTTGCTATTCGAGAAAACAATCAATATATTCAAGTATTCAACTATAACTTCGTAAGGTATAGTTGTGCAGGCATTTTTTTTTAACGGCAGAATTAAAAAAAAAAAAAAAAAAAAAAAAAAAAAAAAAAAAAAAAAAAAAAAAACCTAGGAAGGAGCTAGAATTACAACGTCACAAGATAAGGGTTTTTAAGTCATTCGTTCCAACTGAACGAGGCTTTACATCTATACTTACACCAATAATAAGAATTAGAAACAATGTTATCAAAAATAACCGCCTTGGATGGAGATTTAGCTTCGAACAGTAGCTTGTTTCTGAAAGACCAAATCGACCACCATAACACATAAAAAATTCCTTCAAGCAAAACCTTATGTTTAGCCGTAAGCTGCAAAGACACCAACCAATTTAACCATTCATCATAAGAATTAACTTCCGCATAGCAAATATTCCACCAGGTAGAGATCTTACAGACCACTTGCCTTATTAAACAACATTGAAAAAACAAGTGATTAGATGATTTGACCCCGCCATCACAAATAGGACATGACAAAGAATCAATGTCGATACCACGTCGCGAAATATTGAGTCTCGTAGGAAGTGCATTGATGCAAGATTACACGAAAATTCATAAGTTTTGTATATATTACAACTAAGGTGTTCAGTGGTTGGTTTGACAACGGATAAAACAAAAAATGAATCATTTCGAAATCAAATAAACGGAACCAAAATCCTATTATTGGATTGTGGTTTGAATTGAAACTGAAGTATTTAATCACTTTTGGTTTATGGTTTAAGAAAATTTTAACCAAACCGGACGAAATACCCAAAAATCTATATCGGCTTAAAAAAAATTAATTGAATTTATATAGTTTCCATCCTAAATTTCCAACCAAGAGTCTTAAAATTGCTTTTAGACTAAACAATCCTAGAATGAGGCTTTCTAATGTATATTCAATTAACTTTTTGTTTTTAAAAAGTTGAAGTGTTTATTACAATTTAGTAGATTATGTTATAAAATTTACTTGAATTTGGTTTATTTGCTTTTAAACGAAATTAAACTGAATTCTAATTTGATGTTTAATTTTTGTTTTGCTTTTTAGAAATTTTCAAACTAATAAACCCGAATTATACAACTCAGAACCCGAAGTGATGAAAACCCTGATGACAACAATTAACATACGTCCTTGATATTTTTTGTGGGATAAAGGGAATACATTTCTTTAGCCAAATACAAGGAAAACGTGATTGACCTATCAAAAGTCAAATTTATTTTGTAGCAACAGATAACCATTCCTGGATTCCCGCCTCCCACCTATTATTTTAATTTACTCCTAAAAAAGTTGGTGAAGCTAAGTATTTGTTTATAAAGAAACTTGAAAATGTTTACTTATGTTTTATTTTGACAATGATGAATGCTACAACCCTATAAAAACATCCACAAAATCTTTTACAATATAGTTGAAAATCTTTTACAATATAGTTGAAAATTACATAACATTATCATTTAATATTTTAGTATTAATTATAGTTATTAGTTGCCACGAGCCCACGACCCACAAGGCATATATGAAATAAATTCGAAAGGGTAGTACCAACAAACAATTTATTAATTGGATAATTCTTTTATTATATGGTTCTTTCTATGACAACGTGTTTCTAAGTTATTTTCAAACAAATTCCTTGTAACAAGCTAGAATCAGAAATATATGCAACAGTCAACATGTACAAGATGTTTAAACATCATTAGAATAATAAACAATCAAACTCATATAATAGTATTGGATTATCGGATATGGGATACTTAACACACCTTATAAGAATAAGAAATCAGCTGAAGTTTTCAAAGGACTGGTTTAAGATAAATGTTGACCAAAGGATTAGTTAAGGTGTGTTTGGTCCTTAACATAAATGGTTAAAAAAATTCGGGAAATTCCCTCGAATGATCGGTTATGTGTTGAACCTTGAGTTATATGTTACCTCGTTAAGTCGGAAAAATTCCCTCGAATGATCGGTTGTGTGTTACGTATTTATGCCAGTAGGACAATGCGTCGTAACACCCCATTTGCCCACTAGTGTTATCTTGAATGAAAATGTGCCTTGGTCCAGATGTGATATTTATAAGTTGCAAGTTGCAACTACCCTAGAATTTTATTATATATTTTTCAATCAAATTGAGTAAAAGATGTATTTGTTCAAACTTTTGAGGTCCAAAACCAATTATACGAAGGGCTTTTTTTTTTTTTTTTTTTTTTTTTTTTTTTTTTTTTTTTTTGTCCTTTTTCTTTTCCCTCAAATTAAGCGAAACACCGAAATCATTCTTCGGTTATTGCATGTTATGAATATGAAGCTTTGATGCAAGACTAATGCTTATTGTAACTAGAAGTGGTACATCCACATGGTTAGAACGTGTGTGAATTCATTAATAGGCTACAAAGTGCCAGAAAGAGTATCAGCAAGAATAGGCAACTTTAGCATCAAAGTTGATCATTGATTCGAGTGTGAGTTTGTGCTTGTAAACGTGTTTTTCCCAATACGCAAAAAAAATTAGGAACTCACTAGACTCTATAGCTAATGTGCATGCATGCGTGACATGTATTCCAGGCAACGATGATCCTAAAGCTAGCAGCAAAAAGAGAGAAGCTGTAAATGACCTCCACAATCCACATGACATGCTGTCATTTGTCAAGTTAATTAGGTCAATGTTTTTCTTAGACCGGCAGTGACCACAAAGAGAATGACATCACTACTGTAACCTCACCATTCTCTTTCGAATACTACTACTTCATGATCAATTGGTGTTAGAAAGAGACTGATATCTCCAACTTTATTTTTCATTTTTTTCTTTCTAAACAATAAAATTAAAATTTCATTGATAATTAAAAATAATACGTAATAATTCAAACAAAATTAAAATTATTACAATAAAAATTCAAATAAAATGACAAATTAGTGTTTATTTGTTCGACGTCAAATGTGTTCCACAAAATCAACTTTATTTTAGATGAAATGTGTAGAGTGTATAAAAAAAATGTGTAAGAAAGTGCGTATAAAAATGAAGAAATAATGAGGTATTTATAGAATAAAGTGTTTAAATTTTAAAATATACATATTTTTTTAATAAAGCAAGTAACGGTTTATATTTATTTATTTAATTTTTTTTTTTTTTTTTTTTTTTTTTTTTTGTGTATTTGAATTGGTCGGTTTCCTGACCCTTTTCCCGCTAGTGCTACTGTCTTCCTTCGTGTGCCTTCTTTGATTTCAGTGGCTTTACAGGTACGAGCCACGATCCCAAGTCTTGTTCGCATTTGGTCGCTGAGGGACGCGTTGCTCTTGGGTCGTTGTAGTGGCGGTGACGCATCAAGTAAGCCGACCGATCGACCGCCACTACACCCAGCATTAAGAGAAATCATTTTTCTGTATGTACTTGTATATGTGATTTAAATAAAGGGTTAATAGACAAAAATGTCACCAAATTTTCCAAAAAAATGCGTTTATAGTACTGAACTTTCGTTTTGTTCCTTTGAGTTACTGAACGTGTAGGAAGCACACTGTTCCATAATTTCAGTGTTAATCAAAATGACTTAAATTTATATTTTTAAATTAGTTAAGTAACATAAATGTCTTCTTTTTACAAGTTCAATGATGTTTACGTATATTTTTATAAGTTTAGTAACCTCAAAATGCCATGCTTCATAGGTTCAGTAATATAAGTGAACAAAATAAAATGTTAACTTAGGCACATTTTTTGAAAGTTTAGTTACATATCTATATATTAACCGTTAAATAAATGTACGGTGTTAGGCAAGAAGATGGTAGCAATAGTTCTATAAGTTACAGTTATAAAATACCAGTTGTAAATATTGGTCTTGGCGGCCAATATATCAGTGATATATCGCTTATCGGCAGTCGACCGATACGATATTTCACTTATCGGTCAAAAAAATTGGTTTGGTCAAAATCGGTCAAAATTGGATCTCGGCGGTCAAAATCGGACCTTTGTCGACTCCACCTCCGGCGACTCCACCACATGTAAGATATTTCTGGTAGGGACGGGGAGGATTGGATTTCCAGCGAAGATGGAGGACCATCGGTTGTATACCCTGTTGTATGTTTTGTCATCGAGGAAGAAAGAAATGAGACATAAGGGGTATAAGTGTGGCTGCAAGAAATATTAGGGTTAGAGATAAGAGTTTATGTGACTGCAACTTTACTTGTTTCAGAGAAGAGTGTGTGTGGCTGACAGTTTATTATGTTATTATATAGTAAGAAATATTAGGGTTAGGTTAAGTAGTTGTTTAGGCTTTTATTCTATTTTATTTTTAACATAATTTGAGCTTTTATTTGATCTGTTTTGTTTAGCATTGTAAGGTTATTGTTGCATGAATGTATTTTTTTTTTTTTTTTTTTTTATTAATAAAAAAGTTAGTTTTAGTTAAATGTGTATTATTTTGTTAGGATATTACTAATAATATTTATTCTTTTAAATATAAATTTCTTTATAATTTATGGTCTCCGATATATCGCCGCCAAAACCAATATGGCACTTGGCGAAAGTCGACCGCCGAGCAATATTTACAACCTTGTAAAATACTTCAAATTTCGTTGTATCTTTTATTGATCTAGATTTAAGGTTTCAACTAATCGTTTATTTTACTTTAATACTTATGACCAACATATAGTTACCTTAAATATGACGATTATAGAAATGATGCAAAACAAAGACATGTCATATTACAACAAAATGATTGCATAACCTTCTTATAATGTACAAGATTTTTCACTTTCCTGGCTACTACATATGCAAAGATCATATCTACAAAAGAAGAGCAAGAAGAAAGCCTAACTACCTTCATCAAAATTTACCCTCTCACCAGTGGAGAAGATGTTCCAGAACAGTGCAGCTGAGAAATATAAAACTGCTGTAAGCAACAGAAATCCCTGAAAAGAACCCACCAATTCGACAAAGAAACCAGCTCCAACAGTCCCGATTATAGCCGCTAACGTGCCTGCAGTATTCGATATGCCTATACAACAAAAATACATTTGGATCAACAATGAATGGACCATGGGATACGATTATAATACAAGCTTTTAAAAGCCAGTTTTTCCCTTATGGTGGCTATCCATCTAATTGACACAAGGGTAGACGGGGAACCGTTAATTTTTGCTGGAGTTTTGATGAAATATTTGATGGAAGTGGCAAGAGTAGGTAAAAAAACCTTAGTCAACTTCTTTTTGAGCAAAAGAAAACTACTATTTTCAGATTCAACATAGTTGAAGGATGAAATACAGATTCAATCATTATGGAAATCATAAGATTTAGTCTCTTACCATGTAGAACACCGGAATACTGTGGAGCAATCTCCTGCAAATCATAAGATATTTACAGTCATCACTAGAGGTCATTTACATGGAAATCAGTCGACCAAGACTGAACATAAATACTAGGGAGTAAGTGTCGAGACATGATGCAAGAAAAAAGATCGTACCTGAAGGTTCACAAGGAAGCCACAGTGACTAAACGCCTTTAGCCCCACAGCTAATGTAAGCCAAGCAGAAGCAGCCACTGGGCTCTTTGCCATAATTAACCCAATAAGAGCAATACCAGGTCCAATGAAACCAATTGACTGAAACAAGAATTCAAGCAGAAAGAACTACATTAAGATTCTTTCCTAAAAGGAACTATACAAGATCAATCATCACTCAGTTATCCAGTATGAAAATTTTTCACAGCCTCTCCTGTTAACTCTTTTCACAAAAAGGAAGATGAGCGTTGTAATAGTATATCTAGTTGGAAAACAATGCATATAACGCACCTGCATAATTTTGCGGGTTAAAGTGACAGTCATGCCACTTTGAATTAATTTGTCAGAAATAACACCAGCAAAGTAGCCTACTAGGGCCATCATACTCCAAGGAACAGCACTAAACCATGCTGCTTGTCGGAGGTCAACGTGGTATATCTGTAACAAAAAAGAAAGCATCCAACGTTCAATGATAGGCTTTTGTAGACCTGTGTAGATCAAGATAGCATGTCACCGAGACTTACTGTTTTAAAGTAAATGGGCATCCATGATAGAATAACAAAGAATCCCTGTGGCAAGAAAGTAGAAGTTTACGTATCAAGAATATAGTGTTATCAAGATATGAAACAAAATAAAGGCCTTTTTATTTTATTTTTATTTTTTTATTATATTATTTATTTATTTATTTATTAGGATGAACTGCATACAACTACAGACAGATCACATTTAGTTCCAAACACAAATATTAGAGGTGACAATTTCCAGCAATTGTTTCAAAAATGGGTCAATTTGGGTTGTGACTTATCTCTATGAGGTCAAACACGTAAATGGAAATTATTAGCTCAAAAGGAAACCAAGCGGAAAGTCGACACAAGTGTATTTTAATGCATAAACTCCTCATTCATTTCATGAAAAAATTATAATTATTAAGAATTGAGATAGTATACCTTCAGTAATCATATTTGACACGCTATTTGCTTATAAAAATTATCACTTTCAGATAAAAGTGTTTCTGGTCAACAATCTGTGATGAAAAATTTCCCGTTTTGACCCATTACCCAACCCACCCATTTTGATACCTCTAATCAGTAACATTATTGCATATGGTAAGCACAGGGACTAAAATGAAGTACCCAGCTGTGCATTGAATTTGCAACAATCAGGGACCAAGTTGGCATTTTAGAAAGCAAACGTTTGAAGGGTGGGATTATTTTGCCTGTCTTCACTTGACTCTTATCCTTGACAGATTTCTTCCTTGTGCTTTGTATATATTCTAGCTCATATTTGGTTATCTGACGACTTCGTTCTGGAGTGCTAGATGTGGCAGATACCCATACCAAGACCCATAGAAATCCCGATAATCCAAATATGATAAAGGGTCCTCCTACACCACCTTGCGACATGAGAATAGGAGAAAGTGTGAGCCCAATAGCACTTCCAAGTTGAAATCCAGCCATTGCAAGCCCAACAGCCCTCGATCGTTCAGTTTGAGGAAACCATCTAACATAGAAATAAAAGATTTCAACACCGTAGGCCTTTTTAGTTTGGGTTACTGTCATTAAATAGCAACTTACTTTTTTTCAATAATACGTTTTTTGTATTTTAGGACCGTTTTGGTATTCATACCATGTCTTGATGGGCTCGATTGGTCACTTTAGGCGGAGGGTTACTAGTTGACAGGTTAAACCTTATGAGGTGGCAGATTTCTTGGAATTTCTTTTGGATTTAAAATGCTTACGTGGTATTTTAAGCGTAAGAGAGAAGGGGATTGTTTAGGAATCTATGTGGCAAAATTTGAGATGTGGTAACCTACATGGACGCCACATCAGCAATTTAACTTGTTCAGCCAGTTATTATTACTAACGTAGTCCATCAGTATAATTATAAATACCAAACCGGTCCAAAAAAATACAAGTACCAAAACGGGACATTGGAGAAAGTAAGTAGCTATTTTAATTGACCTTTTTTTAGGTAAATATTCACACACTCACACCTAATAACACACCATGTCTCAACCAATAATTGCCACAACCTCTACGTTGATGTGTTTGGTAACATTAAAACCTTTTGGTTTCACCAAAAATTAATTACTTGAAGTTATGCTGTGAAAATTTCTCTTCAAAAAGAATCATGATATTAGAAGTGGTGAATCACTAATTCTGATCAACTTAATTATAAACGGGTTGATTCTGGTTAACTTTTATCTCAAGCAAGTCAACAAGTAAAATAACAAATTTTAGCTAAAAAGGAAATGGGTCAAAAATGGGTCGAAAGTGGCAAAAGTTTATTTCTAATGAATAAAACTCCCAAATTCATATTATTCAAAACCTTGGATATTATTAGAATAATACTACTATTTTGTAAATCATATTTGACACGATAAATATCATTACAAATAATCCAAATTTTGGACAGAGTGTGTTTCGGGTCAACCTGACCTCACCCATACAAAAATGACCCATTTTGACCTGTTGCCCAAACTGCTCATTTTGCCACCTCTATAAAAATGTGCGTGCCTAACAGGTTGAATAACGGGTAAAAAAGGTAATTTTGGTATGGGAAAGAGGAAGCTAGTCTGGCCCGAAACATTTTTGATCCAAAAAACTTGGATACTTTATGAACAACTAGTGTGTCATATATAACTAACAATAGCAAATAAATTGCTCAATAAAATGATTAAGGAGGTTTTAGGCATTAAAAATTACACTTTGAATTACTTGCTACATGTTTCCTTTTTAGCTACTTTTTTAACACTATCCGTTAGAGTTGAAAACATAAACTGAAATGACGTGTTAATAAGTAAATTGGTCGAAACTGAGACCTGTAACCATACCACATGTTTATATTACCTGGCTATCATGTTGTTCATGCATGGAAGTGCAACACCTTCTGCAACTCCAAGCAAAACACGCATGCTAAGTAGAGCCCAAAGAGAATTTTCTGCAGCCCAAGGGGTGAGAAATGTTGCCATTGACCATAAAGCTACACCACATGCCATAACTACTTTACCACCATAATAGTCCACTAGAGTCCCTCCAGCAATCGGTGATATCAGATATCCCCAAAGGAAAGATGACTGCCATCAGTGCTACCAATCAGAAGGAAAACAAAACAGGTAGAGCAACTTTGATAAAAGAAGATCCAGTTCTATATCAAAAGACCAAATATTTCTCAAGTTAATTCATCCAAATGCTTCTGCTTTTAAGCAAATAAATCTAGCACATGGATGCAACAGTGATGTGATTCTAAGGTTGACATAGAAGAGCACACACACAGAGAGAGAAATTATAGTTTCAACTAAGCTCCTAGGCATGGCCTATGCCTCACAATGAAGATAGGTAGATACCCTAAGGTTTCATATTAAAGACAACAGTGTCTAATGTCTAAAGCACAATTAGAAATTACGTTTTCTCTCAATCATCTACTTGACATCAAAGAGTAATTCCATAGACAGGTCAAATAAAGTCCATCCATGGATGCTATACATCCACAACAACAATACCCAATCCTGCCGGAGCGAGGTATGGGGGAGGTGAGATGTAGACAGTCACACCTCTCTACCCGAGGGTAAAGGGACGGCTTCCAGAAAGACCTCCGGCAAGTGCACGTGTGCAAGCGAACAGACAAAATGCAAGGTGTGAGGAAAGAGATACAATGACATAAACGGAAGCATATAAAGCAAAAACATACAGGCGAGCAAAGACATAAACACAAACAGACAAAGAAACAAGGTAGCAATCCGTAAATCCATAGACGGAACTTGAACCTTCTTTTTTTTTTTTTTTTTTTTGGGGGGAGGGTGGGGGGGAGGGGGGGGGGGGGGGGGGGGGGGGGGGGGCGCGAATCGGAGATTTGTTTGTAACTTCAACTAAATTAACCCTAAAATCTATAATATTTACACTAGGTGCCGCAAATTTTTATATGAGCACAAAGGTAAAGGTTTTTTCCTATCAGCTGCAGATATTATCAATGCGAGTCGCACCTAGTTTTTCTGATTGGCAAACAAGGAACATAACACAGATTAGGTGCGTCAAGTATAACAGGGGACTTTTTCAGCTTCTTGCTTAATACTAGTAACCATAGTTTTTTAGTTGAACCTGGAAGGAAACCCGACTAGTCAGCTTAGGGGGGCATTACACTACCACTAGTATTTCCATCAAATCATCAACTAATAACCATCACAAACTTTATATCTAACATTCTAACCTATATCTCATAACACAACAATTTAGACACAATAACAGGTAAAAAGTACCTGAACAACACCAGCAAATGACTGAGTCCAACCACGACTCAACGACAACGGAACAATCGCAACCGACATCACAACGCGATCAGCGTTACACAAAGCCAAAGCCAAGCCCACCATTGCAACAACCTTAACTCTTTCAGAAGTAATAAACTCAACAAAACTTGGTTCCTTTCCTTCAAATGAAACACTACTCTGAACATCTTCTGATGAAACCCTATTCTTTTGAATAAAGTTTCGATTTTTATATGACTTTTGATGAAAATGAGCTTTTTTGGAGGTGGGTTTTGTGTAAAAAGATGATTGGGATAATGGGTTTAAGAGATTAAGTGAAATGGTGCTTTTAAAGATGGTTTTCTTGGGGGTTTTGGAAATGGTGGCCGGAGAAATGTGGGCAGGTGAGTTGAGAGTGGCCGGAGAATACATTTGTTAGAAAGGAGTTTGATTATTGTGATGGTACACTATTTCATGTCACTTTTTTGGTCTTCTATGTTTCTTAAGATAAAATAATAGAGTAAAGATCCGGGATGGCAATGGGCGAGAAAATACCCATAACCCGCGGGTATCCGTCATAAATGGGTGGGTAAACGCGTTAATTTTCACCCACGGGTGGGTCGTGGGTGAAAATCTTTAACCATCAGTGAGTGGCGGGTGGGTGACGGGTGAGGCATACCCATCGCGGGTAAACCCATGACACCCATTTAAAATACCCATAGGTATACCCATCAAAATACCCGTAGGTGTACCCATAAACCCATGTTAAAATTAATTATACTAATTAAAATATTTTTAATGTTGCAGGTATACATTTAACAGTTACTACCAAGTCTCAAAAAAACACATTAACCTAAAAGTTTGTTTGAGTTTCAAGACTAAAAAGAGAGTATGAAAGATCAAATAATCAAAGTTGTATTTGGCAAATTGATTGGTGTCTTGTTACGCAAGTTCGTAGTTAGTTTTCATATCATTGTTTTGTAATTTTTTTTGCATAACACTAACCCATGGGTTTACCCATGGGCAACAAATACCCACGGGCAAGGGCATGGGTAGAAATTTGTACCCATTGGTGGGTGACGGGTGGGTGATGGGTGAGAAAAAAACTACATGGACGGGTGACGGGTTAGAGGTACCCGTGCCCATTACCCACGGGTGCCATCCCTAGTAAAGATGGGGAGGGTACCAATGGCATGTTAAAACTTCATTTTCTTGTTTATACGAGGTGGATCACCTGCTCGTTGCCGCGGAATGTTTTGCCAAAGAAGTAGTTAGTGCAGTTAATGACCGTTAGTTATAAGGAATAAATTTGCAAGGAACCTCTAAGACGAAAGAACAATTGCAGCGGAAATTTAAAAAAAAAAAAAAAAAAAAAAAAAAAAAAAAAAAAAAGGTTAACGGTCGTTACTTTTTAACAGCCGTAAGGACTAAATTTGCAACAAATCTCTAAGACGAAGGACCAATTGCAGGCGGAATTTAAAAAAAAAAATTAACGGTCGTTACTACTTAACGGCCGTTAAATACTTAACGATCGTTAGTTATTGTACATTTCATTATTTGAATGTGAGTGTGGCGCACTGTAGCTTATGCTACAGTGTTTTGGGGGAGCACATCCTGATAAATGTTATGTTTATAAATTATGGCATGTTAAAACTTCATTTTCTTGTTTATATTGTTTAGAGGTGGCAAAACTGGCGGGCCGGGGGGCACGGGTACGGGCACGGGCTAAATATGCCCATTTCAAAAAAAAAAGTTAAATGTGCCCAAGTGTTTTACAAAGTAGCCAAAATTAGCCCATTTTTTTTTTATTTTTTGCACAAATTAACACCTCTAATATTGTTAATGTCATTGCCAAATATACTCAATAAGATTTCATTAAAGACTTACGTCTATTCGTTTATCACGTAGTTCTTTGGCTTTCCTCCGTTGCACTTTGCATCTCTCGATCTAAATACGTTGTTATTTGCTTGCGGACTAACATACAATTCGTTGAATTCACTTATCACAAACTTTTGATCTTTCAAAATCATATTATGCAATATAATGCACGTGTACATGATTCTTCATAGCTTGTTGACAGTGTAAGCACACGCCGGTTGTTGTATAATTCCACAACGTCCTTGGAGATCACAAAAGCTCTTTCAACATCCTTTCGAACACCTTCTTGTCGCCGTTTAAATAAAGCATTTTTCTCGTCTCGTGCACCTTTAAACTCATACAGCTATTAGATTGATTCAATACAACCCAGTTATCAGTCAGTATTAGAATAACTTAGTTACAATTTTAGATTTTCTATAGCTCACGTTTCAGATTTAGACTCAGACCCGTTTACTCACTAAGTAATCACGGCTTACCGTGCTTAGTTTTCATGTTTTGCATGGTAGGTTTCATGAATGTTAGGGCTTGTAAATTAAGAAGGTGACTAGAGGGAACGGTAATGCTCGTGTTTATAGGTGACAAGCATCTCTTCTAATCCTTCGTTATTCCGCTTGTTAACGCCCCAAACTATTACTATTAAATGTCTTTTCAAGTTCAGATTGTATTAGTCAAGTTTTAGAATCAATGTGTATGATTTTAAATATGTCATTGGTTATGGGTCAAAATAGGAGTGCTTGGGTTAACACCCACACTCGTAGTATTTACGCTTCCGCATATTTTTTATGTACAGATTTTAAGTTATATAGTTTTACGTATATCCAGTATTTAAAAAACTAACGGGTGTTTCATGCTTGCACGGGTTTTTACATAAATTTTTATTATGTGTTAGTATCGATTAATATTTTTGCTTTAAATTTGATTTTTATTTCTCATTTAATAATATGTTTAGCCGTATTTAATTCTAAACCCGTGAATGCACGATTTAAACTTATAGAGAGGAATAACATGAGTCGTTTGTATATGTTGAATCTCATGTATTTATTTACATATCATAGTAATTTCTGCTTTCATTTAATATTTATAATATCGTGCATATATATTATTTTAATTTATAATGATAATAATACTTATAAATAACAACATACATTTTTTTTTTTAATATTATAAAGTCTGGAGTGTATAAATTATAATAAGGTATTTCTTAAATTTAAAAGTTATTAAAAAAAAACATTGAAATTGATAAGTTTTACAATTTATTTAGAATTCAACGCTAAAGTTTTATTTATTACTTTTTTTAAGTTTTTTTTCACACACACACACACACACACACACACACACACACACACACACACATATATATATATATATATATACTAGACGAGTACCCGTGCATAGCAACGGTTTTTTAGCAGGCAAATAGTTATAGGTGTCATATTATGGTTAAGTATTTTATGTAACATTTATACATAAAACATAAAACAATAAAAATGATGTGTGGAAAATTCTCTTTTAGCTGATCGAGAAGATGAAACTGATGGTTGTTCCACAGAATCACAAATTTACGTTTGAATTTTAACACAACAAATAGATCAACAGTTTAATGAATGTGTAACACCCCAACCCGATAAGGGTAGAAGTGCTACGTCATGGTGACATATCAAAGCAAACACAAGCATACATCTTTAGTAATACAAAGGAATCTCAAAAGTTACAAAGGAAAACCTGAAGTACAAGTTACAAATGAGAATAATAATAAATACTAAGTCTGGTAATGAGCATCTCTTCTAGTCATCTCTAAATCCGGAATAGTTATCAAGGTATGGTCTTCTAAGTCCAAAGTACTCTCCACTCACAACCCAGCTTTCTACTAAAACCTGCCGCAGGAAAAGAAATGCGACTGAGCTACGAGAGTTCAGTGAACAGATATAAAGGTAACAAAGCAGTAATAATGATGTAACGAAGTAAAGGAAACAACTCAAGATGTAATAAAAGTTAGTGAATAAGGAAAAGAGTATAAGGTAAAGAAAACAGTAAAGGTAAAAGTTAAGGTTGTATTAGTATTCTACCACGAGCCAAACAAATCAAAGCAAATCAAATTCTTCAGCATAGTAACCATGTATTCAAAGGGGAGACATCAGAATACCAAATGTAGTAGGAGGCGAGTCCTCAAGTAACCAAATTGGAGTAGCTAGCTCCCAAATATTGTGAAAGGCATGTATTGCACATAGTACCAGACACCAAACCAAATGTAGTAGCAAATCAAATCAAAGCAAAGCAAATCTAGGATGCATCCATACGCCCCTACCCAAACCAATTGAAGATCAAACAAAGGGACGGTGTGGAACATCACTCGACCACACTGGAGTCATGACATTGGTGCACCAATGCCACGGTCATACTACCTTCATGACTAGGAAAATGCTCGGGTATAATACTGAAGGGTCAAAGGCAAATCAAATAGCAAAGTCTAAGTCAAATCAAAGTATCATAATCCAAGGTGCATAGCAAAGGTTCAGGTCAAAGATTCAGGGTTCATAATCAGAGTTTAAATCAAAGGTTCATAGCAAAGGTTTATAGCAAAAGTTAAATTCAAATGGATCATATCAAAGGTTCACAAATAAAAGGGAACATAATAAAGGTTCACAAATCAAAGGTTTAGATAAGCAAGAGTTCATGAGAAACTTGTGAGAATGTCAGAATATCTGTACCTTAGACCGCAAGTGCAAACATAACAGAAACATAAAGATCGGAAGCAAACTCCTTCTTCAGCGAATCTACACGAATTCATGATCGTCTTATTGTTAATAACTTACTTTAAATCAGATTACTCATTTAGTCCGTTTTCTATTTTTAGTAACTTTCCTTTTATAGTAGCTTTCCAAAAATAGTAACTTTCTAAAAATAGTAAGTTTCCTCTTTAAGTAGTTTAACCATTTTATGTAACTTTCTATTTTAGGCAGGTTTCTCGAATTAGTAAGTTCCAAATTTATAAAGCTTCCTGATTTAGTAACTTTCCCGAATTAGCAAGGTTATCCATAATTGGTTACAATTAACATTCAACTAAGTGAAAGTGCTCAAAAATGATTTGTATTATAGATTAGGTTAAATATGATAATATATGATAGTTAGAGTTAAAAGTGTAATTATTATAAAGTTTAAGGCCTAATGTGAAAATAATTAAAGTTAGAACAAAAGTGTTAATTAGTTTACATGTCCTCTTCACAAATACGTAACTCCATTATATAGCATGCAGGCAAACCTTTTTTCTTCGTATGACCTTTTTTACCAAAAGCATTACCGAAATCGAAACAATTCGAAATGAACATGCATGAAATCTCTTTCATTTTGTTTTGATAACCACGTATGACAAGGTTGAATTAGTGTTCGAAAATACCAATTTAACGTATACACCTATTCGACTAATAAACGAAGAAACAAAATCCTTTTATCATTTCATGTGACTAATAAACGTTTCAAATATGACACGACCTGTAGGTTTGAAAACTAGTACATGAATTATAACCCATGATGCATACACACGCCATCCTTTTTCTCATGTCACGACTCTTATGATGTCGGATCAAAACCAGGTTGTGACAAATCTTTGAGCCATTAAAACCTGTCGCGACCCCCTTTTCTTCTTTATTTGATACGATTTGAAACAGAATGAAACAAGCATGTCATTTACTCTTCTTTTTAGCTTGAAATGATTTATGTTTCAACAGGTTAAGGTTTGCATGGGTGTAAGACAGAAGCATGAACAAAAAAGAGTTGCATATCATGATTTTATGTGGAAAGACTTGTGATTTTATGTGATATCTTTTACATATAACTTGTTAACCCTTTAGCTGATTCATATGATCAATTAAAGCAAGAAAACACACGAATAAAAGAGGCCAAATAAGAAGGAAGAAGCAAAGATTGATAGAAATACCTTTTGTAAAGTTCGGTTGGAAAAATAAACGAGAATCAAAGCCCAAACAAACCGAAACCAAAAAATTCCAAAACCTTCTTTGGACCAGCAAACCAACGATCAAAACAACACCTTTTGAGCCTACTTAACACCTTTGATTCGAATGAGAATTGGAAGAGGAACCAACCAGCCGCCATGTATTTGATTAGGGTTTTGTGTGTGATAAATATTTGTGGAATAGGTCGTATGGTTTATGAGAGTAAAAAGGAAGTAGGATACGTATACATTGAATGAAAGGATACTAATTTCCGAATTTTGTGGGATTGATTGACTTGGTAACATGTTATCCTCCTGGAATGAGATATGGGCCTCAACTTAGCTACCTTACAAATGTGATGGCCCAAGGATTGTGTACTTGTAATGTGAAACAACTTTTCGGCCCAAAGGAGAAATAAAACGTGTCATGGAGTCTTGTAGTAGCTTTTGTGTCTTTTAAATGTTAGTTAACATGTTGGTTCAATTATAAGTTAAAGTTTATTGTAATTGTTTTAGGGTTTCAGTAATCTAGGTTTTAGATTCAAGACATTCTTATAGATTCAAAGTTTGAGGGTTAGAATAGGGATTTCAAATGTTTTAGATTTTAGGGTTTTACAATTCTTCCCTTCTAAAAAATAAATTCCGTCCGCGAAATTGAAATGAGAACGAAAACAGAAACACAACTGACTATGAACGGAAATGTGAATGACTTGTTTCTCATGACTCTATCTGGTCGATCAAAATAGCTTCGGTTTCCTCTGAAAAGACATATCGTACTGAATTCAAATAAAAGGAATAATATACCGAACGTAACAGATGATAATCGTATCCCCTCAGAAGAGATACATGGAAGATATAGGATTTGACGGATATTTCGTTCGTGGAATAGAAATAGACAATCAGATGAGAACGTATCGAATTGTAGCAAACATGAGGGCAATTTATATGTTTAACTCTTCAGATTCTCAAATAGTCTCGTCTTCAATATCACCCTTCAAAGGTATTCTCATATACAAACAGATCTTGTTTCCTCAAAATCTAAAATCTCATATCTTAACTCATAGCAGATCATAATGAAACAGATTCACCGAATGTGAAGCGTACATATTGCCGAAAATAGGTGTACTCCTCCATAGTAACCCTTGGAATACTTATGAACAGAAACAGATTTGTTGATCAATCAAATGGTAGAGAGCTCTACAACAAAACTTAAGATTCTTATCCGATGTACAGAGGTCAACAGATGCATGTCGAATATCCAAACATATCAAGTCGTATAACGATGAAGGTAGATTAAACACATAGGCAGAAGGAACCTAAGGTCTCACTAAACGCAAATAATCTCAAACAATGCCAGAATTTCTAAGGTTTCTAAGGCACTCCTCGAAATATCCTATGATCACAATAAGTGCACATTATATGATGTAAGTATTATCACGTTGGTCAGACGTCATAATACTAGCATAATATAAATATGCCCTCATGATGACCATACTTCATCTCAAGTCATGAAATAAGCAGCTTATCTTAACCACCTAACAGTCCATTCTACATCTTAGGGTTGGCCCGAATCAAACATCACTACGGATCGAAATCAGAGAAACAGAGCGTACAAACAACGTAACAGAGCCTAGCAAGTGTCATCAAATGAAGCACGTCGTCAAACGCATCAGGTCTTCCAAAAAATCGTCAAGAATCTCATAGCTAAACCATCATCCAGCATTCGCAAAACGAACACAGAACGAAAGAACTTAAGTCATTCAAAGGATCTTATTATCTGGTAACTGAAACTTAAGTGAATTAAGCAAAAGTGAATTACGTCATCAATAACTTCATCCTTCATAGAATCAACTCATCCAAACATAAATGTTTGCTTCAAAATCCGCCCATTCAAATACATGATCTCAAATATCTTCCATGTCCGAGTAGTCTGTCTTTGATTGTCCATCAACTTGAGAGTGAAAAGGAATCTTAAACTTGAGTCCGGTCCCTCAAACGTTCGGCACCTCTTCCTGGGAATTTGTGGAGTAGTAACGGAAATCTCTGGCATGATCACTGTGACTCCTTCCATCCGCAAATCTACTTCTGCTATCAATTTATCTTAGTATAACTAAAATAAATAGAGAGGCAAGACTGCGTGTCTTCGACAGGTCTTCTAGCATAGCTCCAGGTTTTAAGGTAAACACCGCCGTTGTCGACTCCATGTTATGAGATGAATAGTTCGTCTCCTCCGGTCCGGTTGTCTTGATGCTCAACTGTAATCTCTACGTGCTGCATGTGGTATAATCGAGTCCCTTCTCAGTTTCTCTCTTCTTATATTCTTCTCCCATGGTAATGCCTATCGCGAACATCTCCTACTACTCTTCTAAAAGATTTCTAGCTCCGATAACTGTCTTCAATCTTGGTCCTATTGTGGGAAGCTCTGTCTCCGCAGAGTATATGGCATTGTTGTATGTTACAATCTCTGAACGCCAATCAAATCTACTCTTCCAGAACAAGG
The DNA here is from genome assembly GCA_030686995.1 of Artemisia argyi. Lineage (NCBI taxonomy): Eukaryota > Viridiplantae > Streptophyta > Magnoliopsida > Asterales > Asteraceae > Artemisia > Artemisia argyi. Next base: position 151,680,995 of record CM060680.1, on the reverse strand, counting down.
GTTATTCTAACTTAATACGAGAATGATCTCTATGTTCCTCTTTCGTCTCTGAACACAACACAATGTCATACTATGACAATTTGTCTAAATACTCGTGAAAACATAATTTTATTAGCCAATACAATTGGCATCACTAAAATTCATAATAACTATGACGAGTAAAAAAGTAGCTTCAGGAATCATCTTAGGGAAACTTCACATGCACTTCACGTCACCTTCCTTCTTCTTCACGAATAAAACTAAAATACTTCACAGAGGTCACCTTCGGTCATTAACCTACTTCTTAGAAGTTCTTGTGATTTCTTCTTCAGTCTTTCCAAAACTAAAAGATGTAATCCGATACGGAGTTTCAAACGTAGACCAAATCAATCATTGATACGCGGAAATGGATAATGATTACGGATAATGCTACGGTTAAGTTCACGATAGTCGATACACCGTCACATACTTCTCTCTTTCTTCTTCATAAACCAATAGGAGCATCCCAAGAGAAACACTATGGTGAACAAAATCATATTCCATCAGCTCCTTCAATCCCTCAACTTCTATGGCACAAAGGTTTCATCAACTAAGATCAGTTTAATGCCAACTCTACTCCTAAGCAGGAGGGTATACCAAGGGGTTCATCAGAGAACATCAAAAAAAATTCGTACAACAAAATACTTCCAATGCTAGAGCTTTCAAGGGTGGACACTAATAGGTGTCAGGAGGAACTTGACACTCAAATGGGGTCAGAGTCTGTGCTTCCATAGCAGAATTAATCTTAACATATTTAAGTGGCTGAGATTCATCATAACAAAAGTAGGGTGAAGCAGATTGTGAAAGGTCACATATCAGGTACGATAGTCTGTGGTAGCTTTATTAGGAGCCAGCTAATCCATAACCAAAAGACCTCAAAATCAATTATATCAAAATAAATGGTTTCAAAAAACGAATACGGTTCAAAGGTAGACCAAATCAATCATATCAAAGGTAAACAGATTCGTAGAACGAATATGGTCGTCAAAACATACGGATAGTTCAAATATCAGAGTCAAGTACAGGGTTCATCAAAAGTGTTGATAAGCGAACATTTCAAAGTGTTAGGATCCTGTTTAGCTCCTTAGTACAGATGATAGGTCGAGTGTGTATCATCGATAATACGAACATCGTATGGTTGTCAAAAGTGAGATGTATGGAATATCAGTTATCAGCATCATCATGCTCAGTTAACAAATCCATACTGAGATAGTATTAACATCATATCCTTCCAAAGGAACTGATTGGCAAACAAGGTTCATCATTCAAAGGGAGGGAACAAATCTTCCTACCTATATCCGAGGTTATAAACTACCAGAGTTCTCATAGGAGTATTAATAGATTATGCATAGTCAAGTAGTATCAGATGATACATTTTATGTCCAGCATAAGTAATGAATTCAAAGAATGTGTCAAACACATTATGGTTGAATGACCTTCGGGATGGTCGGAAGGTATCAAGCTCTTTATCAAACAGATCGGAATCGGAGATCAAAATCAGAAGGTGAAACTTAAATGGTGTAAGGTATCCATGTAGTTTCCAAGGTATTCCAACCTTACTTGGTTACTAAGCTTAGGTTGCAAAACTTTCTAACCTCCGAATCAAAAGTTCTTATAAGGTTTAACTAAGGATAAAGGCACGAATCAGAGTGATGTTAAAACAATGCTACTTGCATAGATGTCCTAGTCTACCCATTCCTCATTGGTGATAACTTAAGTTCCTATGGGGAGATCCTAAAGTAAATTTACAAAGGTTATCTTATGAGCGTCTACAGTGGAAACTTAATGGTCCAAACTCCACAGGTCAAGGTTTGATGTACTACAAGTCGCAACCTGCTCTCTGATACCATAATTGTAACACCTCAACCCGATAAGGGTAGAAGTGCTACGTCATGGTGACATATCAAAGCAAACACAAGCATACATCTTTAGTAATACAAAGGAATCTCAAAAGTTACAAAGGAAAACCTGAAGTACAAGTTACAAATGAGAATAATAATAAATACTAAGTCTGGTAATGAGCATCTCTTCTAGTCATCTCTAAATCCGGAATAGTTATCAAGGTATGGTCTTCTAAGTCCAAAGTACTCTCCACTCACAACCCAGCTTTCTACTAAAACCTGCCGCAGGAAAAGAAATGCGGCTGAGCTACGAGAGCTCAGTGAACAGATATAAAGGTAACAAAGCAGTAATAATGATGTAACGAAGTAAAGGAAACAACTCAAGATGTAATAAAAGTTAGTGAATAAGGAAAAGAGTATAAGGTAAAGAAAACAGTAAAGGTAAAAGTTAAGGTTGTATTAGTATTCTACCACGAGCCAAACAAATCAAAGCAAATCAAATTCTTCAGCATAGTAACCATGTATTCAAAGGGGAGACCTCAGAATACCAAATGTAGTAGGAGGCGAGTCCTCAAGTAACCAAATTGGAGTAGCTAGCTCCCAAATATTGTGAAAGGCATGTATTGCACATAGTACCAGACACCAAACCAAATGTAGTAGCAAATCAAATCAAAGCAAATCTAGGATGCATCCATACGCCCCTACGCAAACCAATTGAAGATCAAACAAAGGGACGGTGTGGAACATCACTCGACCACACTGGAGTCATGACATTGGTGCACCAATGCCACGGTCATGTTACCTTCATGACTAGGAAAATGCTCGGGTATAATACTGAAGGGTCAAAGGCAAATCAAATAGCAAAGTCTAAGTCAAATCAAAGTATCATAATCCAAGGTGCATAGCAAAGGTTCAGGTCAAAGATTCAGGGTTCATAATCAGAGTTTAAATCAAAGGTTCATAGCAAAGGTTTATAGCAAAAGTTAAATTCAAATGGATCATATCAAAGGTTCACAAATAAAAGGGAACATAGTAAAGGTTCACAAATCAAAGGTTTAGATAAGCAAGAGTTCATGAGAAACTTATGAGAATGTCAGAATATCTGTACCTTAGACCGCAAGTGCAAACATAACAGAAACATAAAGATCGGAAGCAAACTCTTTCTTCAGCGAATCTACACGAATTCATGATCGTCTTATTGTTAATAACTTACTTTAAATCAGATTACTCATTTAGTCCGTTTTCCATTTTTAGTAACTTTCCTTTTATAGTAGCTTTCCAAAAATAGTAACTTTCTAAAAATAGTAAGTTTCCTCTTTAAGTAGTTTAACCATTTTATGTAACTTTCTATTTTAGGCAGGTTTCTCGAATTAGTAAGTTCCAAATTTATAAAGCTTCCTGATTTAGTAACTTTCCCGAATTAGCAAGGTTATCCATAATTGGTTACAATTAACATTCAACTAAGTGAAAGTGCTCAAAAATGATTTGTATTATAGATTAGGTTAAATATGATAATATATGATAGTTAGAGTTAAAAGTGTAATTATTATAAAGTTTAAGGCCTAATGTGAAAATAATTAAAGTTAGAACAAAAGTGTTAATTAGTTTACATGTCCTCTTCACAAATACGTAACTCCATTATATAGCATGCAGGCAAACCTTTTTTCTTCGTATGACCTTTTTTACCAAAAGCATTACCGAAATCGAAACAATTCGAAATGAACATGCATGAAATCTCTTTCATTTTGTTTTGATAACCACGTATGACAAGGTTGAATTAGTGTTCGAAAATACCAATTTAACGTATACACCTATTCGACTAATAAACGAAGAAACAAAATCCTTTTATCATTTCATGTGACTAATAAACGTTTCAAATATGACACGACCTGTAGGTTTGAAAACTAGTACATGAATTATAACCCATGATGCATACACACGCCATCCTTTTTCTCATGTCACGACTCTTATGATGTCGGATCAAAACCAGGTTGTGACAAATCTTTAAGCCATTAAAACCTGTCGCGGCCCCCTTTTCTTCTTTATTTGATACGATTTGAAACAGAATGAAACAAGCATGTCATTTACTCTTCTTTTTAGCTTGAAATGATTTATGTTTCAACAGGTTAAGGTTTGCATGGGTGTAAGACAGAAGCATGAACAAAAAAGAGTTGCATATCATGATTTTATGTGGAAAGACTTGTGATTTTATGTGATATCTTTTACGTATAACTTGTTAACCCTTTAGCTGATTCATATGATCAATTAAAGCAAGAAAACACACGAATAAAAGAGGCCAAATAAGAAGGAAGAAGCAAAGATTGATAGAAATACCTTTTGTAAAGTTCGGTTGGAAAAATAAACGAGAATCAAAGCCCAAACAAACCGAAACCAAAAAATTCCAAAACCTTATTTGGACCAGCAAACCAATGATCAAAACAACACCTTTTGAGCCTACTTAACACCTTTGATTCGAATGAGAATTGGAAGAGGAACCAACCAGCCGCCATGTATTTGTTTAGGGTTTTGTGTGTGATAAATATTTGTGGAATAGGTCGTATGGTTTATGAGAGTAAAAAGGAAGTAGGATACGTATACATTGAATGAAAGGATACTAATTTCCGAATTTTGTGGGATTGATTGACTTGGTAACATGTTATCCTCCTGGAATGAGATATGGGCCTCAACTTAGCTACCTTACAAATGTGATGGCCCAAGGATTGTGTACTTGTAATGTGAAACAACTTTTCGGCCCAAAGGAGAAATAAAACGTGTCATGGAGTCTTGTAGTAGCTTTTGTGTCTTTTAAATGTTAGTTAACATGTTGGTTCAATTATAAGTTAAAGTTTATTGTAATTGTTTTAGGGTTTCAGTAATCTAGGTTTTAGATTCAAGACATTCTTATAGATTCAAAGTTTGAGGGTTAGAATAGGGATTTCAAATGTTTTAGATTTTAGGGTTTTACAGAATGAGTGTATAATGAATGTGAAAATGATGTATCCTTAACATAAATAAGACCTTAGACCTCTTTATAGACTATTACCCACAGAAGAGCTGGACCAACTGTGATCACTGATAAAGACTATTAACCATAGAAGATCTTGACTAAATGTGATATCTCATGGAGCAGGTAACTAAACCCACTTGACATTTCTGGACGGGTTTTGCCTAGAATTCTAGCCATGATGTATATTTATGGGCTTATGGTAGATTCAAAAGTGCAAAAACCTTTTCATAATAAAGAAAGTGCTCAAAGTGTTAAAGTGAATGAAATTAGAAGATTGAGTCTTTACAGGGTTATAATTTTAATGGTTCCGGTTCCCGATAATGCAATAACCTTTTCATAACAAATGAACAGACCACCTGAATGAAACACACCATGCCAAACTCATTCAGACATTATCAAGAATATCTGGTGTGCCTTGATTACACATTATCCTAACATGTGATCAATTAGAAAAAATAATCGTTGTGGAATTTCTTAAAATTGCAAATGATTCAAATCAATCGTGATATAAAAATTAACTAAAAGGGTTTCCTAATTGTTGAAGGGCTTGAATTTAATGTGGTTTTTTACATTTTATAAAGTGCCCGCAATAAAAAAATATGTAATTAAAATCATGAAAGTAGAAATAAAGAAATAAGTGAACACATTTCTTTAAACTTCCTGGGTAAGCTTAATAGTGGCGATTTTTGGATGATGATGATGATGAAGGGTTTTCTGAATGATGGTTTGATACTTTGTGCATGAATAAAATCCTGGTGCGTTTCTTAATGTGTAATTGGGGTGGGTTACAACTAAGGGTGAGCAAACGGACCGGATGGACCGGACCGACCGACAAAACCGACCGAACCGGACCGAGACCGGACCAACCACATTCGGTCCGGTCTCGGTCCATGGTTTTTCCGGTTTTCGGTCTTCGGTCCGGTCCGGTCTTGGCCGGTCCGGTCCGGTTTTTGGACCATGCTCACCCCTAGTTACAACTGGTATCATGAGGCTTACATGAGAAGATTTAGTGCGTTTCTCATGTAAGCCTCATGATACCAGGTTCGACCCGGGTGGTTCAACCGGTTGAACCGTTCTGGTAAAAAAACTGGTCGATTTAAACCGGGTCAACTTGCTAGGTTGGATCGAAAACGGGTCAAATTAAACCGGTTAAACCTGTCGGGTTTGAAGCGTCCCGGGTCAACCCGGTTTGTGATTTATATTAATTGGTTGTATTTAATTTGGTAGATATATTTTTAATTAGTTGTACAATGTGAATAAATCATTGTACTTTTAAGTAATGGGGTGCTTTAATAAGAGTATTAATTACATTTCATAATTTCCTTTAATAAATTTTTTTCAAGAATTCCACTTTTTAAGATTGACCATTTTTCCTTTATATATATATATATATATATATATATATATATATATATATATATATATATATATATATATATATATATATATATATATATATATATATAATCAACACTTATGTTTTTATATTTAGATTTTGCTATACTTGATTTTTTTTTTTAAAGTTTGATTAAGGGAAGTTCAATTTTAACTTTTAACTGACTAATAAAAATGCTCTATTTTCAAATGGAGCTTCCCCATTAGTCTAGTTTCAACTTATTTAACATTACTGACACTTTTAATTGACATACAAGAATGTCTATTTTCAAATGGAACTTTTATTAGAGGCAATCGTGGAGCTTGAAATTTATATGTGGGTGGGCCAAAAGTAAACAAAATATGAAATGAGAGGGCCAAAATTGAAGAACCTAGAAAAAATACTCATGAAATATTACCAATGGTTTAAAAACAGGGTCACTAATCGATCTGGTCGAGTCACCGGATCAACCCGGTTTTCCGTTAAACAAAAACAATAATTTGATTTACCAAATACCTATAAAACATGTAATACTTAGAAAAATCCAATATCAATCACACAATAAGTTTATAAAACCTATTTTACTCTATTATATATTTACAGTAAGAAATGCGCTATTTAAATGGTCTTCAAATCAACGCCATTTATTTATTTTATTATTTATTTATTTATTTGGGTTTATTTATTTATTTTTTTGGGTTTATTAGAATACAAAATACGTACAATTCAATGATAATACAAATTTTAAACTGAAATCGCATTGCATTTAGTAACGGTTCAACCGGCCGGTTCAAATTAGCTCGTTTTTCTCCAAAAATAGTTCAATTGATTGAACTGGCCGAGTCGAACCGGATTTCAAAACATTGAATATTACTGTGTAAATATACATTAGTGGGGCAAACTCTAAGCTCAACCAATGACAAACTTCTTGTCTAACTCAATCCATATCCGCATATGATGTGATTTGAACATCTATAGTATAGGCTAAACTCGTTATTTGAGCATGTTCCAAATTGAGGTGCTCATGCGTTTTAGAATTTGCCTCTCCAGCAACGACAACCAAATCAGAACAGTAACAAGTAAGTATCCGAACTCAACAATCGAAACATGCATGTTTGATACCTTCCAACTAACAAGCTCCATATTTCGGTCTGTTTAAATGTTAAGAGGTTAATATAGATGTATTCATGTTAAAATTGTCATCGAAAATAATATCTGAAATGTGAATCAGTAAATTGGTTTAATAAATCGATAGTCATGATAATGGTTTTTTTGTAATGCATACAATTTCTTAAATACTTTTATGCATAATTATATCTTTACAAAAAAAAAAAAAAAAAAAAAAAAAAAAAAAAAAAAAAAATGACTACATAACCAACATGTCCAGTTGGTCACCTCTTGTCAAGTGTGTGTTTCCTCCTTCGTATTTTCACCATCGAGTTACTCCAACAAATAGCTTTTGTGCAAAGACTCAAACACCAAGCAAGTACTTTGAAACAACTGCTTTATGCTTTCCTAAACCACAACACCAGTCTCTTTCTAAATCTTGCTTGTTGCTGGTGAAAATACTGAAAGTCTTCCTTCGGCAATAACTTCTCTCGTTAATTTGTTCTTTAAGACAACAAGAGTTCCTTTATACGACCCTTTTGTGCCTAGAAGCCTTGTACTAATCTCCAACTCATCCTGCCAACAAAGTATATTTTGGAACATAAGCATATATAAGCAAACAAACGCATCACAGAAAACAACTATTCTAAGCAAATGGTTTTTATATTATGCAAGACGCTCATGATTCGTCATCCACTTAGTTCATAAAATGTACGAACACATTTTTAGTAGCATTTCCAAGCTACTAAATTGCAGTTCCAATATAAATTACGCCTTGTAAGATAAAACTCTAAGCTGGGAAAGCCAATTTCCATGTCCTAGATTTGGAAATGAAGCAAAACGTGTTTCATATATATTCTTGCAGACAAAAACCAGTTCTAACGCTGCTATTTACCGATCGAGTTCACCTTTGGGTGTCAACAGACCCTTTCCAAGGATCAACCCTTGGCGATGTTCAACTGTCACATTGTCACAGTGACTTTTCGCTGAGAGTTGAGATCGAACACATGCCATTCTCTCAAGTAGCTAGGCTCTCCTTGACCGGATTAATTATGCATTTATGCTAAAAGAATAGTATGCAATCTAATATGGAGTACTTAATAGCTAACTCTCAAAACTAATTCACATAGATTTTTCCTCAATTTCACTTAAAAGACAAAAATGAATCTCAATCAAAACTAGTTTTGTCGCAAATACTTCTATATACAATACCGACCCCCGCTTAACAAAAAAGGAACTTACATTATGCTTGGCCATAGAGAGGTAAGAAATAGATATATCCACAGAAACATGTTTAGGTCCATCCATTCTATACAACACACTCGCACCAAGATTATCTACTATTGTCGCAGTCGCTCCCACAGCCAGATTCCCGTTCCTATCCTGATTCGCTCAAAAGTGTCATAAACTAAAACTTATCAAAACTAATACATCTATACAAAAAATAAAAATAGTAATAATATAATCAGAAAGTAATTTAGCATACAGTTAGACGACGGGGAACAATGAAAGAGTAACAAATATAACCGGGTTGTAATTGTTCAAGTCTTAGGCCTTTAAGGGCAAACGTTTCATAGAAGCTGTCCACGCCATCGGGTAGTCGAGGAGGGATAGTGAGTCCAGTGACTCGATCTGAATCTTGTTGCGTTACTTGGAGATATTCTCTAGTTCTCTTTTCCATTGAGGACTCAATTCAATTCTAATCTAGTGGGAATATAATCAAGTCAACTAACACGTTCTGCCAACTTAAGACACTTTGATGTAGCACGTTTTCATAAAAAAAACAGCAGACCACTATTATAATATTGGGTAAATTACAAATTTTCTCCCTAAGGTTTGTCAGTTTTGCACTCCCCCACTCACTCCCAAACTTATATTACAAATTAACAATGTCATTACTGTTAGCGGATTATATTCATGGGCTTAGCCCGGTTATTACTCCATTAGCTTGTATATATTTGTATTGGCCCACGTTTGCATGTTTTTATTGTACGATATTATGAAATCATTGAGATTCAGTTTTACACAGTTAATTCTCTATACCACACTACACACTCACATAAAGGTCACTGGTTTCTATTAGTTCTATAGCCCCAACTCGTAAGACGATATTGTTACTCTTCAAGTTACTTTATGCAAAAGACCAAAAACAAAGACACACCAAACTCAAGTATTTGAAGCAAACTGCCTTATGTTCATCTAACTATAAAGATCAATCTGTCTTTAAATTCTGCTGGTTGATAGAGAAAATAATGAATGTCGTCCTTCAGCAATAATCTCTCCAGTTACTTTGTTCTTTAAAACAACAAGAGTTCCTTTATATGACCCTTTTCCGCCTAAAAGCTTTGAAGTAATCTCCAACTCATCCTGTCAACAAAGTATTTCTTCAAACATAAGCATATAAACAAACAGCCTTATCAGAAAAAGTGTCTCTAAGCAAGTGTGTCTTATACAAATGTGTCACTCTTGTCATCATTTAATAGAAATTACACTTATAAGTAAAACACCTCTTATTTTAAGGCTTGGAAAGCCAATTTGCGTCTCTCAAATTAGGAAACAAAACTAATTTAGTTTCGCATATGAACTGTGAGATTTCCGTCTTCCGATTCTAACTCAATATTCAAAACCACAAATTACACGCTTTTAAACCCCACCGAACTACACCAAGTATGCAACGCAACTAGAGATAACTTGCTTACCAAATGCCAAAGTGTGTTTGGCAATGTGTTTTGAAACTGATAATGCGATATAGAATACTCCGAATAAGATGATCTCTAGTAAAAAGGATTGTACAAGACAGTGTTTGATTTGTTTGTCTGAAAGTTGTGAAAATCACAAAAATAGTTGTTTAAGTCTTGATTAGACGTTTTACATTTATGATAACCTTTAAATCATTGCGTAGTCAGACTCAATATTGTTGCAACTACTTCTCAATAGATAGTTTGACTTTGACCCCTATATAATCATAAAACTACAATGAGTTTGACCATAATCAGACATTGTAAACTTATTATCTAAGATTAACATATTACCAAGCCCCCTAAATGGAATATAACTTACATTGAGCTTGGCAGTAGATAGGTAAGAAATAGACATATCCACAGTAACATGGATTGGTACATCCTTTCCATACAATGCACACGACCCAATCTTATCTATCAAATTTGCGATCGCACCAACTGCAAGATTCCCATCTCTATCCTGATTTCAAGAAAAAAGATCACAGCTACAAATATGCTAATAATGAAAGGAACATATAAAAAAAGCAAATCTTATAGGCAGTATGTATGAATATATGACAGTGTCTTACAATTAGGCGAGGTGGGACGACGAAAGTGCAGGTGATGAAACCGGATTGGAATAGGTCAACTTGTATGCCTCTGATGGCAAACTCTTCATAGAAGCTGCGGGAGGTTTCGGGTCCTAAGGTAGGGACGTTGAGTCCGTTGACCCGGTCGGAATCTTGTTGGGTTACTTGGAGATATTCTCTTGTTTTCTTCTCCATTACAGAATCTATCCTTTCCTATTTGGCCAGCATGAGTCGAAAATATATGCCACACTGACACTCTTCACCTAGTATACTTAAATACACTTTCTAAGTTTTAACTAACTTTTCTTGCTCTTGATAATGGCTACACACCAAATGTACTATTAATACTCAAATACTAAAAAAGAAAAAAAGTTAAGCTCTCTTGTTCTTGGCCGGCATGACTCAGCATTTACTAACATAGCATGATTAATTCCATGTCACATGTCAAATGTTGTCAGCTCCACGTAAGCACTACTAAGCTTATGGAACAAAAAATTCGGCAAGGATTTTTTTTTGGCAAAAAATGAAAGTATCTTCATTGAAACATCAACAAAGTTGAGGAGCGTACAGATACAAAAACTTGGAGAAAGATCCCAAAGCAATTGACTGTACAACATTACTACTCGCTAAACCATTTGATATGAGATCTATCTCAATGAAAAATGCAAATAAAACAACATATGATTGAACTAGGCATTCTCTGAAAATTAAGAATATTAATCCTTTAAACATATGCAATAGTGATGATGATGTTGAAACTTCTTGTAGAAAGTTTAAATAAAACTTGATCAATATCTTCTAAATAAATATGAACATCCCATTCTTATTTTCCATAACAATTTTATGATTTTCAGAAAAATCATTGGTTATACCGAATTGTCATCCTAACTTTATCTTATTGTCTTATATATTGAGTTATTGACATTCTATATAGATCAACTTAAAAACAAAACAATGGTGTATATGATCCAAGGCTTGAGCACCTTTGGTCCACTATAGTATGGGCTTAATTTAGATGATTTATGATAGGGACTAATTGAGTTAGTCAATCTCTCAGCAAAAGATAAATTAAGGAATGAAATTTTAATTCTTCTAAAACTACTAACTTTACTCAAACATTTTTCTTCTCTCTTTCATCAACAGCAGAGTACATAATTTATAATGCAAAAATAAAATAAAAAATAAATAAATAAATATATAAAAAAAAAAAAAAAAAAAAAAAAAAGACACACACACACCTGATGCATGACCTCCTAGACTTTAGGAACAAAACTAACAAATAAACATAAACATGGGACTAATGCATGAAGTGGTGGTTAACTCCTCCTCTTCCTAAATGCATGAAGTGGTGGTTAACTCCTCCTCTTCCTAAATATGAACGTGCATGGAAACTAAATAAATATTAAAATGGTTGTTTGACTCGACTGTTTTGTTTGGACTTGGTCTTATAGCTTTAAGCACATATCAATTTTTGTGGGCTGAGCCCACATTGGACGAATCAAAATAACGGGAAACTCAATCGACTAGGGTGTTTTGGCGCTAAAAACCATATGAGATGCAAAATCAAACTCATAAATCATAACATTTTAGTCAAAAGTAGTAAAATGTTTCTATCTCCTAAGATTCCTGTCACTTTCATGAGATCTGTAAGCAAACTCGGTTTGTCGATAAGGAGAATGGTAACATCCACAACCACAACCACGTCTGATCCTCATGTAAGTACTGTCGATACACCCCGTGTTTTATCTCCAATGAGAGTCTTGTCTTTAAATGTCCGAGGTCTTGGTACGTTAGATAAAGTCAGGTGGGTTAAGGAGCTGAAAAGAATGGAATGTCCTAGTGTGATTGGTTTGCAAGAAACTAAAATTAAGGATGTGGATGACGCGTTGGTGATGTTGGGTGTTATGAGCCCAGAACAGGGTTAAGATAATCAAAGACCTAACTACGTACCAATTAAGGTTACCGGATATCACTTGGAATCGTGTTATCACTTTCCAAAGTAAACTATTCGACCCTAATGCCTGGGTATCACGAATATCTACTTGGGATAAGACCAAATGTTGTTAGTGATTTAGGCACAAAATCAATAACCCTTCGTGTATAAGTGTTATATGTTTTCTGTGTGTCTCCTCATGCATAATATGATTTCCTATTTATAGGAAGATACTCATGGCTAGTCAAATGGAATTATGAGAATTAATCGGCCCATTAATCTCCACATAATTATCCCCATTATAGCCTAAAATAGTGGTTACTTGACCAGTTAAACGAGGTCATAAGTGTAGATGTAACTGCCATTTGAATAGGTCAAATCAGTTATATAACCTTCAGCAGAATCCACTTATCACTAGCAGTAGAATCACTGCTCAGCAGCAGAGTCATACTGTTAGCAGCAGAATTGCTATCAGCAGAATCCTGATGCTAGCAGCAGGATCCACTATCAGTGGAAACCAATACTAGCAGCAGAATCCTACACAACCACTATTTGAGTCAGGATGTTCATGGACCTGATGGGTGTACACTCCGTACCTCCAAGCCCATTACCAGGTGTGAACCAATCCCACCAGTGCACTAAATTTTCCAACAATCCTCCCCAAATTTAGTTCACTACCTTTGCATGAAAATAACCATAATACAAAACAAGTGCATAAACGAAAATATCCTGAGGATTGAATTTTCATATTAGTACATTACACGTTCAAATATTCGAGAATCAAGGTGTTCTAAGAATTGAACCTTTCAACCCATTTGAATACCTGAAGATAAAATACACACAAGTTTTCAAACACTTAAACACTCCTGACACTATACAAGCCATGTGTCCATATCCAATTTCATAAATGTTGTAAAAGCTAAAAGTCCATAGCTTCCTGAAGCGGCAAAACTTCAACATTTACATAGGTGGTTCCTCTTTATTCATGCTCCTGCCAAGCACTTTTTCAAAGAAAATTAACCATTAAGAAGAAGTGACTTCATCCTCCTTTCCAGCAGGTTCCAAGCACAAACCTTGGGATGTTTGTAAAACATGTGCTTCAGTACACTGAATGTTCAGCTTTCCACATTGAACTCAGCTCCCAAGTTTCCTCAGGAGGGAGTTGGGTGTCCTAGCATTCAGTGACCAAGTTGGACTTTAAACCCATCCCTTTAGCAGACTTTATAACCAAGTCTCTAGCAAGACCCTTCGTCAAGTGATCAGCTAAGTTCTGTTGAGATCTAACAAACTCTATAGAAATCACCCCATTCATGATTAGTTCACGAATCATGCTATGCCTGACACCTAAGTGTCTAGACTTCCCATTGTACATCTGGCTATAAGCCTTTGCCAATGTAGCAGCACTATCACACCGGATAGAAATAGATGCTATAGGTTTAGGCCACAATGGAATCTCAAGAAGCAAGTTTCTCAACCATTCAGCTTCTTTACCAGCAGATGCTAAAGCCACAAATTCAGATTCCATTGTTGAACTGGTGATACAAGTTTGTTTCTTGGATGCCCAAGAAATTGCACCTCCACCAAGTAGGAATACCCAGCCACTGGTAGACGAATTGTCTTCAGTGTTACTGATCCAACTTGCATCAGTGTAACCTTCCAACACTGAAGGATAACCAGTATATGAGAGACTATAGTCCATAGTTCTCTTCAAATACTTCAGTACCCTCTGAATTGCTTGCCAGTGCTGAGCACTAGGATTACTAGTATACCTGCTCAGTTTACCCACAACAAATGCAATGTCAGGCCTTGTACAAGTCATGGCATACATCAGGCAGCCAATCACCCTGGAATACTCAAGTTGAGATATAGCTTTGCCATTGTTCAGTATAAGCTTCTCAGTGGTATCCATGGGAGTACTCACTGGAGTACAATCAAAGCAATTAAATTTCTTCAGTACCTTCTCTATGTAATGAGACTGAGAAATTGATATACCATTGCTTTCATGTTTGATCCTTATACCAAGGATAACATCAGCCTCCCCCATGCCCTTCATGGAGAACTTTGATGACAAAAATTCCTTTGTCAGGTCAACCTGATTTTGGTCAGTACCAAAGATCAACATGTCATCAACATATAGACAAATAATGACTCCTTTACCAGATTCATCAAATTTGCTATACACACATTTGTCAGCCTGGTTAAGAACATAACCATTAGACAAAACCACTTCATCAAATTTTTGATGCCATTGCTTAGGTGCCTGTTTGAGTCCATATAAGGACTTAATCAGTTTACACACCTTGTTTTCATTGCCAGGCAAGATGAAGCCTTGAGGTTGGTTCATATAAACCTCCTCATCCAATTCACCATTCAAGAAAGCTGTCTTCACATCCATCTGATGAATAATCAGATTGTGAATTGATGCTAAAGCAATCAGCAGTCTTATGGTACTGATACGTGCCACAGGGGCATACGTATCAAAGTAGTCTATCCCTGACTTTTGTTTAAAGCCCTGAATGACTAGTCTAGCCTTGAACTTTTCAATAGTTCCATCTACCTTCATTTTCCTTTTGAAAATCCATTTGCAACCAAGAGGTTTGCAACCTGGTGGTAGATCAACCAACACCCAAGTGTTGTTCCCCATGATGGATTCAATTTCATCATTTATTGCTTCTTTCCAGAAAGCAACATCTTGGGACTTCATTGCTTCTTCAAAAGTTTTAGGATCATCCTCAACAATGAAGCAATAGGAGTATTGGTCAGAGACCTCATTCCTTGTACCTTCAATTAAGTATAATTGAAACTCAGGTCCAAATGACTTTGGAGTCCTGAATCTTTTGCTCTTCCTGAGCTCAGGTTCAGGTTGTTGAACCACAACCTCATCAGGGGCCTGAGATGATAAATTATCAGGGACCTCTGAAACTCCATTGTCATCAGTTCCATTTGGAATCCTGTGACTTGGTCTAGGGACTGATGAGAATCTATTCTCATCAAATAGTGCATCCCTTGATTCAATTATTGAATTAATTGAAACATATTCATTAGGTTCAATAACATAGAACCTGTATGCCTTGGAATGCTCAGTATATCCAACAAAGATGCAATCAATGCCTCTTTCACCCAAAGTTTTTAATTTTGGATCAGGGAGTCTTACAACAGCCCTACAGCCCCAAACCCTAAGATAATTCAGGTTGGGTTTCTTTTTATTCCATAGTTCATAAGGGGTGACTTTGTTCCTTTTATTGGGAACCCTATTTAATAAATAGCAAGCTGTTAACATAGCTTCACCCCAGAACCCTTGACTCAGTCCTGAATAGGACAACATGGAATTAACCATCTCCTTCAGTACCCTGTTCTTTCTTTCAGAGATACCATTTTGTTGAGGAGTATAGGGAGCAGTAGTTTCATGGATTATACCAACAGACTGAAAGTACTGAGTATCCATGTACTCACCTCCCCTATCAGTCCTGAATCTTTTGATCAGGGACCCAAGTTGCAACTCAACTTCTGTTTTAAATACCTTGAATTTATCTAATGCTTCATCCTTGGTATGTAATAGATAGACATAACAAAACCTAGAAGCATCATCAATAAATGTCACAAAGTACTTCTTGTTCCCTAAAGAGGGAGTGGCATGCAAATCACACAGGTCACTGTGTATAAGCTCCAAGAGCTCAGTCTCACGTTTTACACCCTGAAAGGGTTTCTTAGTAATTTTGGTCAACATGCAAGTTTTACACTTTTCAGTGTCCATGTCAAATGTTGGGATTAACCCATCCTTAGACATATCTTGCATCCTTTTAAAATGTACATGGCCAAGTCTAGCATGCCACAAGGTAGAGTCATTCAGTTTAGAGGTTGACATAAAGGCTGAATTAACAATGTCAGTGACAATATTCAGCCTGAACATTTGATCACACAAATAGCCAAAACCAATAAACACACCATGTTTGGACAAAATAAATTTATCAGATTCAATAACTTGTTTATATCCATGATTATTCAAAACACTACTTGAAACCAAGTTCTTCCTTATATCAGGAACATGAATAACATTAAACAAAGTTACAATCTTTCCAGAACTAAAACTAAGATCTACACAACCACGACCATGCACCAAGGCTGTTGACTCATTTCCCATGTGAAGAATAGATCCATCATTCAGTGACTCATAAGTCTTGAACCAGCATCTATCTTTGCACACATGAACAGTTGCTCCAGAGTCAACCCACCACACAACATCATCATCCTGAACAAAGTTAGATTCAGATACATATGTAACATAATAAACCTGAAGAGATTCATTAAACATATTCTGACCTTTCAGTGAGTTGGTTGGACCACCACTTCCTGAACCACTAGTGCCTGAACCATTGGATTTACCTCCAATCTTAACACCTTTGCAATCCCTTTTAATGTGATCAGATTTGCCACATTTCCAACAAGTAGGTGTAGCCTTCTTGTTAGGATCAGCCCTTGTGTCATCTTGATGTTTGCGTTTGCCTTTGTTGTCATTGTACCTGGTGGAATTGTTATGTTCCACCATATTGACAACAGATGCACCAGTAGCATTGCTACTCTTTGGCTTGTCATTGTCCTGCGCCCTGAGAGAATCCTCAATACGCAGATGACTACCCAACTGAACAAGTGTCAGTTCCTCCTTCTTATGTTTCAAGGCATGCTTGAAATCTTTCCAAGTAGGAGGGAGTTTGTCAATGATACAAGAGACTGAAATAGCCTCATCCATGTTCATTTTGTGTTGTGTAAACCTTCCAAGTATTCCAAGAAGTTCATTGTATTGTTCCATAACTGGTCTTGAATCAGTCATTTTGTAATTTGTGAAATTACTTACAAGAAACTTTTTACTTGAAGCATCCTCAGCCATATATTTGGCATCCAAGGAATCCCAAAGTTTTTTGGAAGATTCAACATTCTGATAAATGTCAAAGAGAGAGAGACATACCATTGAGAATTAAACCTCTGCAAACATAATCATCATTCTCCCATTTGCTTCTTGCCCTCATCTGTTCCATAGTAGCAGCATCCCCATGATCTTCAGGAATGGCAGTATTAAGAACATACACAACATTCATGCTTGATAGCAAGAAGTGCATCTTCTTTTGCCACCTTCTAAAGTCAACACCTTCAAACTTTTCCAATTTGGAAAAACTAGCAGCCATATGCCTCATAGCAGCAACCATTGATTATCACCAAATAGTTTACTTTGATTGTTGGGTGTTATGAGCCCAGAACAGGGTTAAGATAATCAAAGACCTAGCTACGTACCAATTAAGGTTACCGGATATCACTTGGAATCGTGTTATCACTTTCTAAAGTAAACTATTCGACCCTAATGCCTGGGTATCACGAATATCTACTTGGGATAAGACCAAATGTTGTTAGTGATTTAGGCACAAAATCAATAACCCTTCGTGTATAAGTGTTATATGTTTTCTGTGTGTCTCCTCATGCATAATATGATTTCCTATTTATAGGAAGATACTCATGGCTAGTCAAATGGAATTATGAGAATTAATCGGCCCATTAATCTTCACATAATTATCCCCATTATAGCCTAAAATAGTGGTTACTTGACCAGTTAAACGAGGTCATAAGTGTAGATGTAACTGCCATTTGAATAGGTCAAATCAGTTACATAACCTTCAGCAGAATCCACTTATCACTAGCAGCAGAATCACTGCTCAGCAGCAGAGTCATACTGTTAGCAGCAGAATTGCTATCAGCAGAATCCTGATGCTAGCAGCAGGATCCACTATCAGTGGAAACCAATACTAGCAGCAGAATCCTACACAACCACTATTTGAGTCAGGATGTTCTTGGACCTGATGGGTGTACACTCCGTACCTCCAAGCCCATTACCAGGTGTGAACCAATCCCACCAGTGCACTAAATTTTCCAACAGGTGAGAGGAATATGGAATGGTAGTGGTTTTGGGTTTGCTAAATCTGAAGCTAATAATCGTTCTGGAGGTATTTTAACTATTTGGGATGCGGATGTCTTTGTTAGAAAACAAACTATAGAAGAGTTAGGATTCTTGGCAGTTGTTGGGGATTGGAAAGGAATTAAAGGTAATGTCGGGTTTATTAATGTCCATGGACCACACACTTGTGCTGAAAAGAAGGTTTTTTGGAACCATCTTTTGTCAGTTACGTCCACGGTTGATGTGGCTTGGTGTGTTTTCGGGGATTTTAATGAAGTTACATGCTCTGAGGAGAGACTCAATACTCAAGTAAATAGCACAAGTGTGGCAGATTTTAATGATTTTATTAGAAGTTCTTGTCTTATTGATTTACCTTTGGATGGGAGGTGTTGGAACCATAGTTTTACTATTTTATCAAGTCTCGGTCATTTGTAATAATAGGTTGCTTTAGTTATTTATTACTTACACTTATGCAATGTCTCAAGTTTACTAGGCTTAAGTTTTATGATCCATGGGCCTTAAAAGCCCACACGTTTTGGAGAAAGGAAGGAGAGGGAGTGTTGCCCTAGCTCCTTCCCTATATATAGTATGCTTAGGTCTATGTAATACTTGGTTGGTTAATTGAAAACATTAAGGAAACTCTTGCATTTCACTTTCACATACTTCTCTTAATCATCCCACTCTCATTCTCATCTCATTTCTTACATAATCATACTTGTGTTTACAAAATGGTGACCTAACAAGTGGTATCATTCGCCGGAAGAAGGTGTAGTTTTGTTTTCATTGAGTTTTTCTTCTCAAATTCGTTTTTTTCATACCGAATTTTTTGTTAAATTTGAAACTTTTGCTTTGTTTCTTGGTTTTTCTCACATATTTGCTTACAAACTTGTGTTTACAATCAAAACAAACCATAAAGTTTCAAACTTTTGCAACAAAATTCGATTTCTCATTACTTGTACTATTTTTCGAGATCTTTTTCAAGTTTAAAATTTTTCATAAAGTTTTCTACTTTCCTTAAGATTTACTCATTTTATTCACAAAAGTACAAGTATTTTGAAAGAAAAACGAATTTAAGGATTGCTTTCTTTGAAATACAAAAGCTACTAAGTATCGAGATCTTCATAAGTACTGAGTATCGAGATCTTCTAAAAAGTGCACTCCCTCGTCTTCGTTTGTGTGTACTCGGTATTTTCTTTCTTGTATAAGAAAGTTAAGTACTTCGACTTTTGGGAAAGTTTTCGAAATTGTATAATTTCGAAAACCAAGTTTCGCTATTTCTCGAAGTTTATCGAGAAAAGTGGTTCAGTATCGAAATCTATTTTTTCGAGAAACTTATTTTTTATCGAGATCTTCTTTCTCGATAAATTATTTCACAAGGTTCTCGATAAGTTTGCCAAGGTTCTCGATAAGTTTGCCAAGGTTCTCGATAAGTTTGCCAAGGTTCTCGATAAGTTTGCCAAGGTTCTCGATAAAATTTCACCAAGGTTCTCGATAACATTAACAGTTTCGATAATTTGCCAAGTTTTCGAAAACTCTTTAGTGAAATTGTGTTTCTCGATAACTGGTTTATTCTACACTTTCTACAAGATCCATTTCTACACAAGTGTTCGAAGATGTCTCAGCCACCTAATTACTACTTTCCTCATATTCAACAACAAACACCTCAGCAGTATCAACAACAACATTACCTTCCGCACCAGATGAATCAACAACCTCCTAAATACAATCCACAACAACAATACCTAATGATGCAACAACAGCTCATTCCTCAACAACTACCATATCAAGTGCCACAACAAACCACTCAGTTTTCCTCCAAACAACCTCACTGGTTTGATAGAATGTGTGAAGTTATTACAACTCAACAATCCCGACATGAGGCAGGATCACTTGAAACACCTCCAATGCTTACACCTGGTAATTATGTGCAATGGTCAAGTCGATTCCTACGATTTCTTGAACTCAAGAAACCTCATGGGCCATTCTTGAAACAAGTAATACTTGAAGGACCATTTGAGTGGCCTACACGATTTGAAGCTGGTGATCCAAATGCAGATCCTCCACGTCCTCCTGGTGATAGACCCCTTCCAGAAACTGCACTCACTGAAGAACAGAAACTACATCGTGAAGCTGATCAGTATGCAATGGCTTATATACTTCAAGGTATACCCAATCCGATCTATCGCAGTGTCGATGCTCAGAAAACGGCCAAAGCAATGTGGGAACACGTTCATCTCCTCATGGAAGGCACTCAATTGAATAAAGATGACATGGAATCCAAGCTTTACATGGAATACACTGACATCACTATTGAACCTGGAGAGTCACTTGAATCATACTATCATCGTTTCACAAATGTGGTTAATGATCTGGAACGTCACAAAATCACTGTACCAAGGATCGCTGTGAACTCCAAATTTGTGGGTAGTCTTGGCCCTGATTGGCATAAATATGTGACATTTGTTCGTCAAACGAAGAATCTTCATGATGCTCCATATGGGTTGTTGTATGATTTTCTGAAACACCATGAACCTGAAGTGGAAAAAGATCGAGCTCTACGAGGAGGATACACACCAACATCAACACCAAATTCCTTGGCTCTCGTAGCTCAATCTCCCTATGCTCCACCACCAATGTCTAATCATGCATATGTTCAAGAGCAGAACTACTTCAGTTATCCACAAACTTCCACCTCGAACCAAATGGTCCCTTATGATTCATCTCCACAAGATTCTTCTACTCAACTTGTTCCGTCAAACAACAATGATGCTGTGTACTACTCCAACTCCAATGATGATGACGATGATGACTTTAATACGTTGAATCAGGGACTTGCTCTTATTGCTCGTGCATTCAGCAAATTCTCCAACAAAACAAACAACCGTCAACGTTCATCTTCAAACACAAGAAATCAAGCTGTTGTTAATGATGGAAGAGTGGAAATTCAGAATCGTAGCTATGGTCGATCTGGTTCAGGAAGCTCTTCTGGAAACTATGGGAATGGTCAGAGGTTTAATAACAATACCGGGTTCAGAAACAACTCAGCATCTCCTCAACAAAGGTCTGATTCAGTTGCTACAAGAAACTCCAGCTCAGGGAATGCAGTTTGGTGCTACAATTGCAATGAACAAGGTCATATAGCTACAGCATGTCCCAAACCGAGAACTCGAGGTAGTAAGTTTCACAAGCAGGCATTACTCATGGCTCTTCAAGATGAAAAGGATGGACATTTCCCTGAACAAGACAACAACTTCATGGCAAATGTACACAATGATGATGACATGGAAGATCTGGAAGCTAATGCAGCTGTGATGCTTATGGCCAACATGCAGGAATTTAAGCTCAATGATTCAGGTCCAGTGTATGACACTGACGGCTTGTCTCAGGTAAATGACCTTAATGCATGCTTTATTAATGAAATAGTCTCACCTTCTGCTTCTGAATCAGATACGGCGCAAGTTGTTCCATCTTTATCATCTTCATCCTCTCAAAAAGATGAACAAATAAGCACAGTTGTCATATTTGATGATGACACAGTTGTTTCATTTGATGATCCAATTGAGAATGATGAACATGATAATTTAGAACAACATGAACCATCATTTGATCCAGACCCTGACCTCATATTGTTATCTAAACAACTGGATGCTCAACAATTGCAAATACTCAAATGCAACGAGAAAAACAAAGTTTTAAAAGAACAAAATGCGTCATTTGTAAGAGACATTGAGTGTTATAAAATTCAGCTTTCAAATCAAGATGAAAAGATTAAACACACTAAAAGTTTTGAAAAAGCTTTTCAAGATTCTTACAACAAAGAACAAGATCTTCAACGCAAAATACAAGATTTAATTGAGTCACACGGAAAGTTGATTTCGAAACTTGAAAGTGAGAAGGGTGAATTAAAAAAACAGGTTGAATGTCTTCAAACTGAACTTTCAAAAACAGAAATAAAATTGTCAAGTTGTCAAAAAGATTTTCATGAACATAAAATACGGAAAAGGAAGTACATAGACAACTTACTCGGTGATATTGTTGAACTTGAAAAACAACTCAAAGAATTTCGTCACATTGTTTACAAACACGGGAACTCTGTCACAACAATTCAGAAATTTACTTTAAAACCGAAACCCAATTGCGGTTATGCACTTGGTGATTACAATTCAATGTTTCTACACACGGCATTCAAAGAAATTCCAAAGATTTACAGTATGGATTATTTTCTTGATAATACGGTTGTGCGTGCTGTTGTTTTTGATACTGAGGAGGAAGAAGAACTTGAAGACGAGAGTCGATCTAAAATGAGTCAAGTTCAATATTGGACACCATATGACTATTCAAAAGCTCCTCCACTTTCAAAATCTTTTGTCACTCAAAAGGAATTACCTGAGAAATCATGGTTTATCGAAGAGTCATATGTTTCATCTCACAATGCGGCTCCTGTCCCACCTGTAGCACAAACAAATGGTCCTTTACCATCATCCGGTGAACTTACACGTTTACCAAAATGTCGTGTCTTAAATTATTTCAAAACCTTTATGGAAGACATTGATATTTTGGAGGAAACAATTGAACGCAATTCTGAAATAAAAATTGAAACTTTTCAATCCGCTTACGAGCGAGAAAAGAGAGATATTTTTCAAAAACAAATGAAACCAATTGTTCAACACCTCCGTCTATGTGCTACACGATGGGATCAGGAACTTCAAAAGGAGGTCAAAAATATGATAAACGTTTTTGATACTGCTGAAAATGAGATTTTGGTCCAAAAGCTACAAACTAAAGTTTTCAAAAATGATGCCGATCGACTCTTGGAACAAGTTCTCTGTGCTGATATTTTGTCTGTTATCATGAATGATCTTTACAATTCTGGTACTTCTTTGCTTAAGCATGATCATTGTGTTGATAATATCTTGTTGAATGAGGAAATTGAGACACTTAAACTGGAAAATGAAAAGTTGAGAATTAAAAATGATGATGTGACAAAACAATTTTCAAAAGAAATTTGTCAACTCAACCAAAGGCTTGAATGGTGTCAAGCTACAAGTCTTGAAAGGGAATTGAAGTTTCAAAGTCAAAATGTTTCAAACTCTTGTCAGATTTGCAAAAACTACGAGTCCTTAAAAGGTCGATGTCTCAAATACGAGAAAGAAATTGCGGATTTAAAAATTGAAAACGCCGAATGGCAACAAAACCGCGACGACATCAAATATTGCAATGGTTTACTTGAGTCTGAAATTCAGGACAAAAATCACATCATCATTGATTTGAAAGAGAAAGTTAAGCTACTTCAAAAAGGAAAAATGGTTGACACCACGGTGATAGCACCAGGAATGTATCAAATAAACAAAACTGATAAAGGAAACGTTGGTCAAAACACTAATGTTGATACCTCCACTTCTACAGGACTAGTCTCCACTTCTAGCGTTAGCAGACCCAAGCGAAAAAGTAAAAAGAAGAATAGGATCTTGCAACGTAAGAGAGGACACCTAGAAGCTCAGGAAGTAGAAGACCAACTTAGGACTTTGAATAAAACTCATGTTGCATCCGATTTAGATTCTAATCTGTCAAATTGTAATCAAAATCTAAATGTAACGAATGATGAACCTTTGAATGTTTTGAATATTAATGCATCTTGTGTATTTTGTCGTAAAAGCGTATCATCTGGTGATCATACAAAATGTTTAGCTAATTCTCTTCTCAATCGTCATAAGAAACGTAGGACACGCATTCCTTTTAGGCCCCCTAATGCCTCTAAGTCTAACTTAGGAAAGCCGTCTTCTACGGTTTCTAATGATATCCCAGTTACCCCCACAGGTGCCGAGAACAAATCTAGGACTGAGCCAACTACTAGTGCATTTAATATTAAGAAAGCAAAAACTAGTTGGAACTGGCAACGTTGGTTACAATACAAACCAGATTTTAAATGGATTCCTAAATTGTTAATTACATGTGTTACTAACCAACAGGAACCCGCATTGTCTTTGGGTTCCACCCTTACTTCTGTTCCACCCGTGTCTTCTTCTGGTGCTGCAGGTGGTACAGATTGTTCTCTGGATTGTTGATAGCGGATGCACCCGACATATGACAGGCAATCTCAAACTGCTACACAACTTTGTCTCAAAGTTTATAGGAACTGTCAGATTCGGGAATGATCATTACGCTCTTATAATGGGATATGGTGACTACATCAGCGGTAACATTGAAATTAGTCGTGTTTACTATGTGGAAGGCCTTGGTCACAACCTTTTCTCTGTTGGTCAATTCTGTGATGGGGATCTAGAAGTTGCATTTCGTGAGAAAACTTGCTTTGTTCGCGACCTACAAGGAAACGATCTAATGTCTGGCTCACGCGGCTCCAATCTTTATACAATATCAATGTCAGATATGATTGCAACATCTCCGATATGTCTTCTCTCCAAAGCAGAGTCAACTAAATCTTGGTTATGGCACAAACGTCTTTCTCATTTGAATTTCAGAACCATGACTGACCTTGCTCGTTATAAACTTGTCGATGGATTTCCAAGATTCCGTTTCACCAAAGATCACTTATGTCCAGCCTGTGAACAAGGAAAAAGTACTCGTGCTCATTTTCCGTCTAAACCTGAGCAAAGTACGAATCATGTTTTACAATTGCTTCATATGGATTTGTGTGGACCAATGCGTGTTCAAAGTATCAACGGTAAACGGTACATACTCGTAATTGTGGATGACTTCTCCAGATGGACTTGGGTTTATTTTCTACGAAGTAAAGATCAAGCTCCTTCGATGATCATCACCTTTCTCACCAAAATTCAAGTTCAGCTTCGAAACACAGTACGAATCGTCAGAACTGACAATGGTACTGAATTCAAGAATCAGACACTTCGGTCTTACTATGAGAAAGTGGGAATTGAACATCAAACGTCTATACCTAGAAGCCCAGAACAGAATGGTGTGGTTGAAAGACGCAACAGGACGTTAGTGGAAGCTGCTAGAACTATGTTGATTAATGCTCAATTACCAGATTACTTATGGGCAGAAGCTGTTTCAACCGCATGTTATACTCAAAACCGTTGCATGATCACAAAACGTCATCGCAAAACACCATATCAAATTGTTCACAAAAGAAAACCGAACATCGATTACTTTCATGTATTTGGAGCACTTTGCTATCCGAAAAATGATCGTGATGATTTAGGAAAACTCAAAGCTAAGGCTGACATCGGAGTGTTCGTTGGATATTGTGAAAATTCCAAAGGTTTTCGGATATGGAATCGTCGTACAAAAGAAATTCAAGAAACCATTCACGCTAATTTCGATGAACTCACCCAGATGGCTTCTGAGCAACACAGCTTAGGACCCGAATTTAACCGTCTCAACTCTCCGGCATCTTCAGCTGAACCTTTACCACTTAACCGCAAAGAATTAGAAACCTTGTTTGCTCCACTATTTGATGACACGATTGAATATCGTCCTACTGAGGTCTCACCAAATTCCGCTGCTCAACCTGATCACATTCCAGTACCAGACTCACCTCAACAAACTTCAACAAGTGTTGAGAGAGACGGTCCTTCAATTGTATCATCTACAGTAGAACAAACTGGTTCTACTCCCTGCCATCCAGCTGAAGATCCAACACCACAATCAGTTCCACAACTCGCAGAGCATGATCCTGATGCGTTCATTAATCCGTTTGCACCAGCTACTACAGTTCCTGATATAGCAGAGTCGTCAACACGCAACTTGGATCCTGCCAACATGCGAGATTCATATCAACTACACCCGTCAACACACAAATGGACTCGTGACCATCCACTAGTCCATATTATTGGCCATCCAGATGCACCAGTCATGACAAGACAACGACTTCACACCGATGGTGAAACTTGCATCTACGCACTCACAGTTTGTCATGAAGAACCCAAGAACATTAAAGATGCAATGACTTATGACAACTGGATTGAATCTATGCAAGAGGAATTTCAGCAATTCATAAGACTAGAAGTCTGGGAATTAGTTGAAAGACCTGACGGAGTCTTTGTCATCGGGTTAAAATGGATCTGGAAGAATAAACTTGATGCAGAAGGAACAGTCATCCGCAACAAATCACGTCTGGTAGCGAAAGGATACTCTCAACTTGAAGGTCTAGACTTTGCTGAATCCTTTGCTCCAGTGGCACGACATGAAGCTGTTCGGATCTTTCTGGCTTATGCTGCTCATAGGAATATGGTGGTTTACCAGATGGATGTGAAAACAGCATTTCTGAATGGAGAACTCCGTGAAGAAGTTTATGTCAGTCAACCTGAAGGCTTTGTTGATCCTGAGCGTCCTAATCATGTCTACCGACTCAAAAAGGCTCTCTACGGACTCAAGCAAGCCCCACGGGCGTGGTATGACAAACTGTCTACTTTCTTATTGGCCAATAAATTTTTTAAAGGATCAGTGGATCCCACACTATTTACAAAAACCTACGGGGAGGACTTACTTGTTGTTCAAATATATGTCGATGATATCATTTTTGCCTCAACAAAACGAAGTTATTCTAATGATTTTGCTAAATTAATGAAAGATAATTTTGAAATGTCCATGATGGGTGAACTTACGTTCTTTTTAGGATTACAAGTTCATCAATCACCCCGTGGAATTTTTGTACATCAGTCCAAATATGCTCTTGAAATATTAAAGAAACATGGAATGATGACTTGTGATACTTATAATACACCAATGGGTTACACCACAAAACTAGATGCTGATTTACATGGGACTCCCGTTGACCCTACCAAATACCGAAGTATGATTGGGTCCCTCATGTATCTCACAGCTAGTAGACCTGATATAGTTTTTGCTGTCTTCATGTGCTCACGTTATCAGTCAAGACCAACTGAAAAACACCTCAATGAGGTCAAAAGAATCCTTCGCTACATAAAGGGAACCATTAACTTGGGGATCTGGTATCCGAAGGATTCTGGTTTTGAACTAATTGCTTTTTCAGATGCTGATCATGCAGGATGTTTAGATACACGCAAAAGCACATCTGGTGGATTACAGTTTCTTGGAGACAAACTTGTGTCATGGCAATCTAAGAAGCAGGACTGCACGTCTTTATCATCTACAGAATCTGAATACGTAGCCATGTCGGCTTGTTGTGCTCAAGTCATCTGGATGAGATCACAACTTAAAGACTATGGCTACCTATTCAACAAGATTCCTATCTACTGTGATTCAAAGAGTGCAATTGCTATCTCCTGCAACACTGTGCATCATTGCAAATCCAAACACATTGATCTCCGTTATCATTTCATCAAAGAGCATGTGGAAAGGGGTACAGTTGAACTTTATTTCGTTGGAACTGAATACCAATTGGCGGACTTACTTACCAAATCCTTGGCACCATCCAGGTTTGCTAGTCTAGTTCACCAGATTGGTATGCGATGTTTGACACCAGAGGATCTGGAAAAGTTTTTAAAATACCACTGATCGTCAAACATCACAACTATCATTGTATAATATTTATCTTTCTTTCTTTCCTATAAACTTTACAAAACCCAAAAAGATTTTTCACAATTTTATTTTTTTCCTTAAAAAAAAAAAAAAATAAAAAAAAAAATAAATAAATAAATAAATAAAAATGCAAGTATATCGCTTCCATTCAACACCTTGTTCTTACTTTACAAGTGTTGAGGGGGAGTCTCGCGTAAATTTCCTTCACCAATTTTTAAAAAAAATAGGTATACTTGCATATTTCTCATAAGCTTTCGGTTCGATGTGTGTGCGGATGATTTATTTCTATTCACCTTGTCTCATATGGTTTTAATCTTCATTGGTTAAAAGTACTTAATAGTCAAGGGACCATAATTGTCAAAGTCTTTAAGGTTATTAAAACCTTAAGTACACTAGTTTGTTTGCTCTATAAGTACAAGGACTAAAAGTGACAAATTACTCAAAGTTTCATAAGTTAATAAACAAACATACCGTACAAACCATTCCACCATTTTTTCCAAAGTTTTTAAACATCTTAAACCCTTTCTCAAAACCCACGGCTCAAAATTAATCAAGAACACCACGACTTTGATCTTTAAATTGTAAGTTACTATGGATTCAATAGAGCATTTTACACATAGGATCTTGATTAATTGGTGTTTCAATGGTTTGATTTCCTGTTATCATGAATTCGAAAAATAGGGTTAGTTTTTTTCGAAATCACGAGTAACCCACTGAATGGGTTAATTCCTGATGGGGTTTGCTCATGTTACTTGTTTCTTGCAATTTCCCATCATGTATTACCTCATAATGCCAAGGTTGCGTGGTTCTCGATTTCAAAAATTTGGGTCGAAGTGGGTTGTTTAGATTCTGTGGTTATTGAGTTGATATTATTGGTGGGATATGTTTGGTCCCTCACGTACATAATCAATCTTGCCTTGATGTTTTTTTCTCTAATCTTACATGTTTCTCGATAATTTGTGAATGCCTCGTTTGAAAGTTATCGAGAATTTCAAGTTTCTTGTATTGCATGATTGGTGACAGACAAATATCTGTGGAAATGTGTTTTATGGACAATACTAAGGCCTAATCTCATAAGAATTCGAAAATATTCTTGTATAAGAATATTTTCGAGAAAAATGTGTCTTATCGAAATCCTTGATACATTATCGAGAAACTTAATTTCTCGATAAAATCAAGTTTCTCGATACTTTGGTTAAAATGTTTCGAGATCTCACTTTCTCGATAAATTTTTTATCAAAATCATTCTGGTGACTCAAGTTTTTCTAAATCTTAAATATCTCGATAAGTTTTTTCGACAAAAGTTAATGTTTCTCGAAGATGTCACTTTCTCGATATAATGTCAGTTGTCGAAATCTTTCAAAACTTAACTTTCTCGATAATTTTTGTTTTCTCGATATGTTGTTCTCGATAACATCATTTTTTTTGGAAACAAGTTATCACTATAATTGGACCTTGATGCATGTTTCGAAATCTTAGATCAATGATGTGATTCATTTGTGTGATGTAATGTGATAGTATGGTGAATTGTGCTTGTCTTGTTGTGTTTATTTGCCATATGCATTATTTGACTCAGTCTTAAATGACGCATTTGTGCTTAATTGTTTAAGTAGATATCTGTATCCAATATCTAAACTGTGCTAACTCATAACACATTTTGGATGTTTGATTTATGGTGATACTTCTCAGATAAACATGGCTGAACACACTGAGAACGTCGCAGAACAACTTCTTCCATTACTCACCTTGGATGACATCACTCCCGAGAACTACAATGTCACAATTGGCAACAACAATCCCAGAGTCGATTTCAATAAGTTGAATATCACAGAGAAATCATGCAAGATTGTGAAAGATATCCTACTGGCACATCCATGCAAACCACTTCTCACCTGCTCTACTTCAGTTCCACTGTTCTATCTTCATCAGTTCTGGCTTACTGCTCAGACCAACTTGGATAATGAGTCTTTCACTGTTACCTTAGATAGCCAAGAATACTCTGTAGATCATGACGTTCTTCGAACAGCTCTTCTCATGCCACAAACTGACAACGAATTTGCTCCGATACTACCTGACCTGGAACTTCTCGACTTCTTCATTGAATTAGGATATGAGGTTGATGATGATGAACCTCTAATCAAGCTTTCCAAATTCAATGTCAAGTATATACCTCAGCCTTGGAGAACATTCTGTTTATTGGTTGTTAGATCTATTTCTGGAAGGAAAAGTGGTCATGAACATCCAAGGCTCGAACACCTGCAAACATTCTGGGGAATGGTGACTCTGACACCAATTGATTTTGCAATTCCTATCATGAATGATATCATCTACAGTATTCAGACCGACCGTGTGAAGACTATGATACCATTCACCAGATTCACCAAGCTTATCATTGAACATCTCTGCAAAAGTTCTCCAGAATACATCAAGAGGATGGCTGATCCTAATGAGCCGAAGCACCTCGTCGAGGACGACTTCCCCACATTATTCATCAAATCAACCACTTCCGCTACCAAGAACAAAGGTATGAGGATTCCCGAATACCTTCTGAATGACAACATTAAGAATAGGGCAAACTTCAAGTTGTATGATCTGGCTTACAAAGGGGAACTGGAAGAAGCAACTACAAAGACTCGTAGCAAAGGAAGCGTAAAGTCTGGGAGTACCACGAGCACCACTGGATCACCGCTTACAAGATCTAAGTCTGCTTCAATGGCAAAACCCAAGACCACTACCATACCTAAACCTACATCCAAACCTAAACCTGCTACCAAACCAAAGAAGAAGGCAACTCCTGAGTACTTTATTCGGGATGAACCTACTCCTTCACCTTCTGACAACGAGTCTGAGTTCGATACAGAATCTGACGAAGAAGAACCAGACTATGAACTGAGATACAGAGCACCTGATGAAGGATTTCCAGCTATAGAGATTGCAGTACAACAAAGTCTGGAAACATATGAAGAAGAGACAAGGAGAAGAAAAGGAGTCACTATCAATGAGCCAAATGATGATGAAGATGCACCAATCGTTGAACCATTAGTTGATAAACGCAAACTTAAGAGTATAGTTGTCGACACTAGAGATGAAGAAAAGCAGCTTAGGAAAGAACAGAGGAAAGCAAGCCTTGAAAGCCGACTTCTATCACACCCTCCAACACCACCACCTATTGATCAGTCAGAACATGTAGGGGCTACAAGCAGTATGATTCCTCCAACAACGTCAGAATCAGCTCCACAACCTGATGACAACGTTAAGGATACAGACAAGACTGAAGATGTCCTCATGACAGAGACTGCTACTTTAGAGGAGAATGTTGGCGGTCAAGAGAACTTAGCTACGGATCAGGAACATGAATATCTTATTACTCCAGAGTTTCTTGCACGAGAAGCAGAGGAAGCAGAGGAACGTCGTCGAAAGGAAAACGAAGAGAAGAACGCGTTCGACACCAACATGTTTCTTAAGTCATCTTCTCAGCAGACTTCCTCAGCACAACCTCCACCTCCTCAAGACTCTCCGCCAAAGGATCCAACTCCTCCTGCTTCTTCTTCAGACTCTCACAACGAGTCTTCATCTGAATCATCACCAGAGCACTCATCACCCACACCATCTGAAACCGCATCTAAACAGCATTCGATCAATGAACCAAAACAACAAGTTGATCTTCAGGAGCAAGTGAACAAACTCACCGACATGGTTACCAAACTGACTAAACAAGTTGAGGAATTCCAGGATTCTACGCAGCTGATTGACAAGTTCTTGAAATCTGATTACGAAGGTTTTATCAGAACTACAACACATGATTTTCTCACTGATAATCTGGTTGAGATGATTACTCCTGAAGTTGCAAACCTTCTCAAACCAATCAATGACAACTTGGATCACAGAATTAGAAGTGTTACGAAGAAAATGTTGTCTACTACACCCTTCACGCTTCACACCGCAAAATCCTCTACTGTGGCTCCAACCGTCCAAGAATTGTCTCTCAATGACATGCTTGTCAAAATCTTCGACAACCTTGCCACCAAAACCACACAGACAGCTGAAGAAAAAGGCCTGTATGATGCTATGGTAGCTTATATGTCAACTGAGTCATGCAAAGATGCTGCTGGATCCCGAAAACGGACAAGAAAAGATGAAGATCCTGACCCAAACTCCAAAGGCAAGAAACCGAAGTCTGGAACAGGTCCCTCATCCTCTCTACAACCACAGAAGGACTCCACTCCTCCTGGAACTCAACAACAACCCTCTGCTACTGGTGTTGGTCAAACCGAAGATGAAGAAATGTTCATGGAACAAACTGATGACTTCCAAGATCAACTTGACACCGATGACCGTGCTCCACCAACTCATGATTCTCATGCTGGTCCATCATCACCGTCCAAAGCCAAAGACAAAGATGCTACATCCAAGTCTAAGAAATCCAAGAAGAAAACACGTCATTCATGGCTCGACAATGATGACAATCCTCAGAATGATTGGCTGACAGAAATGGTCCAAGCTCAACCTCCTCTGGAAGAAGAAGAACCTCTTCCTGGTAACACTCTTCAGTTCACCCAGGTCATTATGAAGGATCTTCACATCAACAAACTCACAAAGGCGGAGCTTAGGAGAATCAATAGGGATGCACAAGAATTCCTCAAGAAAAGATCTGGAAACAAAGTCGAATACGAATATCACATGCAGAATATAGCTAGTGCAATGTCTGCCGACTTTGACTGGTTAAATCCTGAAGTGAATATCGATCTAAGTTCCAAGAATCATGAAAAACCTTACTTCACCGACTGGACCAAACCATTACCGTTGAAAGGATTTCCTGACAAACCGAAGATACCTTACAGCTTCTTCTTCAACAAAGATCTTCGTAACATCCAGCTCACTCAAGAGATATCCAAGAAGAAATATGCTTCCTCACTCACAATCTCAGTACCAGCCGCTAGATACGAAATTCCAGCCATTGAAGAAACCACCCGTATTTTCAGCAACTCCATCGTTGCTTACGACAGAGATGCTCTACACGGAATTCAACATTGGCCTGATCGTCGTCGTCTCGGTTATACAAGCAGATTAGGAGAAACATCATTGGAAAATGTGAAGCAGAAATCAAAGATCATCGCTATCTTGGAGATTCAGCAGTCGAAACGGTTTAACTACTTATTCATGCGTGAAATTGTTGTTAAACGACAAGATGAAAAGAAGTACAAGTTCTCCGAAGCAGACTTTCCCAACCTTTATCTCAATGACATAGAAGATATGTATCTTGAAAAGGTTCAGAATAGAATGCGCGGATTCGATAGAGACGTTCAGTACAACTTCATGGCATCGCTACTTCTTTACATCCGACGACTGATTGTTCAAGAAAGAGTGGAAGATCTTCAGCTTGGAGTGGAAAGTTACCAACAAAAGATCAATTTGACAAAGCCACAGTTCTACTTTGATGGTCTCTATGACACACCACAGTTTACTCTCATCCAAGAACCGTTTGGTTTCACATACATCAACAGCAAAAAGCTACAAAGCTTCATGAGGTTCGATGAGGTACATAAATTCTGTGATGTTACACTCAAGTTTGTTCGTGATGGGTTTGTCAAAAGGTTGAATGATGATCGACGTAAGATAGCTAAGGGGGAACAACCTAGATGGAAATCCAGCTCCAGAAGACAAGTTCGTAACTTTGTCTTAAAGATTGAAGAACGGTTATTTCGACGGGAACAGATCAGACGACTGGAAATCTACATCGGTGCCAGACCATCGTTTCCTGTCAGAAACTTCGAAAGACCAGAACCTCAGTTCACTAACTTCAATGCTCCACTTCCAGACGAAGAATAACTTGGTACATTTGATCATATTTCTTCAATATCAATTGTTTCAGTGATTGAATCATTTTTTTTATTATGGTTTGTGCACACATAACAGTGTACAACCCGTGCTTGTACTTAAAGGACCCTGAGGTACGCTTCAGTGCCTCAATCCTAAACATAAGGAGCGAAGGCTTCTTACTTTTGAGTAGAATTAATCAAACATTTATGATTTTTCATAATTCTGCTCAAAAGGACAAGTATTTCACCTCAATAAGACCTAATCACTTGTTGAGGGGGAGCACTTGTCAAAACAAAATACTTTGTTCAACATCAAAAGTTCTTTGTGAGTCTCCCCGTAAGACTCAAAAGGCATATTTTAATCTAAAAGTTTGTCAAAAACACCATTTTATATGCTATTTTTGAGGGGGAGAAAATGATAAAGTGATTAAAATACACGAAGTCAAAGCTTTAAGTTGTATCATGTGCGAGCTAGACTCAGTATTAACCCAGGAATTGACGAGATAATACAAGTTAGTAACATCGAAAGGACTTATCCTCGACGGGTAATAACTTCAAGTTAGTTACTAGAGCTAGTTGTCACCTAAAAGCTGACAATGCATCTCTTTAACTAACCACGTAAGCGTGTCTCGAAAAGGATATGTCTTAGTAGAAATGTACCGTCTCGAGAAACTTTCTGTGGACTTGATCAGGCCGGGTAATAATTTCAAGCTAGTTTAACTAGTGATGTAAGCGTGTCTCGAATCGGTCGTGTTCACAGAAAGTGGATCAATTCAAAAGTGTTTGCTCCTCCCGCATGTGCAAATTTATTAAATACTTATGAGCACATGTGCAGGGGGAGCCCTTCAAAAGTGTACGCAAAACTCTCAAAGTGTTAACCAAAATATTTGATTATTACAAACACTTTGAGAGATTTTCAATCAAAGGTTTCTTGGCTACTGTCGGAGTTATAAGGTGATTAAGATAGGAATATCCGTCCTATGATCCGCCAGAGCCGGAGGGATCTACCCAAGGACATCTCCAATAGTTAGAATTAGAAGTCCTTAGGTATGATACGAAAAAAGGAGAAATGAATGAAAGGAAAAGAAGGAGTTGAAGAATTAAAAAGAAAAGTAAAGTAAAGGGTGAAAAGAAATAGCCCTCCAGATGATTCAACCTTAGGGCAGACACCGGGTTCAATACGTATGCTACTGGTTGTTGCTAAGGCGACGCCGGTATTGAAGATTAAGTCGTCATGGACCCAGTGACGCAATGCACTAAACCTTCTTAACCATTCAAGTTCTCTTAAAAGGACTTGTTTCATTCTCACAGGGGAACCCGCGTAACCTATCGACCCATCTCTTAGAGACGGTTGATATTGAAGAAGGACATCCCCAGTCTCCGCATAGGAAACCTAGGTGTGCACTTATTGAGTCTAGAGCCTTGAGATACATCAAAGATCTCTTAGGAACACTTAGTATTTCTACGACTGGTGTTCTACATCAATGGGCATCAGTTGTAAACTATCGAGTCCTTCGCAGATCTTAGCAATCTGCCGAGAACGTTTATGAGAGGATTACGTAAGTATTTCTCAATGATTGAACGGAAACTCCTGTCAGGGTCAACATCAAACAGCCTTGACAGGTCACTTCGGTAACTCCTCGTGAGTTACGCTTAGTGTTTGCGGTGGTTCCATTACGGTCTACAGTCGTGGAGTGATCCCCAGCGACTCACCCAGTCATTGAGCTACCTAGTAGGTCTCGTAAGCTCCTTCGGGAGTATCTGATATGGGAACGGCCTGGATAAGGATTAGAAGGAGTCTTCACACTATGCTGTTGACGAGCTCTAACTCCTTATCTGTAAGTACCGGTTGTTTTATTGCTAACTGTTTACTCGCAGGTACATCACTTCCATGATGGTAGATTCCAACATGCTCATACATACATCTTGAAGTCAAAGAAAGCTCCCCCAAAGATCAAAGCAACACAAAGTTCAAAGAAAGATTCTACGCCAAAAAGAAGAATCTACAAAGTATAAAGACAAAGATCTCAATACATGAAAAGGAACTTCTTGTACGTGAAAGTCTAAGTCCAAAGATGTATGAGTATGTTGGAATGGAGCTCAACCACCACAGACGTAGGAGTGACGAATGGCAGATTACTTCATAAAATTATCACTACAATATCATCAAAGAACAAAGTCAAAGAGCAAAGTACATCCATCATTATTCTTATCATTTCTGAAGACGTCTAAAGCTATGAAAGTCAAAGATAAAGATGAAGACGTCAAGCAACCACGATGACCGACCCTTAGGGGGAGATTGTTGGAACCATAGTTTTACTATTTTATCAAGTCTCGGTCATTTGTAATAATAGGTTGCTTTAGTTATTTATTACTTACACTTATGCAATGTCTCAAGTTTACTAGGCTTAAGTTTTATGATCCATGGGCCTTAAAAGCCCACACGTTTTGGAGAAAGGAAGGAGAGGGAGTGTTGCCCTAGCTCCTTCCCTATATATAGTATGCTTAGGTCTATGTAATACTTGGTTGGTTAATTGAAAACATTAAGGAAACTCTTGCATTTCACTTTCACATACTTCTCTTAATCATCCCACTCTCATTCTCATCTCATTTCTTACATAATCATACTTGTGTTTACAAAATGGTGACCTAACAGGAGGAAATTCACTAGGGTAGATGATAATGCGCTCAAGTTCAGTAAATTGGATCGTGTTTTAGTACGTGAAGTCTTTTTAGACCTATGGCCATCATTGGTGGTGGTGGCATTGGATAGGAAACTTTCAGACCACTGCCCTATCATTCTCAAGACTCGTAATGTTGAGGTTGGGCGTAAGCTGTGTCACCCTTATTATGTTTGGTTGAGTGAGGCGGATGTGGCGGATGTGGTGAATAGGGCTTGGAATTTGGATGTAACATCTACGGCTTCTGATGATGTCTTTCGAGACAAACTAAATAATGTTAAGCTAGAGTTAATGAAATGGAACAAACTTCGATTTGGAATTGTTGACAATGAGTTGGAGCTCCTCATGAAGGAAGTTATTGTGTGGGAGCTTGAGGCTGAAAATAGACCCCTGTCAGATATTGAGCTTCAGAAATGGAAAGATGCTCGGAAGCAGTGGATCGAAAAAGATAAAAGTCTAGGGATTGGGTTAACAAAGTGGATGGGATCGATAAAGATAAGAGATCGTAATAATCTAGGCATTGGGGTTTCAGGTTCGTTTGGCTTACAAGTTTCTGATGGGTGCTTAACTTATTTTTGGCTACATGAATGGTTAGGGAAGTTTACTCTTAGGGATAAATTTCCTAGGCTTTTTCGGTTAGCCAGTGATACGGATATTTTGGTGAATGAAAGTGGGGTATGGGTGGGTCATGAGTGGAGGTGGGTGTGGAAATGGAACGCGATACCAAGAAGTATAAGTTTGTTAGGTGAGTTAGAAGCGCTTATTAAAATTGTTAATTCTTTCCAACCTGTTTCGAAATGTGGTGATCGGTGGAGGTTGCTATTGGTGTATGATGGTGCTTTTATAGCAGAAACTCTTGAAATTCTAGTTAGGGATAGACTTTTTGATAGGTTGGGTCCTTCTCGTGTCACTAAATGGACCCATATTGTGCCACGAAAGGTCCGCGATTTTGCTTGGAGATTACAAAGGGGTGACCCTCCACCTCGTCCGTGGCGAATTGGTAATTTCGATAAGGATAAGTTATGTTCTTGTTGTGGTGACGCCCTTCAAACTATCGATCATTGTATCATTCAGTGTACACACAATGCGTCTGTCTGGTCAAGTGTGTTTCGATGGTGGGATGTAGGCTGTTTTGATGGAACTTCTATTTCGGATGTTCTCTACCACAAAGGTACTGCTTCTTTCTCTAGAAAGCAGAAACTCGTGGACTGCAGTTTTTTGGTCTACAGCATACATCATAAGGACTTATGAAAAGAACCCCATGCCCAGCAAAAACAAAAATGTGATTCAATGGGATTCATTCTCTAAGATCCAAAGTTGGTCACATATATGGATATCTGAACGCTTCAAGGAGTTTGGGTTTTCTTGGAGTGAGTGGTGTAGTAATCCTTCTGCGAGAAATGGCTAATTGTTCATGTTCTGGTTCCCCTGGTTGATTTTGTTTAATCTGATGGTTTTAGGCTTTCTGTTTTCTTAGTCTTTCAGGATATTTCTCAGGGCTATATGTTACGCGTTGTTGATTTGAATGTGTTTCGCTGTCTCCTCAGTCATGTGCTCGTTTGTTTGCACGGCTCCATTGATTTAGTGATTTTGTATTCTCGTGGTTCTCATTGCCCTCAATTTGTAAGAATGCTTTCTGTTTTGTTTGATGCTTAGTGTTTTGATATAATCATATGCCTGCTGTCTATAAGTTACATTGTTATAGATATAATAACATAGCTTTCATACGACATTATACGCAATAACTATCTGTTAAAAACACATAAAAAGTTTTTGTGGGTCAACCCATTGCATCTGATCCGAACCCAACTTAACCCATTCTCCTACTCGCCCATTCTGCATCCTCTAATGTAAAATAGGTACTTTTCTCACATCTGCCCAACTAATGAAGGAAGTAGCCATTAGTCAAAAGAAAGAAACAGCAAACTCATAAACAAGTTCTTTAAAGTAAACCGCTTACGCTAATCTAACATCAAATTTTAAAGTAAACTTCAATCATCTCTATGGTTGCTTTGTTCTTTAAAACAACAAGAGCTCCTTTGTATGCCCCATTTCTGCCTAGAAGCTTTGCGCTAATCTCCAACTCAACCTGCCAAACAGGGTATATTTTCAAAGATAAGCATATACGCAAACAATCCCATCACAAAAAAAGTTTGTCTTAGAACTGAGTACTGTATGCATAAAATGTACCCACATTCTGACAAATTTGTCATCATTTAATAGATAAATTCCAAATTAGCTGCACATATAGACTAAAGCTACAAATTCCATGCTTACAAATACCACCAATACACCAAGAATGCAATTCAACACGATATAGTTTGCTCACCAAATTAACAAAGCATTGTTTGACAGTGATCTGAAATAATTACACCGACACTGAATAATCATGACCAGATAATTTCGAACAAAAAATGCTGAAGATAGTGTTTAAAGTGTTTCTGACTGTTTGACGCTGTACAAGTCAAATAAATGATGCAAGCATTACAACTTTTATTGACTTAATAACTAATTAACTCGTGATAATTAGATGACGTTCTTGATCTCAATGGATTCTGTAACCTCTATCATTTTGGTCATTTTGAGCACTGATATATGAGGTGTTATGTTAGGAATTATTTCTTGTAATGAGTTTCAATACAAACAGATGATGAATGAATTCTAAATTGATGCAGTTACAAGATTCATGGCTCTGAGTTTGCGGTTTAAGAACACCATTTTAGATGACTGATCCACCATATCAATACAGGTATTGTTGCTGCAAGTTAAGTTGGTCTACCAAACTTTATCCACTTTAAGTGCACACAACAATACACTTGGGATTTCAAACTTAATATATTCCAAAAATCTCAAACTCAATTGTTCATACAGATTCTCAATGGTATTTTGTACCCAAATGATTTGAGAACAACGAAGAATACAAATGTGACAAAGGTGGTCACAATAATAAGCCACTGTTAAATTAAAGAATGACCTACTGATCCTTTGAAGCAAAATGCTTCAGGATTGAAAAATTATAAGATCAATCATGTTACTAAATTTTGCTGGTTAGTTTACGAAACAATGAATGTCGTCCTTCAGCAATCAACTCTCCGGTTGCCTTGTTCTTCAGAACAACAAGAGTTCCATTGTATGCCCCTTTTCCACCCAGAAGCTTTGCACTAACCTCCAAGTCATCCTATCAACATAATACTCTCTAAAAAATAAGCATATAAAGACATAACGCCGTAACAGAAATGGCTTCTTTAACAGGACAACAGCAAAACAACAGCTTTTGGCATGTCGGTTTGGTATTACAGATTTCTTCACATTTTGTGACATAAGAATTTTAATATATTGGTCAGGTAAACCCACTAGGGAGCCTCTGCATGCTTTTAATAAGAACATGAGTCGATTCTCAGAACTAAGTTTTAGCTATCGAATGGATACCACTATTTGTCGGCACAATTTCTTCAGCTAAACAATAAACATCTGGAAGTTGCTTAAAACCCATAATTTGACTTTCTGAAGTCAAACTTTAATTCTAATTTTATGGAGCCCAAGGATATTCCAAACTAATGCATTGTAAAACATAGCACTCTAATTAATACATATTTTAAAAAAGATAAGTGATAAATGTAACTACTGTAAAACATCGCATCATAGTTTTACATATTTTTAGAATAGAATAACTTTTAACCTTATAATGCCATTCTAAAAAGCCGTTATGTGCATTTGGACAGCCATTGACTTGTAAAAAGTCAGCCCTAAATTTCTTGAACCAATGATATTATTTACAGTATCCTTTGTAAACCAGATATCGTGCACTACTGCATTTATTATTTTCGTTTCAAACAAAACTACGTATAAGCATATAACCTTATACGGAGTGATTCCTTTCAAGCAAGCTTAGTTATGCAGTTTTGCACAACCTTTATAAAGAGTCAACTTTGACTATCTTGAGTCCAAGCATAATGACATCTCACAAAGAAACACAACCACTATACCCAAGCATAGATTTCAACAACAGATTGATTGCCTAGGAGGTTTCTGTGTTTGGCATTCCTCTTAGGATGTAATTTCCCTTGTTTTAACAAAAAAGTAATTTAACTGATCACTGCATTTTCAATTCGCGCAAGTATAGGTTTCTAGAATTGTTTCAGCATCAATCAGTTTCAAATGACCAATAAGAGAGTAGCTGCAACGAAACGGATTCTCATGACCAAATTATATAGATTTTACATGAAAATCCTTACATAGTAAAGTTTTCCAAGCACTTAAGACGGGTGTTTGGGATTGCTTATCAAAACTACTAATCTGATTATTATCTGAAAAACCTTAAGGGTGTTTGGCAGAGCTACACATAACTGTTTTTCCCTATCTGAGGATAAAATAAGGGGAGTTTCTTATTCCAAATTGCTTATCCAATTACTAAAAAAAGCATAAGCAATCTTGGTAATCAATCTCAAACACCATCAAAATAAATGCTCAAAGTAGTAAAGAACTCACATTGAGCTTCGCCTTCGATAGATAAGAAATGGACATATCCACAGAAACTTTGATAGGTGCATCCTTCTCGTGCAGAACCGCCCCACCAATCATATCAACTAAATTTGCAATTGCCCCACCTGCCATGTCTCCATTCCTATCCTGTTTTGAGGAAAATTTTCACAACTAAACCTCAGCAAGAACCAAACTTCCATAGATGCATCCTATATGCCCACAAAAATGTTAAAATATGTTGACATTTTTGCAAGGGCATAATACTTTGCGCTTTTGTACACTTAGGTTACTCTACTATTTTTCTTTGAGTTAGGTCACTGAACTCACTAAATCGAGTGAGAGTAATCTGAAACTATAATTTTTATAATTTTTTTTTAGTAACAATCAACAATGGCTTTCGACCTTTTGGCCGGCTAATCAACAACATAGCCCGGTCCTTCGGATGGAGGTTGGCGTGGCCACTTTAGAGTTGTTTGCACCAAGTAGAAAACAAGTGTTTTAATCCTATTAGACTAGTTTAATGGAATAAATTTTTGAGTTATATTTGCAACACATATCTTAAAAAATAAATAAATAAATAAATAAATAAAAAAAGAGTACTCTCCGTCCCAAAATATAAGTCCATTTTGACTTTTTTAATCCAACTTTGACCTTAAATAGTTTTGTTTGTATTATATAATACTTGATGAAAATTGTATGAATGAAAATCATTTAAAACCCAATCCATTTATATATTTTGCATCAAGGCTATGTTTGGCAAAAGTAGCTGTGAAGTAGTATCAGTGAGCTGTGTGCATTAGCTGTGAGCCACTGCTCACCGCTCACCGCTCACAGCTTTTTAAAGAAGGAGCTTTTTTAAAAAATAGCAAAGCTCAATGCTCTTTTGCCAAACGAACACTAAATTAAAAAAAAACTCATTGCTCACCGCTCATCGCCCCAAAAAGCTAAAAAAAAAAAACTTTGCGCAAACATAGCCCAAGTATTATATAATACAAACAAAAATATTTAAGGTTAAAATTGGATTCAAAAAATTAAAATGGACTTATAATTTTAGACAAAGGGAATATGAAACAAGATGTATGAATATAGTACGATTGATAGGGAATTGTTTATTACAGTTAGGCGAGGGGGAACCGTTAAAGAGCAAGAGATGAAACCATGCCGCTGCTGGTCAACTTTAATTCCCTTTAATGCGAAATCATCGTAAAAGCAGTATTTTACTTCTGGTCTCCGAGGAGATGTGTTGACTCCTGAGATCCTGTTGGAATCTTGGTCGCTCACTCGGAGATATTCTCTTGTCCTCTTCTCCATTTACGACACTGATATTACTGTCACAGGTTATCAAACGAAGGTACAAAAATGTGGTCGTTGGGACTTGGGATTTCATATTTAACTGCTGCCATCTTACTAAAAAGAGTTGACATTTTTTGTCCTTGTGGTTTGCCTAGTGTAACATTTTTAGTATAGTAGTTTGAAAAGTCTCGGATCTTGTCTTGAACTGAAACACTCGTAACTGACTTAATACGCTCGACTTAATAATATACATAGACTAAGGGGGCGTTTGGTTGGGGTAAATTCAAGGTAATTGATGAGAATTGAAATTAAAATTGCTTCAATTACTTTGTTTAGTTCACAATAAAGATGTGGGCCAAAAAATTTATTTGCATGATTAATGCTAAAAGTGGGTCATTTTAATTTCCTTCCAAATGAGAAGAATTTAGATTTGCTTAAAATTTTAAATAACACATTTTATATATCTTGAACCAAACACACCCTAAAAGTGTTACACCCGAAAAATCACAAGAACAATAAAGAACAATAAATGTAGTTAAAAATTTCTATTTCTATTTCGAATATGTTATTATTATTATTATTATTATTATTATTGAAACATAATAAGCTTACATAAAGTTAGATGGAGTATAGATAGAAGTTGTGCTCTCACTCCTTTCTGAATACAAAAGCTAACTCTATAAAATATAAAAACACCGCTTTTAGCATTATTTGAGTGGCTAATGGCAATCGACTTAATACGTGAAAGTGTGTCCAAAGCCTCTATATCGAATTCCCCGAACATTGAAAAAGCAAATGGTATGAACTTGTATCTGTTGTCCTCACATTTGGACGCATACTTTCTCTTTTTCTTCTCCACGGTATTGTGCAAGGCTACCCCAGGAGCCCATGAAGTCATCCCAATACCGGCAAATGGAGAGATACCAGTCACATCCAGCATGCATCTTTAGTGTGAAGCCAATTAAATAATAACAAGTTTGCAGGTCGTAGCTCTTTCCCATCCTCCGAAAGGAACCTCATAGGAGCCTCCTTACGCACCATAATCCCAACCTTAGAACGTATGTCAACAAGAATATCACGCACCAGATTATGCCCAAACTTCACACCCACTTCACTGGAGCAGTGGACCACATGATCTCCCCATATGTCCATACGATGCACATTACAACTCGGACAAATGCAACCTTTAGAGAACATAGGTATAGTAAGCCTATAACATAACACAGATTGAAATTGGCAATTGTTCATCCTCTGTCACAATCCGTCAATAGGGATGGTGAAAATAAAATCATGACCGGGCTATCCAAAAAGGGTAGTCGCCGTGGGATTAGTCGGCTCGCAATGTCGAGTTGGAAACCCATGATTACAAAAAAAAAAAAAAAAAAAAAAAAAAAAAAAAAAAAAAAAGTCCATGTGGGGCGCGGCGCGTATACAACTGAGAATATCCAATTGTCTTGGACTTAGCGAGTACTTAGAAACAAGATCTTTCTCAATGATCCCAAAGTAACACTTTGCCAAGGTTTTCATCATTTGGGAGGCAGAAGTGCCATTATTATTATTATTATTATTATTATTATTATTATTATTATTAAACATCACTTTATTTGAAAAAAAATAGGATTTACAAAAAGTTAGTGGGAAACCGAGATACTAATTGGGCTCTCACTCCTCTAGCTATTGATTATTATTATTATTATTATTATTATTATTATTATTATTATTATTATTATTATTATTATTATTATTATTATTATTATTACTATTACTATTACTATTACTATTACTATTACTATTACTATTATTGCAACTGTTGTTGTTGCTGCTGCCTGCTGTTGATGCTACTAATGCTATTGCCACTACTACCATTACTGCCACCGCCACCCCCCACCACCGTCGTCGCCACCACCACCACCACCACTATTATTATTATTATTATTATTATTAGGGAAAATTGTCTGGAAATACATCAAACTTGCCATATTTTGCTTTTGTATACCATGAACTTTTTTTTTCCTATTGTAACTATGAACTTTCTTAATATTGCTTTTGTATCCTGAAATGCCCAATTAGCTTACGTGGCATGGATTACTGATACTAATTACACTTACTTAATCACATTTCACGTTTTTTATAATTTGGGTGTGTTTTGAACATAAACCAAACTTTGGGGGGATAACTTTTTACTTATAAACGTTTAACCCCCACCCAGTTTTCCCCCAAATCCACAATCGCGAAATAATTCACACATAAACCCTAAATTCCCATAATCAAATATTTAATCAGATTGTACAATTGATGTGTGTTGTCATATTTCAGGTATGTATTAGTGACAATATTTTGTGTTATTATTAATTTCTTCACAAACCCTAAATCGTTATTGTTGTCTTTTTACCCTAACACGTTTTTGTTGTCCTTTTTGAAACAGGATGATACCTGGTACGAATTTGCATCAATTTGATGTTTGGAATGATGGATACTTTGCACATCTACCTTTAAGGTACAAAGATGGTGTTATTCTTAATGTGGCTGCTGTGAGAATGCCTTATGAAAAG
Organism: Artemisia argyi; assembly: GCA_030686995.1. NCBI lineage: Eukaryota > Viridiplantae > Streptophyta > Magnoliopsida > Asterales > Asteraceae > Artemisia > Artemisia argyi. The sequence continues at coordinate 151,636,153 of CM060680.1, read as the reverse complement.
TTTGCAGAAATTTTGGAAAAACAAGCTGGTAATTACTTTCAAGGTTTGTACTATAGAGTTCCTAATGTTGAATTGGAGAAAGGTTTAGTTAGAGTAAGTAATGATAAGGAAATAGCTTACATGTTTGATGTTGCTGAGTTGTATGGTAGGCTAGAACTTTATCTTGATCACTATGACATGAATCTGTCAGAGTATTTAGAAAAAGCAGAAACCTCTGTGATGGATGAATCTGTTTACAAAGCAAAACTCCCCACCAAACATAGGTATTGTAATGAGTTCTCAGAACAGGAGTTGGTTGATTGGGCTGAGATGGAGGTTGAGTATGAGGGTTCATCTTGTCACCAACCTAGAAACATAGATGCTGATGTGGGTGGGAGTAGTGCAGCTGGTGATGTGGGTAGGAGTAGTGTACCAGATGGTCAGAATGGTAGTACTAGTGTTGATGGGGAGCATATTGGGGACAACAATGAAGAGGAGACTGATTATGATTCTGAGGTGGATAGTGAATATGATTCTGATAAATCAATTGACTATCTCAGCCCTGGTGAAGAGGAGTTGATAGAACTTAGGAAGAGGATTAAAGCTAGAAGAGAGAAGGAACATGAGTCTTTGCCAGATATAATGGAAGTAAATGATAATGTACCCACTGAAAACATTGGTAATCATAGAAGTGAGACTTTCAGAGAGCATGATGTGTACATGACTAATTTGATGAAAACTCTTCAATCATCAGATGAGAATGGAATTCATGATGATCCATTTGTATGTGTCGAAAAACATGCTGATAGGTATCCAGTGTATGATGAAAGTACTCATTGGAGATTGAGGCATCCAAAGGTATGTTTCCATTTATTTGTTATACTTATAATGTATACAAATGTTGTTTATAAACTGAACATGCTATTTTTTAAATGTAGGTTGGTGAAAAGTATCCGACTATTGACAAGTTTAAAGAGGGTCTAACATACTATGCACTGTCAAATGGATTTTCAATTTGGTATGAGAGGAGTGGAAGCAAGTATGTTACTGCAAGATGTGGTCAGAGGAAACCAAGGCTGACTGATCCCGACAAAGGTAAACAGAGGAAGAATAAAAGGTATCCTTGTGTTAATGAATCTGAGTTACCTTCATGTCCTTAGAGATGTTATGCTAGGTGGATGACTCAAGAGAAAACTTTTCAAATTCAGACACTAAATGCTGAACATACATGTGTTAGGAATTTTGAATTTGGGTCTTTAGTGAACTTTAAGTGGATAGGAACAGTCTTTGGTGATAAGATTAGGGCTCACCCTGAGATTAGGTTGTCTGCCATAGCTGACCTAGTAATGAAAAAAAGACAAGTGTAAGGTAACAGCACATCAGTGTACCAATGCCAAGAGGTTTGCATTGACAGAGTATGAAAAATCAGTTGATGAACATTATGCCTTGCTTAGGTCTTACAGAAGAGCAATCTTAGATTCTAATCCTGGGTCCACTGTGAAATTAGGGGTCACTAACAATCCTGATGGGAAAACATACTTTGATAGGTTTTACGTATGTTTTGCTGGTCTAGCAGAAGGTTGGAAAAGTGGGTGTAGGAAAGTAATTGCCTTAGATGGATGTTTTTTGAAAAGGCCTAACCAAGGTGAAATTCTGACCGCTATTGGGAGAGATGGAAATAACCACATTTACCCAGTGGCTTGGGCAGTGGTCAATGTTGAAAACAAAGATAACTGGAGCTGGTTTTTGGAGATGCTTGAAGGAGACTTAGATTGCACAAAAGGGAAGGGGTTAACTCTTATGTCAGACCAACATAAGGTATGATTTAATTCATAAATTCTTTCTGGTTTCTTATATGCTTTAATTCATAAATTCTTTCTGGTTTCTTATTGTTGTATATATTATAACATTGTTTTTAACACTTGATTTATGAAGGGTCTTATTGAAGCAGTGAAGAATGTTATGCCATATGCCGAACACAGGCAATGTGCAAGACATATTTATGAAGGATTTAGGAAACAGTTCACTGGGTTGGAGTTCAGGGAATTGTTTTGGGCAGCATCTAAAGCCTCTTATCCACCACTGTTTAACAAAATAATGGACAAGATTAAAAAGGCTAATCCAAAGGCGCATACGTATCTTATGGATAAGGATCCAAAAACTTGGTCAAGAGCTTATTTTGAAGTGGGTAGAGGATGTGAAGCAATTGAGAATGGTTTCAGTGAGTGCTTTAACAGTGTAATTTTAAGTGTAAGGGACAAGCCATTACTAACTATGCTAGAATCTATGAGAGTCATAGTGCTGGAAAGGATGCACAGAATGAGGGAAATCAGCAAGAAATGGAACTCTGGCATCTGTCCCAACATCCAGAAGAGATTGGAGTGGTTAAAAGACCAACAAAGGTATGTGTCATGTACAATTTAATGTTACTGAATTGAATATGTCAGATTGCATTAACACTAATAAATGTCTTGTAGGTTCTGGCATGTTATCCCTGCTAGTGGGAATGTATTTGAGGTGAGATCAGGGAGTCAATCATTCACAGTGCAGGAACCAAAAACCACTTGCACATGTAGAATGTGGCAGTTATCAGGTATTCCTTGTATACATGCAACAAAGGTTATATTGTATATAAACAAGACCCCTGAGAGCTATGTTCCAGACTGGTTTAAAACAGACATGTATCACCAGACTTATAGTAAGTATATGAAACCAGTTGATGGGATAGACTTTTGGCCAGATCAGAGTATGTACTCATTAGTTTTACCTCCAAAACCAAAAAAAATGCCAGGTAGGCCTAGGAAGAAAAGAATTAGGTCAAAGGGTGAGGGGGTAGCTCAAAAAGAGTATCAAAAGTGGGTGTAGAAATGAATTGTAGCATCTGCCATCAACCTGGGCATAACAAAAAAAGTTGCCAAAATGAACCAGTTGCACAACAACCTAAGGAAAAACAACCAAGCGGTAGGCCTAGAAAGAAGAGGGTAACTGAGGATGACATTCTTGTGGAAGAAGTTAGGGAGGTAAGGCCAACACATGTAGTTGAAGAAAACATTAGTGAGGTAGGGGGTACAAATGTAATGGAAGAAGTTAGGGCTGAAAAGGTCTTAGGAAAAAGAAAGAAAACAGTTGCCAAGTCTGGGCCAAGAAAGAAGAAAGTTTCCAAGTCTGTGCCAACAAAGAAAGCTTCCACTAGTGGGTCAAAACAGAAAAAAGATGGATCATGTGGGTTAAATAGGAAAAGCTTAAAAAGATCATGTACATCAGCTTTTGCAAGATGGTTGGGTGAGCCTGAACTGGTTCATAATGAAGATGCTATGGACCAACAAACACATGCAGTGGATGCTGGTGAGAATATTGAAGATGAAGTGCAGGTACAAGAGGAACCTGAACTGGTTCATAATGAAGATCAGATAGAGATTGAGTTGATAGGTACACAAGTTGAAGAAACTCAAACTCAAGATGTTCAGGATGAAGATCAGATAGAGCCAGTGGTTGAAGATGTTCAACATGAAGTTCAAATACAAGAGCCAGTGGTACAAATAAGAGTTAGGAGGCCTAGTGAAAGGATCATCAAGAACAAATTGGCAAAAAACAACCATGGCCAGGGCAGCACTCCTGATTCTGCACTGGATGTAGATGTTGCTTGAAGCAACATTATTTTGTGTGCCCATTTTGTATATCTTTTGAGGGCAATCATGTAAAGTCTTATAACTAATGTTTCTTGGGTCTGTAATGTAACTATAACCCATAACTAGAAGCACTAATGATTAACAGCAACAACTATGATTGTTTATGAGATGACCATCACACAATAGCCCATTTTGTAAAGCATAAAGGGCACTTTTGATGGTCATTCATAAACAAGTTTATGGAATGAAATATGCAGTTTCACTTTCACTTTGTGCATTGAATGGGTCAAATAATCTAGGAAAAAGAAGTATGTTGTTTCATATTTACAATGTCCATTGAATAGGTCAAATATTTTAGGAAACTGAAATATGCAGTTTCATATGTCCATTGAATGCACTATTCTTTTCAACTCTGCAACTGCAAAAGCACCTCTATATTAGCAAGAATCTTCACTATTTAAACTTGTGACTCTATACAAACCTATTGTCCTCAGCAAGTAGTTGCACTATATAATCAACCAAGGTCTATATCTTTGTGTATACCATCACCAACTGACCAACTCATATCCAAATGGATCCCAACAAAAAGAAAGGTATTACTAACTGTTTTAACATCTATATATGTCTGTTTTGATTATAGTTTTGATTAGTTGTTGTTTTCTTAACACTTTTTTGTAGAAATAATTTGTATTTCAAGTGACAGTTCTCAGGCCAAATCATGTACTCCACCTTCATATGCCATTGAAGAAACCTCTAGTGAGAGTTCTGGATGGACGAATTACTTTCCAAAAATTGAAAGTCCTCCAAAACCATTGAAAGTGTCTTCAGATAGGGCTGATACCAGTTCCAAAGTGACAAAAGAATATGAAGATAAATTGGCTTTTGTTACTAGGAAGAAGGTATTGGGTCTGCCAGCTCCAACAAAATGGGGAGACTTTGGTATCAAAGTATGGGAACCAAAACTTCCCAATGATCCAAAAGGGAAGGGGAAGAAAAGGATGGGTTAAATTGATGACTCTCATGAAGCTATGCTATTTGGTTACAAGACTTATATGTATTGACCATGGTTTAGGTGTACTGATAATCACCATGCCCTAAAATAAAACACTTGTAGCCCCTACTTTGAATCAATGAAATGTTTTTCTAAATCTTATAAACAGAATTCATATAGGAAGCAAGACAGATTAAGGATTTCATTTCCAACTAAGTTAGCATCCAAAGTTACAAAACACTACATTATAGGGATCATGGCTTCCTTATCATCTACCTATTACATTTTGCATTCCCATAATCAACATACCATGCCCACACTTGTCCTTGCTTACACTACTTGGATAGTGACAAACCTATCCCAACACAGATTATGCACAAACATCCTAACATTACCATAAACAACCTATCATACAATTCTAACTTTGCCTTCCCAGTCATCAACTCATGCTCCAAGGTTGACTTTGTAGCCTTCAACTCTTCCTCCAACCTTGACTTCTCCAAAGCAATTGCCTCGATCATTGGTCCATTATCCCTGCCTCTTTGCCTTTGAAAAAACCCAAATACGAGGTCTTTGTAGTATTGGCTAGGAAGGTCATCATCTAGAAACTCATACACTCGACAAATATCACATTTCACATACCTCTTACCTGGATTTGCACGTGAGGTTGATGTTTGAACCCTTAATTGACGATTGCAGTTGCAAAAGAATTCAATGTTGCCTCCAATTAACCGCGATTGGGCAGAACTGGAAGTACTCATTTTTTAGGGTTCTTGGGATTTTTTTGTGGACCGTTTAGTATTGGGGGGGGGGGGGGAGGAGAGAAAAGGGGATTAAGTGTTGGTGTTAGGTTACAACCTATCAAAATGTTTGTTCTTGACCCCCCAAAGTTTGGTTTATGTTAAAAACACACCCAAAGTATAAAAAACGTGTAATGTGATTAAGTGAGTGTAATTAGGATCACTAATCCATGCCACGTAAGCTAATTGGCCATTTCAGGATACAAAAGCAATATTAACAAAGTTTATAGTTATAATAGGAAAAAAAAAGTTCATGGTATACAAAAGCAAAAGGTGGCAAGTTTGATGTATTTCTGGACAATTTTCCATTATTATTATTATTATTATTATTATTATTATTATTATTATTATTATTATTATTATTATTATTATTATTATTATTATTATTATTATTATTATTATTATTATTATTATTATTATTATTATTGAGATAGAGAAAGAAATCGTGTGGTTTGCCGGGTGTAACACTTTTAGTTCATTTACCTTATTAAGATGAGAGCATTTTAGACATTTCAGTTCTTTTAACTGGTTGACCAAACTGTCAACGAAAATATGGACCAAACCCGTTACGGGTGTTTCTGTTGATACAAAAGTTGGGCGTACCTGGTTGTTGGGCTCTTGCTCTCGTACCAATTCGTTTCTTAGCACTCGTTACCTGCGTACTAAGAAAATAAAACAACACCGTTAGACTTATCGAGGGATTGTCTCCCCCGATTAGACTCCGGCGTGAGAGTAAATAATCGATTTAGGGTTCTCGTAGAGAGTTAGGGTTTGTATATCGTACCTTTGAATGAGAATATATCATTCCTTTTATAGGGGCTGAAACCGCATGGGTTTCTTGCTCCTTACTCTTCGCACTCGTGGTGCTTATCCAAGGAAAGGATATCTATTCTATGAATTGACAATCCTTATCGTGTACCCGGTGGGTTTAGTTGGGCTTTGGGCCTCGTGGGCCCAAGTTAATGATACTGCGGCCCAAACCATTGTCATGGCAGCCCACTTGTGGTGGACTTAGGCGCTAGTAGTATATATTATTTGGGTTCGTGGCCCAAATATAGACTATACGTCATCATGTCCCCCCAGTCTAGTGTGCGTGGCTCGTAGCCGCGGATACTAGACTTAATATCATCAGCGGTAAGCGTGGCGGGAGATCAAGTTAATATTACCGCCTATTTTTAAGTGCAATGCACCTAACTAAAAAATATTTCAAATGAATACCTCGAAAATCGGGAGTGGTGTCCACGTAACCCTCGTAATTCGAAAAAAGTGCATGTACCCATTCACCTCCTATCCATACGTTTTCTGTGAGTGGATTCCACGTGGAGAGAAACTAGGGTTTTTTCCACTCCCTATATAATAGTCACCGCCCCACTTTTTACAGTCACACAGTAAAACACACACTTATTCACTATTCACCTTCCTTGAAAGCTTTTTTTTTTGCAAAGAAAATACCACATTTTCGTAGGTAATTTGTGTGCGTCTTACTTAGTATTTTGATGAAGATGGTTGCACAGTTAGAGGATTTTCGCTCTGCGATGTCCATTGAGGATGTTACTCAATTTTTGTCTTACTATTTCGTGCCTCTGGATGTCCATCCAGAGGCTCCAGATGTGGACACGTGTATAGCTGATTTCCTCGAAGGGAAAATAGGGCTATACGCGAAATTCTTTGAGTACGCGAATTACCGCGTACCCATATCTATTTTTCTGAGCGATTTGCTCAATCATTATCGCCTTCACATCTCTCAGCTGCACTGTATAGGTGCGGATAAGGTGTCGAATTTTGAAGTAAACTGTCGTTTACTTGCGATAGAACCGACCGTGGCCTTGTTCTGCTCCTTTTACCACACGACGTGGTCAAATGGTTGGGTTTCTTTTGCGAAGCGCCAGGGGGCGCTTCAGTGTTATACTGAGAAAGTAGACGCCCTAAAGAATTGGAGGGAATACTTTTTCTGGGTTGACGATGTAGTCTTTCCCTTTCCCTATGAGTTTTATACTCAGGATACATTGCCAAGGGATGGGCGCCCCGCACCCGGTTCCTACAGGCTGGCTGACGCGCAGATTCTGGATGCCAACCGACTGGCCATTAACCCCTATCCGGAGGAGTTTTTGGTGCATATGGGGTTGAGCCGCGCTTATTTTGGCGCTGCAGATGAGGTGCCTACTTTCCTGAGTGAGGATGGCCGGGGTGGGTGTTCATCTCTTCTACTTCAAGCTTTGTAAGTCTTTTTGTGTATGTGCGCTTTTAATAACTAATCCCTTTTTTCCTTTCTTGCTTTATTGATGTTCGCAGAGATGGATCTATTTGCTGTGGTTAAGCTGGACAAGCCGAAGCTAGTAACTATAGGGGTGCGCCTTCTGAGGGAAGGTGAGCAGCCCCTACTGGAGGCGACAGAGGGTCGTTTGACCGCCCTGCCAGAGGCGGTTCTTGAGAACACACCACCGCTCCAAGTGACGCCTGTTCAGAGCATGGCGCCCGATGCGGAGGTGGCGCACAAAGAGGCGCAATCGGGGTCGTCTGACAGCATAAAAATCCTTAATCCTGAGGAGGTGCTGAAAGAGGAAGTTGCGCAGAATATTAAGCGCAAGGGAGAGGCTGGAGGCAGTGGCACCAGGAAGAGGCGTCGACACGTCATTAGGGACGCGGAGTCTAATGCGGAAGAGACATCTACTTCTGGCGCGCGGTTGAAGGTTGATGAGGCTTCTCCGTTTCTGTAAGTGTCTGCGTTTTTATCATCTTTCTCCTTTTTTTTTTTTTTATCATATTACTTGTTGTAATATTTACTAACTGTTTTTTGTTGCGTAGGGATGATGCTGCGAAGAATGATGGAGTCTTCGTTGATGAGGTTTCCTCTCCACAGAATGAAAACAGGGAGGGGAAAGCCACGGTTGCTGATGGTGGCGAGGTGCAGCAGCTGATGGATGAGCTGGCTGCGACCGCTGCGCGCCAAGATGAGCTGGTGGCTCAGCTAAAAGAGAAGTATGTCGGGGAGAGCAGTGCTCTTGCCCAGAAGGATGAGGAGTTGGCAAGACTCTGTGCGCAGTTGACTAATGCGCAAGTGGAGTTGGAGGCCTCGCGGGCGCATGCGGAAAAGATCGTTGGGGATAAGGTGAGTATGCTAGCCGACCTTAGGTATGCGAGGGCTAAGCTTAATCAGATAAAGGCTAAAGCGACCTGGTCGGTGGCATACCTTGATGGGAAGAGGGCTGAGCATCATGCCAGCGTCCAGGAGTTCCAGGAGTGCGTGGAGAAGATGATTGCGTTGCAAGAGGAGAAGTTGCGCGCCCTCAGTATAGAGTATGACGAGGAGTTGTATCCACACTTGATGTCTACTATTGCTGAGCGCAGGTATTCTTTTTATTTTATTCTCTTTTAGAGTAACTTTATCGCCTTGCTTTTTTACTGACACAAATTGTCTTTGTGAATGTAGGTGGTTGATTAGCCATGGGCTGCGCCTGGCAGCCATGGGCACGCTAGAGTCCCAAGAGGTGAAGGACGCCTTTGGGAAGGTGGTGCATTGCACGATGACGCGTGGTAGATCACAAGCTATGGAGGATCTCCACGAGGCCAAGTTGCTGGAGAAGGACCTGGTGGAAGTCCCTGGGTACAGCCCTACTGCTTATGATGAGTTGCTGCAGGCAATGGCGGGGTTGAAGGTTCTTGAGCTGCCGCACATTGGGAGGCTGGAGCGCGATCAAGATAACCCCATAGTTGTACTGATGGAGGGGTTGACATTGCAGCGCCATCTTGGGGAGAATGGGGAAGGGGAATCAGATTATTATCTGAAACCTGATGTTTCCCAGCTTCAAGTTCCTGTGTTCGCGCGGCCTCGCGACATCCTCAAACCCTTTGCTCTTGAGAGGGAGATTCCCTTGAAAGAGGTGCTGGAGCGACATGAGCAGAGGGTTGCTGTGAAGAAGGGTATTAAGGGTAAGGCAGTGATGTGTGGCATTGGCGCTGCACACATCCCCAGGTCAGATGGTGTGCCTGTAAGCGTTCCGACCGTATCTATGCAGGATGCTTTAACTTTGAGGAGGCTGCAGGAAGCGGGGAGTTCCGCCGCTCTGGAGGAGAGTCCTGAGCATCGCCATAGCATATAGGCTTTTTGTATATTATGTTTTGCCTTGTAATTTTTGTAAATAACTTATGAATAAGAATTCTTTGTTTAAGTTCGTGACTTAAAATATACTTGCATTGTTTGCCAACTTATTTAACCAAGTGTTTTTAAGTGCGTGACTTTAAAAATTATACTTGCATTGTTTGCGAAGGTTTGACCAAGTGTCTTGGCGCGTTAAGTGCGTAACTTTAAAAATTATACTTGCATTGTTTGCGAAGTTTTATTATTTGACCAAATTTTTTGGCTCGTTATGTTGCTAAGCTTGTACAGTGTACTTAGTATTTGCGCATCCGTCGTGGGGTGCGAACGCAAAACTTACCTCGACGTCTCAAGAGTAAGGCGCTTAGCAAGGATACGTGATCCAATATTGATGGGTTTGCAACCCTCTTACTCAACGAGTGAATTAGTAGGTTAACTCATCCTTTATGCCATCGTGGGTCTTTAAGTGGTGCATGCACGCCATGTAGGCAAAAATATAAGATAAACAATATTGACATATATGCAATAAAGTAAAATACGCTATGGAGTTAGCTAGAAACCATAACATTTTATTGATACTTGCAAGTTTTTGAAAAAATAGAAAATACAATTCCTAGGAAAGAAAAAACAAACACTTATTGGGCATCACGTAGGATGCGAGGGTGTCTGTGTAAGGGCCGTAGCCTAGAAGTAACATTTTTTAAGATTGCAGATGTTCCAGGTGCGCGCTAGGTCTTGACCTTCCATATCGCGCAGTCTGTATGCGCCGTTGCCGAGCGCGTCTGTGACCTCGTAAGGTCCTTCCCATTTGGGTCCGAGCTTGCCTGTGTCTTCTGCGTGGCTCGCGTTGTTGGCGCGGTAAACAAAGTCTCCTGGTCTGAATGAAGTGTGTCTGATTTTTGCATCATAATACTTCTTCATTTTTGCCTTAGCCTTTGCTTCGCGTATAGCTGCGCGTTCGCGTCTTTCTTCCAGTACGTCTAAGTCTATGCGCCGTTCCTCGTCGTTTGTTGTGACGTTGACCTCTGCTGTGCGTATAGTTGGCATTCCTATCTCAGCTGGTATGACGGCTTCTGTTCCATAGACTAGGGAAAATGGCGTGTCGCCAGTACTGGTTTTGATTGTTGTGCGATGCGCCCACAAGACATGCGAGAGCTCGTCTACCCACCTTCCTTTGTGACTGTCAAGGCGCGCTTTTATTCCTTCGCCTAGACTGCGGTTTGCGCGCTCGACTAGGGCATTGGTTTGTGGGTGTTTGACTGAAGCAAAGTGTTGTGTGATGTTCAATTGTGCGCACCAATCTTTGAATGGGTTATCACAGAATTGTTTTCCGTTGTCTGATATGATCGCACCCGGTAGTCCGAAGCGACAGACAATGTTGTCCCAGACGAAGCGTTTGACTTGGTTTCCCGTGATGTTCACCACCGCCTTTGCTTCGATCCACTTCGTAAAGTAGTCTATGGCTACGATGAGGAATTTTACTCCTCCCGCTGCGACAGGGAAAGGTCCTGCGATGTCAATACCCCATTTGTAAAATGGCCATGGTGAGGTAATTGGTGTTAGCTCTTGTTGTGGTCGGCGCGGAATTGGCCTATGGACTTGGCAATTGCTTCATTTTCTTATCAGATCGCGTGCGTCGCGATGCATTGTTGGCCAATAGTACCCTGACCTTAGAGCGCTTGCCACCACGGATCGTGGCCCTGAGTGCATACTACATGATCCAGCGTGAATTTCGCGGAGTACGTAGTCTGCTTGAAGGGGTCCAACACATCTAAGCCATGGCTGTAAGAAAGACCGTCGATAGAGTACGTTGTCGCGTAATTCAAATCGTTGCGCTGTGCACCGTATTCTTCGAGCGTCTTTATGATCTTGGGGTAGGATTCCCTTGCTAATAAATTCGATGATAGGTGTCATCCATGTAGGATCTTGTTCCTCTATCACCGTTGATATCTCCATTTCCAAGATTGACTTGTTTTTTAGGGTTTCTACCAATACCTGTTTTGAGAGGTGTGCGAAGCTTGTGGATGCGATCTTGCTGAGTGCGTCCGCCTTCCTGTTATCTCCTCTAGGCACCTGTTTTATTGTGAACCTATCAAAGATTTTGTCTTTTCCAGGTATTGGATCATGTGTTCATCCTTGGCTTCGTATTCACCTAGCACGTGGTTAGCGACTAGTCGCGAATCTACGTTTGCTTCTAGGTTGCGTACACCCATTTGGATTGCGATACGTAGTCCGGCTAGTAGGGCTTCGTATTCTGCCTCATTGTTTGTGGCTGTGAACTCAAAGCGTAGCGCATAGGTGAATTCCATACCTTCTGGATTTGTGAGAATAAGGCCTGCGCCTGATCCATCCACACATGAGGACCCATCTGTGAACAGAATCCAGGGTTCCTGTAGATCTGTTTTAGTTGCGGACGTTGGGCTGTCGCTGTCTGGCTTCTCCACGATAAAATCGGCTAAGATTTGTCCTTTGATTGCAGTGCGCGGTCTGTATGAGATGTTATACTCACTTAGCAGTACACTCCACTTTTGTAAGCGTCCTGATGCGTCAGGCTTAGAGATAACTTGTTTGATTGGCTGATCAGTGATTACAGCTATTGGGTGCGCTTGAAAGTATCTGCGCAGCCTTTTGGCTGCGAACACTAGAGCTAAGACCAGCTTTTCCATAGCGCTGTAGTTAGTCTCTGTTTTCTTTAGGGCTTTGCTTACAAAGTATATGGGTGTCTGGACGGAGTTCCAATCTGTCAATAGTACTGCGCTGACTGCTCCATGGGTTGCCGATAAGTACATGATTAGTTCTTCCCCTGGTCGCGGTGCGACAAGTTTGGGAAGGGATGCCAGATGGTTTTTAAGTTGTTGGAAAGCTTCTTCCGCTTCTTTAGTCCAGCGGAAGTCTCCTTTTTTAGTACACTTCGTGAGTGTTTTAAAGAGAGGAAGAGATTTGTCTGCTGACTTAGATAAGAAACGGTTTAGCCCTGCTAGCTTTCCATTCAATGACTGGACTTCTTTGAGTGTGCGCGGTGAGGGAAGATCAATAACAGCCTTTGTCTTTTCTGGGCAAGGCTTGATTCCATCGGGTTCTATCAAGTATCCAAGGAACATGCCTTCGGTTGCGCCAAATGTGCACTTCTTGGGATTTAACTTCATGTTTATTCGCCCTAATGTTCTGAATGTTTCCTCAATGTCGCGCACCAACTCGTCCTCTGTGTGGCTTTTTATGACAAGGTCGTCAACGTAGACTTCCAAGTTGCGGCCTACTTGTTTTTCGAAAGCTGTGTCCACTAGTCGTTGGTATGTCGCGCCTGCGTTCTTCAAGCCAAAAGGCATTTTTGTGTAGCAGTACACTCCTTGACTGGTGTGGAAAGCTGGTTTTTCTTCATCTTCCCCTGCCATCTGTATCTGATGATACCCTTTATATGCATTTAGGAAGCATTTGAAAGGGTATCCGCATAAGGACTCGACCTTCCAGTCTATCTCTGGCAGTGGATAGCAGTCCTGTGGACATGCTTTGTTGAGGTCCGTGAAGTCCACGCACATCCTCCAACTGCCATCGCTCTTCTTTACCATAACTGGGTTAGAAAGCCAGTCGTGATAGTATACTTCGCGCATGATGCCTGCATCTACGAGCTTGTGTACTTCTTCCAGAATAACTTTTGCACGATCTGGGGCCTGGCCGCGTTTCTTTTGTCGTATTGGAGGGTATCCTTGTCGGATTTGTAGCTTATGCTCTGTGATAGAGCGCGGTACTCCCGTCATATGCTTTGGTTCCCATGCAAAGATGTCTAGGTTCTTTTGCAAGAGTGCGCATATAGCTGCTTTACCTTTGTCAGATAAAGATCCTCCAATCGAAACTTGTTGTTCCGGATAATCTGGATGAATAGCGACTTTTAAATTTGGCGTTTTTTTCGTACGCTGTTCTGGAATAGTCGCTGCTTCAGTTGTTACTGCGATGCATTCTTTTGGTGGTACTGTTGTGTTATAGAGAGTGACAACTCCTCCTTCCACTGGAAATTTGAGCATTCCGTGCGCTGTGGATGGTACTGCGCGCATGGATGATATTCCCGGTCTTCCAATGATACCATTGTATAGCGAAGGAGACTTTATTACCATAAAGTTTATCCATGTTGTTGTTGAGTGTTCTTCATCTCCTACGACCACCAACAAGCGTAACTGCCCCATGGGCCAAATCTTTTCTCCTGTGAATCCTGTTAATGACGTTGTAGTTGGTATCAATTGACTTTGGATTTCAGGTCGCAGTCTTTTGAAACAGTGATCGTACAGGATATCTGCGGATGCTCCTCCATCGATGTACATGCGGTGGATGTCATGTCCCCATGTATGTATTTCAATGGTTAGAGGCTCCACGACTGCGTTGTCCGCAGCTATAGTAGGGAAAGATATCTCTTTTTCTAGAGAGAATTTTTGGCTGACTTTTTGCTTTATCTTGCGTTGCCATGATTGTATCATGTATATAGTATCAGCTTTTTCCTTGGGGGGCTCTTTTTTACCTCCGCCCCTTTGTTTGTCTTTCCCTTCTTTGATATTTTTTACAAGGTGGTCCATTCTGCCTTCTCTTACTAACTTTTCAATTAGTTGTTTTAGCTGGACGCACTCATTAGTGGTGTGGCCTTTTTGACCATGGTACTCGCAGTATCCACTTCCTATGTGCTTTTCTTCTGCGGTGCGCATTGGTGGTGGTTTTGGGAAGTTTGCGCCTTCTGTTACAAATATTTCCCTCGGAGTTTTTGTAAGGGGGGTATATTTGTCATTGTCTATTCCACTGCGGTAATTCCTGCTGCGATTGTTATTCTGATCATTGGATTGTCTCCGAGGCTGCTCTTGCTGCCTATAGTTTGAATAACCCTTTTTACTATCCGCAGCAGCTGCTTCTCCTTGTATGAAGGATCTAGTGCGCTTTGTTAGCTCATCAAAGGTTTGTGGAACTTTGTCGTTTAGCTTTCGGATGAGTTCTGGGTTATTAATCCCATTCATGAACCCTGAAATTTTTAGGATTTCAGGACATGACTTGACTTGTATGCACTCATCTTTGAAACGTTCCATAAAAGCGCTGGTTGATTCACCTTGACGCTGTTTCACTCTTGCTAGTTCCACAGGGTTTTTAGCGCACTTCTTTCGTTGGGTGAAGTTGAGGCGGAATGCTTTCCTTAATTCCTCAAATCCACCAATGCTCCTACGTGGGAGTTTGCTAAACCATGTGCGCGCGTTTCCTACTAACGTGGAATTAAACATGTGGCACCACACAGGCTGTGGCCAGTTTTCGATAGTTGCGGCTGATTCGAAAATTTTTAGGTGATCGTCTGGATCACCTGTTCCATCATATGTTTTCACGTTAGCGGGCATGCGCCTGCGTTTGAGGTCTGAGTAATCGCTGATGCGCCGTGTAAACGCATCAATTTTCTGGCGTCGCCATGGGAGAGACATATCTTCATTCTCTTCCTCGCGATGTCTTCCTCTTGACTTCCAGTGTCCTGTTTCTTTATCCTCGTTGTCCGAGGAGTCGCTGGAAGAAGGGTAGTCTCTTTCGCCGGCTTCTTTCAGAAGAAGAGCTTGAGGGATCTCTGCTTGGGGATCTTCTTTTCCCCAATCTTTCTTGAATCCTCCTACTCCCAAGTTTGGAAGATCCTTGGCTTGGCGAATGTTGAGGCCCTAATCGATCTTGTATTCCCCGACTGCCAAGTCTGGAGTGGACATTGGTGCGCCTCTCGTTGTCTCCTGAGTATTGTGAATCAGATATCGTACCCAACCTATCATGGATAGTGGTATGTTCTGCGCGCCTTCCTCGTGGGTGACACAATGGTGATGGTTCGCGTTCAGGACCAAAATTGAGTCGGGCTTGTAGACCCGCGCTTGCTCTTCTTGTTGCTTCTTCTTGCATGAGGGCGGTTAGGGTTTCATAATTTTGGGATACAAAGTTTCCCAAAGTTAGATCAGGTGTGTCCTCAGTTGTTGCAAGAATTTCTGCCTCAGTGTTAGGCGCCCTGTTTCGTTCAGGCGCGCCTGGCGGCGCAGTGTTGTTCACTGCGGGTGTAGCTTGATGAGGAGTGGTGAAGAGGGTGCGTTGGAGTTCCTCAACGCTTGGGACCACTGGTGTGACTTGGGTAGTTCTTATAGGTAGTTCTACCGCTAGACGAGGTGAGGTTGTTCCTGCCTCGTGGTGACCAGGTGTGCTGGTTGTACCAGCAACTTGTCTGGAGGTCGGATCTTGTTGATTCTTCCTCTGATGGTCACGCTTTTCTGACTGCGGAGTCCGCTGGCTTGAATTCTTATGTTTCGTCATTCTAGTTCTTAGTAGGGTCCCACGGATGGCGCCACTTTTTGATACAAAAGTTGGGCGTACCTGGTTGTTGGGCTCTTGCTCTCGTACCAATTCGTTTCTTAGCACTCGTTACCTGCGTACTAAGAAAATAAAACAACACCGTTAGACTTATCGAGGGATTGTCTCCCCCGATTAGACTCCGGCGTGAGAGTAAGTAATCGATTTAGGGTTCTCGTAGAGAGTTAGGGTTTGTATATCGTACCTTTGAATGAGAATATATCATTCCTTTTATAGGAGCTGAAACCGCATGGGTTTCTTGCTCCTTACTCTTCGCACTCGTGGTGCTTATCCAAGGAAAGGATATCTACTCTATGAATAGACAATCCTTATCGTGTACCCGGTGGGTTTAGTTGGGCTTTGGGCCTCGTGGGCCCAAGCTAATGATACTGCGGCCCAAACCATTGTCATGGCAGCCCACTTGTGGTGGACTTAGGCACTAGTAGTATATATTATTTGGGTTCGTGGCCCAAATATAGACTATACGTCATCAGCTTCAATTCAAGGCAGGATCCAAAAATCTTTTATATAGTACACGAACCACCGTCATTGCTCGGTGATAAGATACCATGTTCGAAGGTTCTTAGGTGCACATTTGTGTGTGTATAATGTGTCGCAAATGGTCACGGCCACAGGATACCTTAAGCTGGCACGTATGAGGAGAAGATACTTCTTATCTATATAATTCTTCACGTGACAAATCATCTATACTACTATATAATGCATTTAGGACATCTATTTTTAGAAAGGCTTAAAAATTCAGACTTTTACTTACTAATTATGGAAAGAGGAAGAGGCAGAGGTTTAGGAAGCAGCAGAGGTTGGAAGGAATATACCGTAAGCGCCTCTCATAGTAATCGGAGCATTAGCGGATGTCGCCATGGTGACGGCGAGTAATGAGATCGAAACGACGTCGTATTAGATGTCGTGAATGTGTGATCTGTTTGTTGGATATTCCGGTTAACCGGAGATGTGGTGTGATGTCACTCAGTGGCGGAGGCAACTTATGAGTAGTGGGAAAGCTATTCTAAACACACAATAAAGAAAAATGGTCAAATTTGTAGAGAAAAGATTGAGTGCCCTGGATATTTGATGAACACTTTTTTTCTGGTTTGAAATCGGAAGTTATGGTGAAAAATAGGTTCCTAATTTATTGGGAAGTGGGAAAGGGAAAGTTAATGAGTTGCGTGGGATTATGTGAATTTGGCCATATGGGATAGTGGGTAAAAGTGAACTATAAAATTTAATATTGAGTTTGGAGAAATACTTTTAAATTAATACTATCAGATAGTGGTAATCAAATTTCATATCTATATCTATATTATCTATACTACCGTATAATTATATAGTATTTGGGACTATTCTATAATTAGAAAGGCTTAAAAATTCAGACTTTTACTTACTAATTATGGAAACAATCACCCCTAGAATTTATAACCACTTCAACAACCACCCCCAACAATTTATAACCACCTTAACAACCACCCCAACAATTTATAACCACCCCAACAACCACTTTCCACCACCCCACCTCCTTCCTCTTCACCCCAATAATCCGCCCCCGCATCGCGCGAGCACCTTTCTAGTGTTATTCTATTGATCCAATTGTGTTTTCTAATAGATACATTTTTCTAAAATGCTTCCGATCGGTGTTTTAAAGATTAGAAGTGAAAACGAATGATATGGAAATTTTGTTGCAAGTGATCTTCCTGTAAAGAACTTATTTGTATGTTGAACCTTTCTTGAAAGAGAAAAAATTTGATGGTCTAAAAGTAAACATTTTCTTTTTCTTTTTTAAATGATACCCGAGAATAAAACTCATTTTCTTTACTTCTTTCTTCCGTGAAACTTAAGAACACAATCTAAATTTTATGTTTGCTAAGAAGTTAACCCATTTGCTACAATCACATAAATGATTTTGCACATATTTAGATATAAAATTAAACTACATATTAGGTCTCGTAATTATTTCTCTCGTTAAGATACTCTCTTTTAAAACATGTTTTATTACTATATGATTCTATCATCTTTGCTCCACTAGTAAAGGATGCATCTTTATTTTATATACAGAGATGCAACAAACACCAACAAGAAGTTCCTTGAAACAAAATGCTTCACGCCTACCCGACCCCAAGATCAAATTTTCAAATTTTGCTTTTTGTTTTACAAAAAAGTGAATGTCTTCCTTCAGCAATCACCTCTCCGGTTGCTTTGTTCTTCAGAAGAACAAGAGTTCCGTTAAAAGCCCCTTTTCCGCCTAGAAGCTTTGCGCTAATCTCCAATTCATCCTGCTGGCAAAAGCGTAAACATAGAAACCAAATTTAATCCAGTTTTGTATGAATGGGCTAGATCAAGTTATGTTATATCTCGAATGAATGAGTCAGTAAAGTACAGATAACGTGAAACTTGTCATATGGGTTGAACAAAAACAAAAGGCGTCCATAATGTATGTGTTAAACCTCCAAAATCAGGGTTTTTGTTTTGAAGAAACTGGGTAGCAATGACATAAAACTGTTTTTCTATTAAAAAAAAAAAAAAAAAAAAAAAAAAAAAAAAAAAAAAAAAATGAATAAGTGTAGCGGTCAACGTGACCTGATCCGTTCTGGCAGCCACTAAAGTTACCCGTTTTGACCCAAACCTGTGACTCCACATACTCAATAAGCCGATATTTCCACATACTCACACCATTCACATGTTGTTTTAACCAGGTAGGTCCCAAGTGCCAAGGAGCTTAATCTAGAGAAAGTGTCTTTCCGGGTCTTATTAGTCACTTATGGATCAGAAAAATGAGTTAATTCAATCTTTAAAATAATGGATTTTTATATAACTCTTCTACTGGAAAAAAAATATATATATACATAACATGAGTTTTTCTTTTAGTATGGGTGAAAGGAGTAACAGCCGACACAATACCACAAACATAACCAACTTATTCAAAGGCAGTCCAGTCGAAAAACAAAATTTAGCCAATTCAATCCCCAAATTCCCCAAAGAGTACGTTCTTTGCATACCATCAAAGCAAGAAAATTACGACCTTTTCCAAACAAGCAGATTTTAGATCAAAACAAATGCCCCTGATTTATCATCTAATTATGCATATCCAAGAAGTACCACATAAATAACAATCACATGGTGCTGGTCATCACTTAATTGCCAGCTGTTTTACGAAAAAATTACACCTTGTACGAAACATTCCTAAACTTTTCAATTTAACCCATCTGACTTGTTCCTGTTTTAGCTAAATTTTTCTAATTCAACCCGTCTTAAATAGAACATAACACAAATCGGGCTACTAATGAGTCGAAATCACCAGCTCTACTATAAATACTGCAAGACACTCACATAATATACATCATCAATCATCACAACAGCTACATGCTTTAGAAAACTTTGAAACTCATAAAGAAAACTAGAGGCAGCCCAATCATGCAATTCGGTGAGAGACAGATTTATTTAAATGATGCTAGAGTGAAAATGAACTTACATTAAGTTTTGCGGTGGAAAGATAAGAAATAGACATATCAATAGAAACATTCATTGGAACATCCTTTTCATACACCATCGTAGCACCGATCTCATCTACTAAATTTGAAATTGCACCGACAGCCATATTTCCATTCCTATCCTGATTTGTGAAAAAAAAAAAAAAAAAAAAAAAAAAAAAAGAATTAAGGATGGTGTTTGGGATAGTTTGATAAAATAAATGGAAACATCTATACTGTATAACTTCAACAAACTAACGCAATGCATGGGATAGTGTTTGAATTTACTTATGCTCTAACGAAACCAATAGGCCAATAATAATAACCCTTTTTGAAGTGTTTGGTTCCTTGGACTTATCACTATATTTAAGTTGTTACAGTATTAATATAATTCACCTTTGCACCAAAAAAAAAAAAAAAAAAAAAAAAAAAAAAAAAGTTGTTACAGTAAGCTGTTTTGGACGGGGTTATTATGCGTGATAAATAAACCAATCCTAACACAACATAAGTTAATAACTTGTTTATTTTTCTTTTATAAACAATCATAATGTCGAAATAAGTTTTCCTAAACAACTCCTACAACCTGAAAAGACTAAAATCATCATAACGAGACAAGCGATTTACAGTTTATTTCACCATATAAGAAACTGCTATTTTTCCACAAAATGTTAGTTTGACGGGCAACCTTCACCCTAGATCCATTTTGGACATGATCGACCCTTCCTTAAGGACAGCACCTCAGGAAATGTTCGGTTGGGATCAAATTTGTAACCTGTTTCACAAAGGTCCTCCCTTTCTCGGCCCACAAGGATGTTTGCACGATCCCCAAAGTTGCTTATTCAAAACATTTTTCTATCATTTCTCCTTAAAAACTTTAATCAAAAGAGCTTATTTGCTTATCTAAAACTGCTTATCTACTTATGAGCTATTTGATGGGCTTATGAGCTTATTAAAATCTTAATAAGCTAATAAGCTCATTTTGTTGAGCTTATTAGCTTATCTACATAAACTTATGAGCTTTATAAGCTCATTAGCTCACATAGATAAGCTCATAAGCCCAAAAAATGAGCTTATGAGCTTATCAAATTGTCATTAAGCTAATAAGCCCATCAAATAAGCTAATAAAGAAAGGGGTGGCGGCGCAGCTTGTTGCCCGTCTACCAGTCATTATGTGAAAAATTTTACAATTAATGGAAAAATAAATAACTATTACTTAAAAAATAAATAAATAAATAAATAAAGAAACACCCCCTAAGCATCCAAACACTCAGAACTGCACTTAGAAATATAAGCAGATAAGCAAACTAAACACCCTTTAAACTAAAATCTATTTAAGAGAACCAAATATATATATATAAAAAGAATATGAAAGTGAGTTGGGAGTTGTTATTACAGTAAGTCTAGGTGGAACTGTGAAAGAGCAAGAGACAAATCCGGGTTGGAATCGGTCAACACGGATGCCTCTAAGTGTAAAGTCTTCATAGAAGCTGTGGAAAGCTTCAGGTGGTTGAGTTGGGATACTGAGTCCGGTGACTCGGTCTGAATCTTGTTGGGTCACTCGGAGATATTCTATTGTTCTTTTCTCCATTGTGAAGGGATAGATAGATTTTACCTTCTTTTTTTACTTTATACATTTTCAAGGATTATTTGTTTCTTTTACAAATTATCCTATATACTAAAAAGCAGAATACAGTGAATCCAAAAAACACTGTTACAAGCACTGTTACAAGTACTGTATCAGCTACAGTGCTTGCTGCAGTGTTTTTTTTTTTTTTTTTTTTTTTTATGAAAATTTGTTTTTTCAAAAAAATAAAAAAAAAACACAAAAAATAATACATTTACAAAAAAAAATTTATACAAATTTGTTTCTTTTAAAATACCAAACAAAAAGAAAAAAAAATACCGAAAAAACAAACAACACAAAAAAAATTCTATCGCAACGCAAAAAAAAAAAAAAAAAATCCGTAAACATAAACAAAGTATGCTTCCAAGTAAACATATGCATACTTCAAATACAAAATTATTAATTACATCGTACAACCCACAAAATACAAAACACAAAACACACCCGCCGCAACGCGCGGGCTACCCGACTAGTTTTAGTCTAGACTCCAAAATACATCTTTGTGTTTTACTCACTTTCACAATATATATCTATCGGATAAATTGGAACATATACATCTCTCAATTAATAAACATTAACCATCATACATCTAAGTGGATGAACGGAGCAATTTTTCTTCTCGTTATCTTCTTAACTTGAATCTAACATTAGAGAAAATATTTGCATAGTTAACTTTTAAGGATGTATAATATTTGTTTGCTATTGCTATTATTATTATTATTATTATTATTTTTATTTTATTTATTATTTTTTTATATTTTATTATTATTTTTTTACTTTTATATTTTATATTTTTTAATTTTAAATCTTTTATTATTATTATTATTATTATTATTATTATTATTATTATTATTATTATTATTCAAATAATAGAAAACTCAAATTCAAGCATCTCCTCACCCATCTTCCTTCATATTATTCAACCTTATTTTTCTTTCAAGTGTCAAAAACTTTTTTTTTTTTTTTTTTTTTTTTTTTTTTTAAATAAAGGGGTTGATACTTGATAGAAAAATATGAAGATGAGGTGAGAAAGTGTTTGAATTTGGATTTTCTATTGTTTGAAGGAAGGTTGTTAATACTTAGATCTTAGGGTAAATTGCAAAAATGGTCCTTAACGTTTCACAAATTTGCAAAAACGGGACCGAGACAAAAAAATAGCGCAAAAAAGCCACCCACGTTCCAGATTTTCGCAAAATCGCCACTGAGAGCCCTATTCCGTTAACTCCCGTTAGTTTTCCCGTCAGTCAAGGGTATAATCGCATGAAATGACAAATATACCCCTTTAACTTCAGATACAACCCTACCTCTTGCCGCCAAATCTTTACCAGTGCAATTTCCGCTTTAATTTCCCTCCTGTTTTGTGAGTTTTTTTTTTTTTTTTTTTTTTTTTTTTTTTTTGTTAAAGGTGTATTTGTTGTTAATGTTATGGACTTACAATTGTAGGTGGTCAGATGGGAAATGCATAAGTAGTAGAGGTAGATAATGAAACAGAGGAACAGAGTGGCGGGAGTGTGATACGTGGGAATCGCACCAGGCTTTACTTCTCAAGGGATCTTGAGAAGCTTACAACCCCCACCAGGCAGTGTACCTGATCGTTGTAGTATAGTATAGTGACAAGTACCGGGGGATTGATCGTTCAGCTAGGAATAGTGTCGCTAGGATTAGAAAACCTAGATACTAGTTCTAAAGGTGAGGGATGATTATTTTTGTATTTTTATATTTTTTAGAAAGCAAGTAAAAATCTCGGGTTTGAAGGATTTCGGCGGAATTAGTTGCTAGTCAACTAACCTAATGCTAAAGATGCAATCAAAATAAAATACTAAAAATGAAATTAAACTAAATTATACTAAGGTTGTGAGCAATAAGTGGAGAAAATGTGTTTACTTAGATTTCACTACTCCCTAGACATCTTTTACACGTTAATTACTTGTTATAGTTGCGTGGATGACGGATTGTATTCCTTAATACCATTCATGGGGTGGCGCACTTAACTCCCCAATCCTATGAGCTCTTATATCCTCCTATACCATGCCCAGCACAACCATAGGGATTATAAACAGTGGCTCATGCATTAAATACAACCAATAAAACCTAGTGCACATCAGTTCATGTTTCCTAAGACGTTCAAGCATGTTACCAATTGGAAGTCTGCCAGTTTTCTTAAGCCTAACATCGAATTCATTCATCCAATACAATTATAAACAAGTAATCAACACATAATTAACATCTAGGTTTCATTAGATCCAAGCAAACACAAGATAGATCTAGCCTAGCATGATGGAATTAAGACAAGAACAAGATATAGACAACCAACACATAGACATATTGATTGAATTAAAAGAATACTTATCTCAATTACACATGAAAGGTATCAAGGGCTTAGAACCCTTGAAAAACCTGTAAAATTCGCACCAAGTTCGTACTTAGGGTTTCTCCAAAACTTCTCTCCTTTTAATGTGAAAATTAGAAAACTATATATAGGAAATAGGGTCTGACGGCGTCAAGACAAATCTTGTGACGCCGTCACCTCGCCGCCAAAATAATTCTTGGATTGCCTTTATCTACTTTTGACGCCGTCATGTGTTAGCATTTTCCAGGCAGTCATGCATTTTACTCTTGACGCCCTACTTCGTGACGCCGTCAAATCTGTACTGGGTCGTCATGGAAATTACTCTTGACGCCGTCAGAAATTCCTTCTTGATGCCGTCACCTACTGTTCCCAGCAAGGAAAATTAAGACTTTGGCGTTTTCTTCACTTTTATGCTCCAAAAACGTTCGAATTGCTTCCTTTTCCAGATTTCACTCCCAAAGTACCTAAAATCACAAAAGGAACGATTTAGGGCAATATTTGATCAAATAAATTCAATTCCGGTCTTAAATGACCCCCTAAAAGTGGTTCATTTTTCGCCTCATTATATACCCTTACACTTGAGATTTGCTTGTCCTCAAGCAAATGCGCTTTTATTCTAATCAAAATACAAGTTAGGGGTCATTTAACACTAATATAAAAGTAATTACAACAAATAATCGTTCCACTAAAGACCAATAGACAAGCACGGAGGTCATATACTAGCACCTCACAAATAGTGTTTAGATACTCACATCTCTCGGGTGTAATAAAGTATAAATTACAATATGGAAACGGAAGATATCTCTTACTACCTGTCATAGCAAAATATATTACCATAGGCTTCGGAAAGGATCAAACCTCCACCACATGGCGTAAGCACCTAGGATAAACTATAAAGAGGTTTTTTAAAGGGTTGTAACGTTAGGTGTAGGGATATGAAATACACGGTTTTGTTGGATAAAGGAAGTTTTACTGGTGGCGAGTTAACAATCTTGGTCAATTACATGTACAATATGGCGTTGCTAAGCCAAGACTAGACTCGACTTAAGCTAATAAATGAAAAATAACAAAAACATAAAATGAAATTAGAATAAAAAGGGATGGTAGTCCGTATGTTTTTTCTCTTTTCTTTTTCTATTTTTTTCTTTTATTTTTCTTGATTTTTCGATTTTTTTTTTTTTTTTTCATACACTCTTACCCTACCATCCAAAATAATACATCATAGGGAATGAACATTCCCCTTACACTTGAATTTTTACATACTTTACAGTAAACTAATCTATTGACTCGAATTAAGAAAATCAAAACACTTGGAGTACTTTTAAGATTAACGTTCATACGGGGGTAATAAATGATGTTCTTCCCCATTACTCCATAAAATAAGTACTTAACCCATGAGTCCCAATCGTCCCAAAACAATATGTACAAGGATATGACTCGACTTAGCAACCATGTAATCAATTAGATAGTTAAGTTAGGGTTTAACAAAAAACAATAATGCACTAAAGATGAGTGCATACACGGAAGGCTAAGGCGATTTGGTTGTACATTTAAGTGGGGTGTAACAAATTCTTCCTTTAAGTAAGATACTTAAAGTTAGAAACGAAAAGATAGGCTCGGAGGGGTGTACTAGGGGTTTCATGTACTAAAAATGAGTACAACGCTAAGGTGTGGGAAAAATTAGTTGACTTAACTAGCCAAGTAATATGACTTAAATGGTCAAGTAATTATGATACGGGTTTAACACAAGGGTGATCCTAATGCCTCTTATCATGTAGTAAATCATACCACACGAATGTAGTCTCACTAGCGGTCTCGGGATGCATCACTAACGCAAGTTCTAGAATCTAAATGCTACCGGTACACTCATAAGCACTAATAGTAAATGCTTTTCCTATCAAATCTAAAGGCGAACCTCACATATTTGGGTGGAAAATTTTCTGAATATACGGTTTTGTGCTAGTCATACAATCTCCTATCCATGAGACGCTTGCTATAGCTAAAGTTTCACTCCTAAATGTTGTAAAAAATTTTAAATTTGGCGCTAAAATTGCACTAACAAGTATTTCTCATAGTTTTATTACACATCTACCATTAAACAAAACAAACTCAAGCGAAAGTGCATATGTAAGGTATCATCTTTTTACCCTCCCCTTACACTTAAGATGAACATTGTCCCCAATGTTCAAGTAAAGAATGTAAAAGTTAAAAAGTAAAAAGAATGAAATCAAATACTCCCCTGATTCACTCGGTATGGATAATAAGGTGGCCAGGTTAGATCTTCCTCCAAGAAAACGAACAATCAAAGCTTCCCTTCCAAAATGTAAATCATCTTCTTGTTAAACATAACTTGTAAATCCTGAAAAAATAGACAAAACAACCTCGCGTAAAATCGGCGGCATCCTATATAAGTTACTAAATCCTAGAAAACAAGATAAGATATAATGCTTGTGGAATGAAGTTTGCAGATCTCCTGGAGATTATAAAACTTAATAATTCACAAAAACCATAAGACTCCGTTAGAAAAACAAAACCGGTAAAATTTCCAGATTTTTACACGTGACGCCGTCAAGAGTTAACTCGTGACGCCGTCAGAAGTGACCTGCAGAAATTCTTATGTTAAGTTTCCGGAATATTTCTGGAAAAACTTGGTCCTACTTCCTGGAAAATCCTGCAAAACTTCATTATGACTCAATACAAGCATTTGACTCTAACAAATACGAATACACATGTTCATTTAATATCGCGAAGAATCATGTTCGGTTTGTTTCTTAAAAACATATTTGGGGTTTCCCCTTACACTTATCTTTTGCAAAAATACTTTTAGGTGGAGTTAAGACTAGGCCAAAACAACAAAGTAAAGTATTTCCACTATTTAGTTGAGAAACATGATCTACCAACAATAAAAATAAAGCATGCATACGGAAGCAAATAACAAACAAGCAAAATAAAATCACACAAAACATGGGTTGCCTCCCAAGAAGCGCTTTTCTTTATTTACGAGTCTTGTAGCTAGACTCAAGGTCATGGGTTACTACGTGACCTCATAGTTGGTTTCACTCTCCGATTGTAAATATTCTTTGTAGAAACCAATCACCTTTTTCTCAATCGCCCCCATAATCCTTTGGGCCAATTCCTTATCGACTTTATACCTTGGTCCTAGGGCCAAGCAATCTTTATGAAAAAGACTCCTCTTTTCCCATACATAATCCATGCCCTTTTTCTTATCCTCTTCATTGATGTTCTCAAAAGCACCAATGTTATCCTTATCAAATCGGGATACAAAGCGAAACTCTTTCATTCTATTAGGCATCCTATAAGTGATACTATCGGTGTTACTTGCAAATCGGATTGTCCCTTCTATCTCATCATATTCCAACTTAGACTCCTCAACAAACGGTTTGCCCCACAACATTGGATAATCGACAATCAATAACATTAGCAAGATCCTCCACAATCATAAAGTCGGTGACAAAAGTGAAATTACCAACAAAGACATGTAAACCTTTAACTCTCCCGACAAAGTTACAAATTCCACCGGGGTATTTGGGATCTCTTCTAGGTTCAAGTCTTGTTTTCACTATATCATTATAAACATTTGAGGACATAATGTTGATTGGGGATTTAAAGTCAATGTAAGTATTGTTGATGTGCCTATACCCAATCATACATGGTATCTTAGCATTCTTAGGATCGACTCTCTTTATCTTAGGTTCAATTATAGTGAAAGGAGATCGCGAGTTATCAATAAGATTATTATAATATGCAATCTCCTCCTTAGTGGGGTATAAATTAAAATAGTCATTAAGCTTCGGATCTATTTCCCCCTCTTCTAGTCCCTCAACAACATTCACAAAGTCATTAGGCCCTAGGTCCTCATTTGAATACAAGGCGGTTGCTAGGTCACTAAATGCATGTTTGAGCTCAACCTTAATCAACCTATTAAGCTCTCTAAGTTCCCTAATCTCACTCTCAATTTGTTCACGTAACACAACCACTTCTTTAAGGGAAAGGGGTGTATTCACGTTTTCCATAATGGTCAACGGAATAGTCAATGAATTTAATTTACTAACAAAGGCACAAAGAAAAAGATAGACTAAAGAAAACCTAAAAATAAAAATAAAATCTTACTAGAAAGGAATCTAGCAAGTAGACCTAATAAAAAGAAATTCTAACCTAGACAATAACTATTCCCCGGGCTGCGGCGCCAAAAACTTGATACGTGGGAATCGCACCAGGCTTTACCTCTCAAGGGATCTTGAGAAGCTTACAACCCCCACCAGGCAGTGTACCTGATCGTTGTAGTATAGTATAGTGACAAGTACCAGGGGATTGATCGTTCAGCTAGGAATAGTGTCGCTAGGATTAGAAAACCTAGATACTAGTTCTAAAGGTGAGGGATGATTATTTTTGTATTTTTATATTTTTTAGAAAGCAAGTAAAAATCTCGGGTTTGAAGGATTTGGGCGGAATTAGTTGCTAGTCAACTAACCCAATGCTAAAGATGCAATCAAAATAAAATACTAAAAATGAAATTAAACTAAATTATACTAAGGTTGTGAGCAATAAGTGGAGAAAATGTGTTTACTTAGATTTCACTACTCCCTAGACATCTTTTACACGTTAATTACTTGTTATAGTTGCGTGGATGACGGATTGTATTCCTTAATACCATTCATGAGGTGGCGCACTTAACTCCCCAATCCTATGAGCTCTTATATCCTCCTATACCATGCCCAGCACAACCATAGGGATTATAAACAGTGACTCATGCATTAAGTACAACCAATAAAACCTAGTGCACATCAGTTCATGTTTCCTAAGACGTTCAAGCATGTTACCAATTGGAAGTCTGCCAGTTTTCTTAAGCCTAACATCGAATTCATTCATCCAATACAATTATAAACAAGTAATCAACACATAATTAACATCTATGTTTCATTAGATCCAAGCAAACACAAGATAGATCTAGCCTAGCATGATGGAATTAAGACAAGAACAAGATATTGACAACCAACACATAGACATATTGATTGAATTAAAAGAATACTTATCTCAATTACACATGAAAGGTATCAAGGGCTTAGAACCCTTGAAAAACCTGTAAAATTCGCACCAAGTTCGTACTTAGGGTTTCTCCAAAACTTCTCTCCTTTTAATGTGAAAATTAGAAAACTATATATAGGAAATAGGGTCTGACGGCGTCAAGACAAATCTTGTGACGCCGTCACCTCGCCGCCAAAATAATTCTCAGACTGCCTTGATCTACTTTTGACGCCGTCATGTGTTAGCATTTTCCAGGCCGTCATGCATTTTACTCTTGACGCCCTACTTCGTGACGCCGTCAAATCTGTACTGGGTCGTCATGGAAATTACTCTTGACGCCGTCAGAAATTCCTTCTTGACGCCGTCACCTACTGTTCCCAGCAAGGAAAATTAAGACTTTGGCGTTTTCTTCACTTTTATGCTCCAAAAACGTCCGAATTGCTTCCTTTTCCAGATTTCACTCCCAAAGTACCTAAAATCACAAAAGGAACGATTTAGGGCAATATTTGATCAAATAAATTCAATTCCGGGCTTAAATGACCCCCTAAAAGTGGTTCATTTTTCGCCTCATCAGAGTGATTCAGAGGATTTGGACTATAATCGAAATGATGATGAAGTGTTTGATGACGATGATCAGGTAAATGAAGATGTTCCCGTAAGTAAGTCTGATTTGCTATGCCATAAAGCTTGTGAAATTCAATCAGGTATACCTGTTTTTACCAAACATTATGCACTGATTAGAGAGTATGCCAAAGAGTTGGTTAATCAAAATCCAGGCACTACTGTTAGGATTGATGTACAGCTAGAACCAAATCCAGCTAGTTCAACAAGAACTTTTAAAAGGGTGTATGTGTGTTTGGGAGCTATGAAACAAGGTTTCAAAGCTTGTGGCAGAGAATTCTTAGGATTAGATGGATTCTCCATGTCAGGTCCTTTTCCAGGTCAATTACTAACAGCAGTTGGGATTGATGCAAACAATGGGATTTATCCAGTAGCATATGCTGTAGTTGATGCACTAAATAAGGCAACTTGGTGTTGGTTTTTGAAACTACTAGGAGAGGATCTTGGGATAGAAACCAACTGCAAGTTCACTTTCATATCTGATAGGCAAAAGGTGCACATTTCTATTGTATAATTAATCATGTGTTTTATGCACAATGAGAACATGTAAAGTTTTAACACCATCCATAACCTTACCTCTTCACAGAGATTGATACAAGCTGTTGCTAGTGTGTTTCCAAATGCTGCACACAGGTTTTGTGTTAAGCATATTCATGAGGAAATGAAGTCACATTTGAAAGGAGGTGTTTACAAGGACATGCTTTGGAAGGCTGCAAGAGCCACAAGTGTTGTTGAATTCAACAAAGAGATGGATCATCTGAAGAATAACAATGTTGCAGCTTATGATTGGTTGCTGAAGATTCCAGCTGAACAATGGAGACGATCACATTTTTCAGGTAATTCATTAAGTGGCAGTGGAAAAAAGCATACTGATAATTGATCATATATTAATACATAATGTGTGATTTGTTCAACAGGCAAAGCCCTATGTGGACTACTCTTAAACAACATATGTGAGGTGTTCTGTAGCCAGCTAAATGATGTGAGAGATAAATCCATCATCGTTTGTCTTGAATATATAAGGGAGTACTTGGTGAAGAGGATTGTGGTAGTTCAGCAAATAATAGAAAGGAGTGTTGGACAACTTACTCCTACTGTGCAAGCCATGGTTGATAGAAACAAAAAAGAAGCTACTGATTGTGTTGTTGAATGGATTGAAGCTTCGTTATATAAAGTATCTGTGCCTAACGAGGATCATTGTGTTGCTAACTTGGATAGGAAGGAGTGTGGTTGTAGGATGTGGGAGCTGACTGGAATACCATGTAAACATGCTGTGGCTGCAATAAACTATATGAATGAGAATGGAAAAGGAGTTGATGTGCCTGAAGAGTGGGTTCATGCTGCTTACAGCCTAGAAACATGGGCGCGTACGTACTCATTCAAGATCAATGGGTGTTCAAGCCGCAGATACTAGCCAAGAATTGAGTCTACAACAGTCATAGTACCACCCAATCACAGACCTCAGGTTGACAGGCCAACTAAAAAGATGAAGTCAAATGATGAGCATGCACTTCCAACTTCTTCATGTGTTACCCACTGATCTTTGAACAATATGTTAAACGTTATTGTCTGTTGGATTCTATATTTGTAGTCTTTGTTTAACTTGATTGTCTTTAGAACAATATGTTTGAACCCATTGCAGTTGGACTTTCGAAAGTCAAACTTGCAAAAATGTTTATGGTTAATGAATGTAATGGATTCTATATTCTATGTTTGTTTGCATTATGTTTCCACCCATTGCATTGAGACTTTCAAAAGTCAAACTGCAAATGTGGAATTGCATAAAGTCAATGTTGAGGATCGATATTTGTTACCTCTAACACAAGTGTTAGATTCACTTTTGCTCGCTGTTCTTTCTATCAGATATCCGTAGATTAGTCACATTATACTTAAAAGTATAAAATGATAGAAAGTGAGTTGTATCAGTGATTAACTGATCAACTAATTTATCAATTCAATGTGAAACATCATAATCAGATTTCAAGAAAGAAGTTTTAAGGAGTTTTGAAGTCCCAAACTTTTTCTATCATGAACCTATTATATCAGCAGCAATGATCAGCTTTCAGCAGTAATGATCAGCAGCTTTGATCAGCAGATTTCACTTGAAATAACCTTTCAGCTTAAATATTCATACCTGAAATTGTTAGTCTAAAACCAAAAGAACAAAGTACAAAGTACTTGTCTTGAATTAGAATAATCATAGAACTAACTGTATAAATAACTTCAAATATTGTTAATAGTAGACTTAGATAACAAAGTTAGATGCATTAACAAAATCTATATACAAAAACACATTATATTGAAAAATTTAAAGATTAAGCATTCCAATACTTGCTACCAAGTACTGAAATCTTCCAACATCAAAAGCTTTGGTAAGAAGATCTGCAAAGTTTTGTTCTGAAGCAATTTTCATTACTTGAATTAACCTTTTCTCATTGCAATCTCTTATAAAATGATGTCTTATTTCAATGTGTTTTGTTTTAGAATGTTGCACTGGATTTTTAATAATGCAAATTGTACTACTATTATCAATATGTATAATGGTATGTAAGAAATTGTACCCATAATCAAGAAGTTGGTTTTGAAGCCATAGAACTTGACCACAGCAACTTGCAGCAGCTACATATTCAGCTTCAGTTGTTGAATTTGCCACAATTGTTTGCTTCTTACACTGCCATGAGATAAGTCTGCATCCAAGGAATTGACATCCTCCGGTTGTTGACTTTCTGTCCAAGCTAGCACCAGCATAGTCACTGTCTGAGAATGCTATTAAGTCAAATGGTGATTCTCTAGAGTACCATAAACCCAACCTTGGTTGACCTTTGAGATATCTAAAAATTCTTTTGACTGCTGTTAAATGAGAAACCTTTGGAGTTACTTGAAATCTTGCACAAGCACAAACAGAGAACATTATATCAGGTCTTGATGATGTAAGATACATCAAAGAACCTATCATAGATCTGTATGTATGTACATCCACATTTTCTCCATCTGCATCTTTAAGAAGTGGCTTCTCAGGATCCATTGGTGTGCTTGCTATTTTTGAATCAGCAAATTGAAATTTTCTAAGAATCTCTGCAACATATTTGTCTTGACTAATAAATATGCCTTCAGATGATTGCTTAACTTGCAGACCCAAAAAGAATGTAAGTTCTCCCATAGAACTCATCTGAAACTTATCTTTCATAAGTTTTTCAAAGTCTAAACACATCTCCTTCCTTGTAGATCCAAAGATAATGTCATCCACATACACCTGTACTAACAGAAGATCTTTCTTGTGCTGTTTGATGAAAAGTGTCTGATCAATCTTTCCTCTTTGAAATCCATTCTCTAATAGATAGGAAGCTAGTGTTGCATACCAAGCTCTTGGTGCCTGATGTAGGCCATATAGAGCTTTAACTACCTTGTACACTTTGTCTGGATGGTCAGGATCAGTGAAGCCTGGAGGTTGTGTAACATACACCTCTTCTTCAATTGAACCATATAAAAATGCACTCTTGACATCCATTTGGTAAACTGTGAAGTTCATAAATGAAGCATAAGCTAAGAAAAGCCTAATTGCCTCAATTCGAGCTACTGGAGCATAAACCTCATCATAGTCTATCCTTTCTTCTTGTGTGTACCCTTGTGCTACTAATCTAGCCTTATTCTTAATCACTATGCCTCTTTCATCCCTTTTATTTCTAAAAACCCATCTAGTGCCAATTACTCTAACACCATTAGGTAAATCAACTAGCACCCAAACCTTTTGAATCTTAAACTGTAGAAGCTCCTCATGTATAGCCTCCAACCAGCTTGAATTCTCTAGCGCTTTATGAATATTCTTTGGTTCATCTTGTGAGAAAAAACATACAAACAAACAAGAGTTTGAAAACTCATGCTGCTTTGAAGCATAAAGGGCATCAAGAATCCCTTTTTGATCTGAAGACATCAATTGTTGTCTTGTCTTCACACCAGATTGTACATCTCCAATCACATTTTCTAGGGAGTGGACTTTGTGAATTCGTGTTTGTGGAGTGGAAGGAACTTGATAATCAGATGGAATATTGCACAAATCCACCTCATATTCTGAAAAGTCTGATTTTGTTTCTTCTGAAGGACTATCAGCAGAGACAATTTGCTTATCAGCAGGAATTGTTTGATCATCAGCAGGAACATTTTGCTCATCAGCAGGAACATTTTGCTGTTCTTCTGTTCTTCCTTCTCTGATTTTATCTTCAACATCTTCTTTAGCTTTGCCAGAAGAAGATTCTCCATTGGTTGAAGTTGATTCCACATTGGTATTTGACCATATTGGCATCATCACATAATCTTGATGTGTCTTCTTGTCTAACCTTGCCTCATCTGTTGCTTGTGAACCTGAAAAATCATTAGTTTCTGCAACAACAGGCACATAATTCATTGAATGGGTTAGAGTTTCAAGATCAAATAGCCATTTTGGTCCTTGACCTTCTACATTAGACTTGTTCTCTAAGAACTCTATATGTAGACTCTCTTCTACTCTCTTAGTTCTTATGTTGTATACTCTAAAAGCTTTGCTATTGAGAGAATATCCAACAAAGAAACCTTCATCTGCTTTACCATCAAATTTTCTCAAATGGTCTGAGGTATTCAGAATTGTCACATGACATCCAAAAGGTCTAAGAAATCCTATTGCAGGAGTTCTACCTCTAAAAAGTTCATATGATGTCTTATTGTGAGGCTGTACTATTAAAACTCTGTTCTGAACATAACAAGCAGTGTTGACTGCTTCAGCCCAAAAAGTTATAGGCAACTTTGAATCAGCTAACATAGTTCTAGCAGCTTCTATTAGTGTTCTATTCTTTCTTTCAGCTACTCCATTCTGTTGAGGAGTTCTAGCAACACTAAATTCTCTCTTAATACCTTTTTCTTTGCAGAAATTATCCATAACTCTATTTTTAAATTCTGTCCCATTATCACATCTAATGACTTTTACTCTTTTGCTTACTAGGTTTTCTATCTGTGTAATGAAGGTCTTAAGGATGCTAGAAGTCTCATCCTTAGTTCCTAAAAAGAATACCCATGTAAATCTACTATAGTCATCAGTAACAACTAGACAAAATCTCTTATGCATTATACTACTTACTGAAACAGGTCCAAATAAGTCCATATGAAGCATAAACAATGATTGA
Organism: Artemisia argyi; assembly: GCA_030686995.1. NCBI lineage: Eukaryota > Viridiplantae > Streptophyta > Magnoliopsida > Asterales > Asteraceae > Artemisia > Artemisia argyi. The sequence goes on along the minus strand of CM060680.1, from coordinate 151,602,049 downwards.
TTGATAGAGTTAAAACTCTTGGGCTTACAAGAGACTTTGTGTTGTTTGCCTTTTAGACAAGCAATGCATGTTTGATCATTTTCAAAACGTTTTTGAGGTAAACCTCTTACCAAACCATTCTTAACAATCTTATTTATGGTTTTGAAGTTAATATGACCAAGTCTCCTATGCCATAACATAGATTCATCTAATGTGGCCTTTGCAACAAGACAAGTTAAAGCATCTTTAGAAACAATGTTATTCATATCAACACTGTACATATTGCCCTTCCTAGGAATTTTAAGAAGTACTTGACTTTCATTAGGCATCTTAAAATCAGGAGAAAGTACAAGACATTCAGTCTCAGTAAAAAGAACATTATTAATTCTGTCACACATTTGTGAGACACTAAAGAGATTATACTTAAGCTCTTGCACATAAAACACATCTTCAAAATCTAATTTACTGGTTTTGATAGTACCTTTACCAGTAATCTTTCCACCAATTCCTCCTCCAAAGGTAACATATCCACCATCAATTGATTGAAAGTTGGAAAGATAAGACATGTTGCCTATCATGTGCCTTGAACACCCACTATCTGAATATCCTTGATCTTCATGATCTGTTGGTGAATGTCCCTGCACAAAATAAAAGAATTAGTTTTCTTTGGGGATCCAAGCCAACACTGACTTGGATCTGCCTCTTGCATCAATGAAATGTAATCTCTTGAGGACTGTTGATGCAACATTGGATTTAAGAATCCAACATGCTGAGGCCTTAACAGCATTTGCCCTGTTACCCTTAGCAGCAGTATGCTTAGCAGAGGAAACTGCTAGCTTTGAAGTTGAACCCTTTGGTCTCCAAACTTGTTTTTGGACCACTGCTTTTGTTTGAATGGGCCTTTGAACAATATTAGATGCATGTTTGAAAGTTGTTTTTGCACCCTTAATTGTTGATTTTGGGTAAACAATCATATATGGTTTTTTAGCAGAAACCATTTTCCTTTCAGCAGGAACAGTTTTTGTGACTGTTTTGGGTTTTGATCTTTTAGAATTAGAGTGAAATTGAGATTTAGGTGTTTGCCTTTTGTAGTTCACTCTATTACTTTCATTCCCAGATACCCATTGGTTACAGAAAGCTGCAAGATGGTCAAAACTACCACAAATGAAACAAGCTTTATTGTGAAAAGCAAAGTCATCACCTAGTTGGTAAGACTTGAGGTTATTCCAATTTCTTTGGTTACCTCTGGGCTTGTTTGTGGTTCTATATTGTTCACAATATCTAACTGGTTGCCTAACATATTTTTCATTGGTCTTAGGCCTATCAGTATTGTGTTTGACTATCTTAGGAACTCTTGTTCTTGCTTTCTTAACCATTTCAGGTTTAGACATAACCTGTTTATTTACAAAGGACACCTTGTCCTGAAAAAGTAATGTTTTACATGAACATTTACTTTCTTTCTTAGGCTCATCAGCTACTATGTTAGAGTTTGGTTGAACTCCATATTGTAACTCAGGTAGCTGAAATTCAGGCAATCCTGAATGTTCTAGGTCAATCCCTGGGGGTTTTGGGATACCTCTATAAGGGGGTGGGGCTGCATTATATCCTAATCCTGACTTAACTTTATTATTCACTTGACTGTCTATTATTTTGTTTACATTTTTAGAAGCATGTTCAAGCTTCTCTTTAGTCAATTGAATGTTTTCTTTCTCAGTCTTAACCCTATCCAATGCTTCTTTTAAGGCCTCAATAATTTGATCTTTAAATTGATTATCATTTTCAAGTAAAGTTTTAGCATCAGTAAAGGTAAGTTCATTCCTTTTATAGTGTAGGATTTGCCTCTCTGCAGATTCTAAACCACTTTTATAATTGAAACAATCTAGATCAGATTTGGCGTATCTAACCTTTTGGTCATCATACTGTTTAATTAAGATTTTTAAGTCTTTAAGAGCAGTACAAGTATTTGAACAGGTTTTATGATCATGTACCTCAGGTGCAGTAAATGCCATAAGAGCCATCTGTGAAGAACCCATTTCTTCATCATCCATGAAGCTCCAATCAAAACCTAACCCATCAATTGCTACCATAGCTTTTGGTTCAGACATCTCCCCTGTATTGGATTTTCTTCCAACATCTCTATTTCTGCTATCTTGCTGTCTTGGCCTTCTACATTCTCTTGAGAAGTGTCCCATCTTGTGACAGTTGTAGCATTCTATCTTTGACTTGTCATAACCAGCAGGATCATTGCTACTGATTGTGATCTTCTTCCCCGTCCTTTGATAGAATTTCTTAGCTCTCATGCTAAGAAGAGAAATTTTCCATTTTAGATCCATTTCCTCCAGATCATCATCATTGATCTCTTGAAGGTCTTCATGAGTTAACATGGATCCATTATGTTTGCTTGTGAAGAAAGCACAACATGTTTTCTCATCCAAAATTCCAAAAGTACTGCTTGATGAACTTGCAGCACTTGCAACATCATGAACTTTTTCATTAGTAACTGGAACTAAATTACTAGGAGATGACATAAATGCCATGTTCCCAGTGCTTGAACTAGTACCTCCAGTTTTCTTCAAATCTTGCTCAACAATCTTAAAGTTGCTATACAGATCCATAAGATCCATGGTGTCAATGTCTGACTTGTTCTTCCAGACAACAACATGCATAGCCCATTCTTCAGATAAGCTTCTCAGAAATTTTGAGTTTAAATCTTCTTGAGGTATTTCAACTCCAAGAATAGCAAGTTGACTCACAATATTCTGTAGCCTGTTGAACATATGGTCTAAAGATTCATGGTTGGTTGATGTGAAATTTTCAAACTGTTGCTTAAGAAGAGTTTTCTGGGTCTTCTTGGTGGCTTCATTCCCACCATACCTTGCAATAATGGCCTCAAATAGTGACTTTGCATCTTTGAATTTGCTGAAGTTTATAAGTTGATCATTTGGAATGGTCATCATCAGCATGCTTCTGGCCTTTAGGTCATTCTTCTTCTTAATTCTGTCTTCTGCAGTTTGTGGCTTGGTTTGCAGCTTATCAACTTCCTTACCATCAATTGTTGATGTAGTGGTTGTAGGCTTGTAAGAATCTCCATCTTCAATGATTTCCCACAGTGCATAATCTTGCACTTGAAAATATTGTTCTATTCTTAACCTCCACATCTCAAACTCATTCTGTTTGAGCATTGGTAACTTAGCAGCAACATTTGTTTGAATAGACTCAACATCCATTTCTAACTTCTTCTTCTAAAACAAAAATATCAACCTGTATGCTCTGATACCACTTGTTGAGGATCGATTACACTTTAAGGTGGTTAAACCTTCGTTCTTTGTGTATGAGATATGTTTGTATGAATATGATTAAGTATGCGGAATCTACTTAACCACACTTAGAAGATTTATGTTTATTGTTATGGAAATGGAATAGTTAACACCAAACGATTCAATATTATTCAAAATAATAATACGAGTGATCTTTAGCTTATCGCTAGGGTTACAAAGACCTTGAATCTTATGATTGTTCTTTCTATTGTCTGTATATGAGAGTTGTGTATGGCATTGTCTCACTTATCTACATATCTAAGATTTTCCTTTTATAGTCCAAGGAAATATCTTTTACAAACTACATGACTCAACAAATAACTAGCTTATGACTAATCACTATTCTAGCTTAGTCATACAAGATACATCATGTATCTAGGATAAACAACTCACTTGGAGTGTTCAATTTGATGACTAGGACTAAGATATTATCTTATTATGCATGTGTTGAATAAGTCATTCTTATCTACACAGCTGTCCGTTATGAGTCATAGCTGTAGAGTCATAGCAGCAGCAGAATCAAGCAGCAGCAGAATAAAGCAGCAGCAGAATAAAGCAGCAGTGGAAACGAATCACCTTCAGTGGAAACAGTTTTCAGTAGAATCCATCAGTGGAAACTTGCTTTGATTCTTTTGATATTTAATTCCTAACAGTCAACTTTGGTCCACACATGAAGACTACACAGTACTTGGCAATCTTTTATAAGCCCTTTTATAGGCAAACACATGAAGGCTACTAAATATGCATCTCTTAAAACACACACTTGCAAAACACAACTCCCTATTTCCTTAACCATGAACAACTCTGAATGTGATATTAATCTAAGGGTTGTCTGTAACTCGTATGTGTTAACTGAAGTAATGCTTGGCCCTTACCACACCGAGATTCTTCAAGACTTGCAGCAGGCACATGATTTGGAGTACAAGTCCAAAAAAATTACTGAAAGGGTCGAACGTAGGGGGGATGTGATTGGTAGACTTCGAAACTGCTCACGTGCAAGAACTGCAAGGAGCAATACAAAGAAGCTTAGGACGCTACAAACAATTGATAAGCGTTGGGCGAATGCACTGTTGATGATGTCCAGACAAGTCAAGGACAAGATGTTTAAGAAGATTGAGTTTGTTGTAAAGATGAAATATCCATGAGGGGGTTGGTTGTTTTGAGATTAGTGATGGTAAATGAATGTAATGGATCTCATGATCCAGATTTTGTATGAATAATGTCTTCACATATGTTTATACTTCGTTATTGTATTTGATAGGCATCAGAAACATAAACAAGAAGCTGACATTAATGAAACATTAAAACATAGACTAAACATAGTGATTCAGTTTGTGGTTTGGACATGCCCAAAACTACATCCTAGAAACACAGACTAAACATAATGATTCAGTTTGTGGTGTTATTTTTAATGAACTTTCTTGGCTTCTTTTTCCTCTTCTTATTTGCTTCAGTTGATTGAGTTGCATCTGCAGCACCCCCTGCACTTATGTTTCTACTTGTAATACCCAAACCAATGACACCACCACTTACTACCTTTGCCGTTGCCGTTGCACAACCTGCCTGTTCAAGTATCACAACTCTATGCCTCCAACACTTAACATCCCCACAACAGATGAAGCATCTTTCGTCCAACACCTCTATCTTTGCACCACCCCCTCCTGTTTTGTTGCCACTTCTGATACCGAGACCAATTACACAACCACTTACTTTCTCTACCCGTGTATTATTACGACTCATTTTCTGTCTCTTTAATTTTTGAGTTGCAGATTCTGCCATATGTATGTTTTTGATAAAGTTGGAAAGTAGACTTTACTATACTAGTTGATTGGATAATTTACTGCATTTTTGTGTGGTAGGTCAAGGAGTATTAACTTCTTACTAGTGCTATTCAATAAACCAAGTGAATTTCACCCGTTTGACTTTCACCTGTTTGACTATCTAATGCTTTCTGCATAAGCTGCATAGGAAGTACCCATATATTTCAAAAATGAAACACAAACATAAAGAAATGAAAATCGAAACACAAACATATCAGTAACATAAACATAAACCCTTTCATTGATCATAGGAGTTCACAACCATTACAAATTTCCAACAGATATCTAAACAAACACTTGTTTAGTAGTTTGAACCGCTGCCCTCCGCATTACCCCTTTTCTTCTTTTTCTTCAATTCTTTTTCTTCCTTGTCCTTCTTCTCCTTTAGGTACTTGAACACCTTTTCAAGATTGGAAATCTTCTGTTCCAACTCATCAAACTTGGGTAAAACGGTATCCACAGGCTCTTGCTTCTCCTCCTCCTCCTCCTCCTTATCATCACTCAAAAGCGCTTCATAGTAGCCATCTTGTGTCCTCAGATGGGTCAGAATCTTAGTTCTTAACTCCTTAGGTATCTTCCTATAAGAACCATACTCATCAATTGGTTCTCCGCCAAATGCATCAAGAAGTAAATCGTTTAGATAATAGGTTCTTAAAACTTTATCAAATTCCTCTTCCTCGGTACCAATGTAGATACTCTTCCCTTTTCCATTGTTTGCCATCGTCGGTTGTTTTGATCGTTGGGATTGTGTGTGTTATGGTTGAATAAGCGGGATAAACGTGGACTTTATAGTCCTATGCAATCGATTGGGTTGCCGAGTTACACAAAAAAAGAGGGAAAGGTTAATCGCCAAGTGTGCCTCCAAAATTAAGTTTTGTAACTTTGCAAATTTGGTCATTGAAATAAAGTTGGGGTAGTCAAAGGCGGGAAGCGAGTGAAATGGCGATTATACCCTTGACTGACGGGAAAACTAACGGGAGTTAACGGGAAAGGGCTCTCAGTGGCGATTTTTCGAAAATCTGGAACATGGGTGGCTTTTTTGCGCTACTTTTTGTCTCGGTCCCGTTTTTGCAAATTTGTGGAACGTTAAGGACCATTTTTGCAATTTACCCTAGATCTTACTTGCCTTATTTATTTATTTATTTATTTTATTTTTTTTTCAAATAATAAAAAACTCAAATCCAAACACCTCTTCATCCATCTTCATATTCTTCGACCCCATTCTTCTATCAAGTATCAACCACTTCATTTTTTAAAATGAAATGGTTGATACTTCATAGAATAATAAGGTCGAAGAATATAAAGATGAGTGAAGAGATGTTGGGATTTGTATTGTTTGAAAAATAAATAAATAAAGATAAATAGTGTTTTTGGTAGGATTTTGTAGAGAAACCAACGTTGAGAAGGATGCGGTGACCTTATTGAAGCGAATCTGAAAGTTCTCTGTGACTCAAGACATTGGGGCACGTGTTGCTATTCATATATTCAGTGGATTAGCTTTGCTATAGCTAAAGGAGTGGGCGCCCAGATAGTTTCTCGGCTCCACACTAATTTCTTGTAAATCCTATAAGTTTCTAATTAATAATAATAATAATAATAATAATAATAATAATAATAATAATAATAATAATAATAATAATAATAATAAATGGTGTTTTTGGTTGGATTTTTATAAAGAAACCAACGGGCGGGCAGGGACCACGGTTCAAATGGGCTACGGGCTAAACGGGCACGAGCTAAATGGGCACGGTCCAAACGGGCGCATGATATACAAATCGCTTTAGAAGAGACCCAAAACGACGAAATAAATTCCTTAAACGTAACATCTCATTTATATTTAAAAAATTAAATATATTATATCTATAAGTTTTTCTTTAAAAAGAATTGTAATGTTCTACAATTAAGAGAAAATATGTGACCGTTTGTGCCCATTTAACTTTCAAATGGGCAATATATGCCTATTTCAAAAGAAGAAGAAAAAAGAGGGGGGGGGGGGGGGGGGGGGCTAAATGAGTGAATGTGCCTAAATCTTTTACAAAATTAGCTTATTTTTGTGAGTTTGGGCACAAATTACCATCTCTAGTCGAAAGTATATCAAAGTGCCTATCTATAGAAAATTAATTAAATGCTCGTCATAATGGTGTGTGTGTATGTGTGTGTGTGTGTATATATATATATATATATATATATATATATATATATATATATATATATATATATATATATATATATACACATACATACTAGAAAGGTGCCCGCGCGATGCGAGGGCGGATTGTTAGGGGTGAAAAGGAGGGAGGTGGGGGTGGTGGAAAGTGGTTGTTGAGGTGGTTATAAATTGTTGGAGGGTGGTTGTTGAGGTGGTTATAAATTATTGGGGGTGATTGTTAGGGGTGGTTGTTTCCATAATTAGTAAGTAAAAGTCTGAATTTTTAAGCCTTTCTAATTATATAATAGTCCCAAATACATTACTCCATCCGTCTCATATTTATTGTCCATATTTCCTTTTATGGATGTCTTAAAATAATTGTCCCGTTTCCTTTTTAAGTAAAATCTCGAGAGTATAGTGGGAGGAATATTCTATTTGAGTGGTTGAAAATTAATCTGGTCTATCTTTTATTAAACTATGTGATTCTTGTCTCCCGACAATAATTTTGAGACAGAGGGAGTATATAGTAGTATAGATATTGTCGTTTTACCATTAATGATTTGAAAGATATTAAGTGTTCGTTTGGTAGAACATAATGAAATGCCAAATGAATGGAATAAACTATGTAATAGTTTAATGTAATGATTCATTGTCTTTATTAATCATGTTTGGTTCGTATCATAAGACGTAATAGAATCGATAAGAAAAAGATTAAAAGACTCATTGATGATAGAAAATTTATTTAATGTGGTTAGTTAATGATTGAGTTTTATGTAATTTGGATTCCATTACAAGATATAATGAAAGAAAAAGTAGGGGACCCCTACGGAATGGTTTTGGTGTAATGGGCCATTCCTTGTAACATTCTATAAATGTAAACAAAAAACATTTTTTCATTACATTGTAATAATCTTTTCTATTCCGGCTTTAATTACAACATACTAAACATTACGTAATATTTGTAAAAAAAATGTTGAAAGTGAGGTTTTTTTAATTGTTTAGATTAATTTCATCCATTTATTAAATAAATATGAAGGGTGGAGATTTATCCATAATATATAAAAAAAATTGGTATGTAAATGATCTTTAATAATAGTTAAGTTAGGAAATTTGCATTTCTTTGACACTATATGCCACTATGCCACAAAAACATGATTCGGTGTCTTAATTTTAATAATATGTCACAAAATAAGTCAAGTTAGGACTAAGTGTTATCTTGGGTAACGAAAAGGCAAATTTTCGTATAAGTTTTGAAATTACGCTAGCCAGGTTCGGATGACTATCTCTTATGCTTATTACTTTAGAAGTTGTTTTCCTAATGAAAAGAACTCAAAAAGTAGGCTTCATCGCAAAATCATGATCGTTGACAATTCTAAAATCCTGCCTTTGATCTTACCATCCTACTCTAATCCAATGCAAATTCCGATTCTACTTCGAATTTTCAATTTTCTTCAATAAGAGTCTATGATTAAAATCACAAACGTTATGACCATAATAGTAACAGAATGATAATGAAATGACAATAATCTTTTAGAACGGAGAAAGTAACATACTTAGAAGAAAAAACAAAAACAAACACTAGAATATTTAGATCAATAAACCAAATGACAGCTGAATTTCGAAACTCTCAACAAATCATATAAACATTTCTTTAATTTACATTAATATAGATAAACACATTGTCAACTTTTATAAATCTTAACTTAAATCAACCTAACTAAATAAAATTTATAAATCTTAATAAAAAAAACTAAAAATAGTAAAAACAAAATAATTGTAGTATTCATGTACTTTATGAAAAAAGAAATGATACATGAAAATAATTGTGAACCCAAAAATATGTGACATAATCTTGGATTAGAGAGAATTTCATTTTTGGTCCCTAAGGTTTGGAAAGTGCAATGGTGGTCCTCATTTTGAAAGTTTTGCTGCAAGTTTGGTCACCGGGTACAAACGACATTAGTCTAAGTCCGTTAGTACACATCCTACGAGTGTATTTTAGTCATTTTGTGTCACTACAATACAAAACCTCTTAAATTAATCCCCCAACCCTACCAGATCTATTTAAATACTCCACTAACCTCACCATCACTTCACTTCATCAATTAAAAAACCCCTAAATTTTAAATCAACCCTAATTTGTTCAAAGCCAAAATTAAGTTAAAATGGTTTACAATGTGCCATTCACACATCATGGATTGATGTGAATCCAGGTCGCCGTTTTTTTTTCTCGTGCCCTAGAGATGTAAGTTCTAAAAAAATCCTTAAGTTGGTTTGATTAAATGATTTTGTTTGAGTAAATTGAAATTAGTAATTATGGATTTTTTGATTGGTGTGATCCACCAATGTGTCCTCGTTTAGTGGTTATTATACCTGGTTTCATTGTGTTCAATGAAAACTTCTCTAACCTTATGCCTTGCCACATATTTAATCATGTTAACAATATCATCATCAGATGCCGGTGCTCTAAGTCCCCAATCTAAGCTTTTCCTAGGTAACTTAAAATGGTAATACATGATTTGCTTAGGATGATATTTTAACATCTTAATAATGTTATTAAGCACTTCTACAGTAAAAGAGCTTACTATCCACTAAATCCACGAATTGAACCTTACCACTAATGTACTTCCTATTAGGCATGTTAGTAAACCTTCCAGCATGATGCACCTTCATTGAGAATATGTGAAGAGAATTGGCTGTTTAATAAACAAAAACCATTATTAGAATTATTGTTACCAAAATATGGAATTTCCTCAACCAAAAACAGATTAAATAAGTTCTTACCATATTTCGTATAAGGATCATAATCCATTATATTATGCGGTCGAAAACGCCACACCTGGACTCCCCTAACCATTTTTTTACTATCAATATTCAAGGATGATTTTTGCAGTCATATAAATTAATGAAAAAAAGAAAAAAAAAAAGGATTAAAGTAGAGAGTGAAATGAGGGTTTAGTAAATTAAGATTGAAAGTCAATGGGTAGGTTAAAGTAAGATCTGTTTATCTTGGGGGGATTTATTTAAGTGGTTTTGTATTGTACTGACACAAAAAGACTAAAATACCCTCGTGGGATATGTACTAACGGACACAAACTAACCTCGTTTGTACCCAGGGACCAAACTTGTAGCAAAACCTTCAAAATGAGGACCACCATTGCACTTTCCAAACCTTAGAGACCAAACATGCAATTTGGCCAAACCTTAGGGACCAAAAATGCAATTCTCTCCTTGGATTATAAAATAAATGGTCCATTGATCATTTCTCTATCCTAAACTCATGTACTTTTGTTCCCAAACCAAGCCAAAACTCAAGCCAGATCGAACCTTAAACTAAATTCTCTCCCTGTCTCCAGCTGGTCGTGCCAATCAAACTTCTCATTTTTACGATACTAAATTTGATCTAATTTAATGTAAGCTTTCTTTTTTTTATCTTTTTAATTAGTACAACCACTTAATTTCAGTTTATTCATTTCGTTCTTTATTACCTCTATCAGATTTAGTATTGTTGTCTATAAATATGTGAATTTGGTTTATTTAGTGGTATAGGGTTTATACATATATGAGCTTTTTAGTTATGAATAAGAAATGGTCAAGCAAGACTGAGAATGAATTGTATATTAAGGACTTAAACCCCGTTTTTTCGAGTTCAGTTGAGCAAGTGTAGGTGTGAGGAGGGGGTGGGGTAGATATCATTTTTTTCGTAACCATGGTTTCCTTTTGGCCGGCTAATTCAGGGGGTTTTAAACAGGGTAATGCCCTCCCTTCTCAGGAGGTTGGCGTGGCCACATCCGAGTTGTTTGCAAGTAGCATGAATTGAATCTGGGACCTCACACATTTTAGTGATATTAGTCACCCGTCTTTTGCCTCTAGGCCACCCCTGAGTAGTTGGGTAGATAGCGCTTTATAGTAGTAACTTATGGTTTATGATATGCAACATGAGGTTATGTCGGTCATTTTATTGATTTTGTGTTGGTTGGTATGAGTAAGCGAAAAGAACTATGAAATGAAACCCTTTTGGAAGTATTAAGTGTATCGGGTGTATTTGGCTAAACTAGGAGGTGCCGGAGCTGGGGTTTTAATAGAAGCCACGTCAAGCAGCTTCTTTTTTAAGGCGTTGCCATCCAAATAAACTTTTAAATTTAGTAGCTTAAGCAGTTAAGCTCTTATAATCTGTGGGTCAAACACACCCATTGGCTTATCGGTTCTGCTAACATTTGGTAGTATATTGACATATTGGGTTCTTTTGAGTCACGTATATAAGATTTTAAAAGACCCCCACCGGCGCTTTTCAATAAAGTAAGAAATTGTGATAACAAACGCTAGAAAAATTTGACTGAAAAACACAAGTGTCATCTCTCTTCATAGATGATGAGTTGAGGTGTGAGCGAGTTGATGCTATTGAGAGAATTAAACAGCAGATTATTCGGATTTGTGTCAATTGCTCGTGATAGAATCTATTAGGTTTTTATTTTCTAATAAAATCATTTACTTGGCATATTGTATTAGCTTAATGAAAGACGGGGTGTTGGGATATAGTCATGCTGCCCGTTGTTGCTATTACACTTTTTTCCATACATGATTTTAATTGTGTGCCTTTGGTAATTTTCATTGCTTAGTCACTTACTCATCCAAAGCATTGAAAGAATTTAATACCAAACATTTTAGAAAGTCACATCAGACTCTTCTGCTTATATGTAAATGTTACCCCTTTTATTAACTGAACGTTACAATCTTGACATAATACACTGTATAAAAAAATTGTTTTTTGATCATTCGAATGTATCTAAAAGACTAAAATAAAATGTAGGCAAGGTAGTGTTTCCTGTGACTGTGAGCTAAATAGAAAACGACAAGTTGTTGGCAACTTGGCACATATCAAGATCTTAAAAACAGATTCACAAAGTTGTGTACTCGTGTTTGGGGGCTGGGATGTCACAACTAGTGATTTCTGATTTTAATATCCATAACCCAAATCAATTTTAGTATTGTTCTCGTGTACTATGTATAATAAATACTTTTGATTCTGTGTTTCCAAAGTCATCAGTTAGTTGATTTATGTATTTCTTTGATTTGTTGCAGAAATGTCCTTGAAGCAGTATCATGAAGGCTGAGCTTTTATCGGAACATCTGGACAGTTCTTTTTCAGGTCTAAAAAAGTGAATCGCGCCCGTTATCTGATAAAGTATATACACAGTGTTGACTGAACTTTTATCTTATTATAAAGATTTGACTAAATCATTCTGCAACTAAAATGACAGAAATATTCAGCTACACCGCTTCTAGACAACTGTCCCAAATGTTCTTTGCAGTACTCTTTTTTCATGGTTCTGAATACCTTTTAGCAATCTTCTTTCACGGGAAATCAAATGTGACTCTTAGTTCGCTCTTAATTAGCCAACAATATTTCATGGCAATGTTCTTTTCAGTTCTAGAATACTTATTCGAACTTTACTTTTTCCCCGGATTAAAAGAACATTGGTGGATAAGTAATTTGGGACTTTTCATGGTCATTGTCGGGGAAATAATAAGGAAGCTTGCTATTATAACTGCTGGACGGGCTTTTACACATCTTATTCAAAGACATCACGAGGAACATCATAATTTAGTTACTCATGGAATTTATAACATTGTTCGTCATCCTGGATACACGGGGTTTTTTATTTGGTCGGTTGGTACTCAAATAATGCTATGTAACCCTCTGTCAACCATTGCATTTACATTAGTCGTTTGGAACTTTTTTCATAAAAGAATACCGTACGAGGAGTATTTCTTGAGACAGTTTTTTGGGTCGGAGTACGAGGAGTATGCTAAAGTGATTTCTTCGGGGATTCCATTTGTGAAGTAATAAAGCTAACACAGTACCAATTGTATCTCCATTCATTTGTTACGAACGTATATTTAGGCAGGTTGAAGGACCAGATCTTCTTCCAAGGTAGTTTTCGACATGCAAGTCCTTTGTTGTTTAGAGTAGATGCATTGCCATGGAACTCACATATACTCTTTTAATAGAATTGATGCATCTTTATATTTGGAGTACTAGTATCATATGTTTATTTCTGTTCTTTTTCTTTTTAAACAATTTTATCTGAGATACTGCGTACATTTTGATAATGTTGAGTACAACAGATATGCATAACATTCACATGTGATATTAATTATGCATGTAACATATATCCAATACTTCACAAAACGATATTCGTTTTTAGAGTTCAGAGTACACATCCCCAGTATTATGATCACATATCACTGTTATTCTAAATACAACTCATACAAAACAAAATCTAGAAGTAAAGCTTTGATGCTATCATATCATACTCGAAAGTTAAAACTAAAAAAGTTCATCTACTGATTCAATTAGAACATCACTCTTCACATATCATGAATGACAGTTGTAGAGAGCCTACAACGTGTCGTGAAAATTATTACTACACCACCGAATACCAAGTTGATTTTTCTTGACATTCTGCATTTTTTTCATTCCCGTTTTGTATAATTCCCAAACATTTTGCCACTTTTTTACTCCAATTTTGGAATTTTAAGTTGTTTGGAAACTTGGATAAAGTTTGACTCATCATGTTCTCAAGATGCATCTTCTCATCTAGTATATGCTTGTATCTAGCTTGAATATTCACCAGAATTCCCTGCATATTTACAACTTTATCTTCTTCAAACGTTCTTCAATCGCTCCACGTCTAAACTCTTCTTTCAACTCAGCTACTTCTCGTTGTGTGAGTAAGTCTAAAGTCCAACCTTCTATGGCTGGTCTCGTCCGCGACATTGGTACTTTTTCGCACTTTATTGAATCAATGTAAATGAGCTGCACGTGTTAAAGTATATAACTACATGTCAATATATTCATATAGGATTGTTACATATAAAATCACTCCAAATTTACAAAATAATAAACTAGTTTCACATGGGAAGCTATTTCTATATGTACTAGCTATAAGTCCCGCGTGCACGAACGGGGTTTACACATGAATCAACTTTATTTTAAAATTTTAGTTTAGTATATAGACATAATTTACCCGTGAAAATTGAGATTTAAGTATAACTAATACTTGTCCATGATCTTTTTTGTTATTATGTATTAATATATGAGAAAAGTTCATTTAGGGACTAGTTTTTTGTTACATACTAAGGGACAAATCCCCACCATCCATTTAGTTTGATCTAATGGTGGAGATTAACTTAAGATTAAACATGAACACTTAAGTCCATGTTTTTTTTTCCTCTTTTTCTTTGTCTTTTTTATTATTCACTTTCTTTTTTTTCTTTCTTTCTTTTTTTTTTTCTTTTTTTTTTGGCTTTTTTTTTCCAATTAACGTTATATATTTCCTTTTATTTCTTCTAATTCACGTTTTTTTTTTTTTTTTTTTTTTTTTTTTTTTTTTTTTATTTTTAAGTCAAGCTTTTCTTTTTTAAATAAATTCACGATTTTTTCTCACTTTATTACGTTTTCGTTCGTTTTTGTCCATTTTCATATGTTTTCATCCGTTTTTATACGTTTTTGTCCATTTTCAGACGTTTACGTCCGTTTTTATACGTTTTTGTCCGTTTTCATACGTTTATATACGTTTTCGTCCGTTTTCATCCGTTTTTACACGATTTCATCCGTTTTTATACGTTTTCGTCCGATTTCATATCTTTACATTTGTTTCCTTCAGATTTCATACGTTTTCGTCCATTTTTTTATGTTTTCGTCCGTTTTTAGACGTTTTCGTATTTTTTCCTACATATTCATCTGTTTTCTTACATTTTCGTTCATTTTCATAGGTTTTCGTCCGTTTTTAAATTTTTTTGGCCAATTTTAGACGTTTTCATACGTTTCTGAATATCACAAGTGATAGTCGGTGATACTCAGACGTTTTTGTCTGTTTTCGTCCATTTTTGTACATTTTTGTCTGTTTTCAAACGTTTTCGTCTATTTTCATACGTTTCGGCAGTATTTATACGTTTTCAGACGTTTTTATCCGCTTTCAAATGTTTTCATCAATTTTTTACATTATTGTCTGCTTTCAGACGTTTTTGTCTGTTTTTATACGTTTTCGTCTATTTTAAGACGTTTTCGTCTGTTTTTATATGCTTTCATCCATTTTTATCTGTTTTCATATGTTTATAAACATTTTCGTCCGTTTTTATGTATTTTGTCTGTTTTCAGACGCTTTCGTCTGTTTTCTTACTTTTCAGCAGTTTTTATACGTTTTCATCCATTTTCATTAATTTTTCATACGTTTTTGTTCCTTTCCAGGCGTATTTTTACGCTTTCATACGTATTCGTTCGTTTTCATATGTTTTCGTCCGTTTTCATACGTTTCTGAATATCACAATTGATATTCTTAATATCATAAGTGATTTTCTTTGATATTCAAAATATCACTTGTGATATTAATAATATCAATTGTGATATTCAGAAACGTATGAAAACGAAAGAAAACGAACAAAAACAGAAGAAAACGTAAGAAAGTGAAAAAAGCGTGAATTAAAAAAATGTGAAAATCACTTATAATATTCTGAATAACACTTGTAATGTTCTGAATATCACTTTTGATATTCAGATTACCACTTGTGATTTTCATGTTACAAAACATTAGTTGAACATCACTTATGATATTCGGAATATCACTTGTGATATTCAGAATATCACTTGTGATTTTCTGAATATCACTTGTGATTTTCTGAATATCACTTGTGATTTTCTAAATGTCACAAGTGATTTTCAACTAATGTTATGTAACATGAAAATCACAAGTGATAATCTGAATATCACAAGTGATATTCAGAAAATTACAAGTGATATTCATGTTACAAAACGTTAGTTGAAAATCACGTGTGATATTTAGAATATCACTTGTGATTTTCATGTTACAAAATATTAGTTGAAAATCACTTGTAATATTTAGAATATCACTTGTGATTTTCTGAATATCACTTGTGAATTTCATGTTACAGAACAATTGTTGAAAATCACTTGTGATATTCAGAATACCACTTGTGATATTCAGAGTGATATTCAAAATATCACTTTTGAAAAAACCTGAATTAAAAAAAGCGTGAAATCACTTGTAATATTCTGAATATCACTTGTGATTTATATTCAGAATATCACTTTTGATATTCAGAATATCACTTGCGATATTCTGAATATCACTTGCGATTTTCAGGTCACAGAACATTTGTTGAAAATCACTTGCGATATTCAGAATATCACTTGCGATATTCAGAATATCACTTGCGATATTCAGAATATCACTTGTGATATTCAGATATCACTTGCAATATTCTGTATATCACTTGTGATTTTCATGTTACAGAATGTTAAAAATCACTTGTGATATTCAGAATATCGCGAGTGATATTCAATATCACTCACGATATTCTGAATATCACAAGTGATATTCTGATAATCACAGTATATCACTTGTGATATTCAGAAAGGTATGAAAATGTCTGAAAACATTTAAAAACGAACGAAAATGAATGAAAACGGACGAAAACGTATGAAAACGGACGAAAATGTATGAAAACGAACGAAAACGGACAAAAATGAATGAAAACAGATGAAACCATATGAAAACGTATAAAAATGGACGAAAACGTATAAAAACGGACGAAAACGTATGAAAACGGACGAAAACATATGAAAACGGACAAAAACGTATGAAAATGGACAAAAACGTAAGAAAACGGACGAATATATATGAAAACAGACGAAAACGTATAAAAACGGGCGAAAACGTATGAAAAAATTCAAAAACAGATGAAAACGTAAGGAAACGGATGAATATATATATATATGAAAACGGACGAAAACGTATGAAAACGGGTGAAAACGTAAGAAAACAGACGAAAACGTATGAAAACGGGCGAAAACGTAAGAAAACAGACGAAAACGTATGAAAAAAATTCGAAAACAGATGAAAACGTAAGAAAATGGACGAAAACGTATAAAAACGGACAAAAACGTATTAAAATGGACGAAACGTATGAAAACGGGTGAAAACAGACGAAAACGTATGAAAACGAGCGAAAACGTAAGAAAACAGACGAAAACATATGAAAACGGACGAAAATGTATGAAAACGAACGAAAACGTAAAAAACCGACGAATATTCATGAAAAACGAAAAAAACGCAAAAAAAAAAAAAAAAAAAAAAAAATCTTGAATTAAAGGAAAAAAACGTGAAGTTAAAAAAAAAAAGAAAAAGAAAAAAAAAGAAAGAAAAGAAAAAAGGAAAAAAAAAAATGAATAAATAAGATAGACAAGAAGGACAAGAAAAAAAACATGGATTTAGGTTGTCTTATTAAATCTTAGGTTAATCCCACCATTAGATCAAACTAGATGAATAGTGGGGATTTGTCCCTCAGTTTGTAACAAAAACTTAGTTTATAAAATAACTCACCTCATTAATATATATTACAATAATAGTTTATAAAAAAAATTGTTGGTTGAATGATTTAACTTTGTTTAACTGACATAGATGTTGAGGTCGATGTTGTTTTTTAACTTTAATTATTCATATCATGTTGTACAAATATGAGAGTTTAGTAGCACATAATCAACACGAATAGAAGATATATCAGTACGCCATCCACACCTTTCGTAGTGAGGGAAGTCCTCTTGATGAAGTTAAAATATGCTCCGTAAAGTTTTTTAAAAATGTTTTCTGGATATTCATATATAAACTTTAAATAAGAATTTTATGAGTCGTTATTATAAGTACAATAGCGTATATTTTTATTCATATCACAGTAATCCGTGCTTAAATTTGATATTTATATTCCCATTAACAATAGTTTAAACGTATTTAATATTTACAAAATAATAAACTAGTTACATGGGAAGCTATGTCTATCTGTACTAGCTATAAGTCCTGTTGGGAATTATTGTAACCAGACTTAAGTCGGGTAGATTAGTTAAGTCGGGTAGATAGTTAAGTCTGGCCAGAACTAAGTTAAGTTTGACAGACATAATTAAGTCTGTTTATGTTTAGATAGTTAAGT
Organism: Artemisia argyi; assembly: GCA_030686995.1. Lineage (NCBI taxonomy): Eukaryota > Viridiplantae > Streptophyta > Magnoliopsida > Asterales > Asteraceae > Artemisia > Artemisia argyi. The sequence continues at coordinate 151,583,777 of CM060680.1, read as the reverse complement.
CTGTTTTGCTTAACAAGTTAGATATCTTAGGAGATATTATAGGAAAGGATATGCACATGGTTAGATATTTTAGGAGAAGATATGTATGCATCTTTTCACACGTTTTGTAGAATTAGGGTTTTCTTATAGTATAAAAGGAACCCTGCGGCATAATGTTCAATGCCAAGTTTTAAAAAGATTAATAAAATACAAAGTTAGTAAATCTCTGTGTTGTTCTTGCTGCTTGCTTTAATATTCCGCGTTAACATCAAGTTTACATTGTTTAAGAGTTTCTCACATAGATAGTTTGGATTTATCCAAGGTGTCTATTGTCTTACAAAGGCTGCTTAGATCAAGAACTTTTGGACCTACAAGTGGTATCAGAGCCTATAGAGGGACTCTGAGTAAGAAGAAACACATATCCACAAACAAAAACTCAATCACTCACAAAATCCTTAAACATGTATGGTTCTCAACATGATATGTTCTATAGCAACCACAGTGATGAAGAAGAGTCAAACCATGAAGAAGTTGGTTCAGAAGGTGACAAACCAAAGCAACAGATCATATCTGCACCAACAGCTATCTCAAATATCAAACTCCCAATTCTTAAGAAGGAGGAGTATGATATCTGGGCAATGGAGATAGAGCACTATTTGGAATACATTGACAATGATGTATGGAAGGTGATTAAAAATGGGAACTCAAAGAAGAGAGTCTCTGTTGGCAAGGATGGTACTGTCAGAGTTCTTCCACCAATCTCTGCCGCAGAGATCTATGCTGTGGAGAAGGAAAGAAAAGCAAGAACCATCATTCTGATGGCCATTCCAAATGAACATCTGAGAAGATTTCATGGAATGGATGATGCCAAGGAGATCTAGGAAGCCATTAGAACAAGATTTGGAGGAAATACTAACTCCAAAAAGATGCAGAACGCAGTTCTTAAACAGTAATTTGAGGTATTTACTATCACAATTTCTGAAGGTCTTGAAAAGGGCTATGAAAAGTTTCAACATCTCCTCTCTCAGCTGGAAGCTTATAACTCACCTGTATCGATTGAAGATGCAAACCACAAGTTCCTGAGATCTCTGCCAAATGAATGGTCAACTGTGGCCATGTCCATGAGATTGAAAGAAGATGTTGATACCTGGTCAATTGATGATATGTACAACAACCTTAGGGTTTTTGAACAGGATATTAAAGGAGGCTCAAAGGCATCTTCAAGTGCAGCTAATGTTACTTTTGTTGGACAAGGCAAAACCAGTACTAACAAAGTTAATACTGGTAGCTATGCATCCTTCTCAAGCAACACAAGAGAAAGAGATGTCACTGCTGGATTTACTGATGAAGTCGTATACTCTCTTTTTGCAAAGAGATCAGAAGACATGGAACTTGTCCATGATGATCTTGATCAAATCAATGATGTAGACATTGAAGAGATGGACATAAACTGGCAGTTGGCTATGATTGCACTAAGGTTGAAGAGATTTTTCAAGAAAACTGGTAGAAACATCAGGTATAATGGAAACAAACCAGTTGGATTTGACAAATCCAAGCTTCAACGCTACAAGTGCAACAATACTGGCCACTTTGCTAGGGAATGCATAGTAAAAGTGACTTCTGAAGACGTGCAAAAGAAGGAAAAGAGTCAATTTGGTCTGCTGACAATGGATGATGGTGTTGTTGACTGGGTAGAACAGAATGAAGAGGAGGAACCAACCAACCATGCTCTTATGGCCATACACTAGTACACAAAGTATATTTTAGAATGCTCAATTTAAAACCGTTCTCATATATAACCGTTCTATACCACTAAAAAGTATTATTTGACACGGTTAAATGGCAAACCATTTTATTATAAGTATTTTATAGAACGGTCTTTAAGACAACCTGTAGGACCGAAAGTATTGATTTTTTATGTGATTCGGGAGGTCGAGGTTGATGAAAATAGATGAATTCAATGTTTAGTTTTAGAGAGATAAAGTAGAGAGAGGGTGAAGAAAAAGGATATTTATTAATGACTAAATGAAGTAACACAATTTCCCACACCCCTCATGGAGAGTCATGAGGGGTATTTATAGGCTCATTACAACATTACTTTGCCTAGTGTACAATAGTAGTCCCTGCGGGTACTACTTGTTACTAATCTAGTCCAATTCACATGTGTGACGTTATCTTTATAAAAGAGCGAGGCTAACAATCTCCCTCCAAGATATCGTCACACATGAATGGTTACAATGAGACCTATAAATACATAAACAATGTAAATTACAACAATAGTAAAATATGTTGACGTTGTTGAAGCGCAGAGTCTCTGTAGTCTAGATACTGAGGCAGACTTTGTTAGGTCACCATATTGATTTCACACAAACAAGAATGAGATAGATATAAGGATGGGATGAATATTTGAATAAGAGAATAATAAGAGCAAGAGTTTCCTTATGATTTCAAATAAACAACCAAGTTTTACAATGGCCTAAGACTTCTATTTATAAGTGAGGAGCTAGGGCAACACTCCTAGTCCTCCCTACATGGATTTCGTATGGGCTTTAAGGCCCATGGACTCAATAGCTTAAGCCTAGAAAACTTATAACATAACATAAATGAAAGTAACTAATAACTTAAGCAACCTATTATTACAAATGACCGAGACTTGATAAAATAGTAAAAACTATGATCCCAACAATCTCCCCCTAAGGGTCGGTCATCACGGTTGCTTGACGTCTTTGTCGTATCTTCATCTTTGACATTCATAGCTTAAGACGTCTTTCAACAATCATGAGATAAGAATCATTCATCGTTCTTTGTGCTTGGTTCATTGTTGTTGTGATAGAGATCAAATAATGAAGTTGTCTGCCTTTCGTCACTTCCGCGTCTGTGGTGGTAGTCCTGTCATTCCAACATGCTCATACATCTTTGAATTCTGACTTATACATGCGCGTAGTCCCTTTCTTTCACTTAAGATCTTTTAGTCTTGATACTTTGTAGATTCTTCTTTTTGGCGTAGAATCTTTCTTTGAACTTTGTGTTGCTTTGATCTTTGAGGGAGCTTTTGATGATTTCAAGATGCATGTATGAGCATGTGGAATCCGTCGCCATGGAGATGATGTAACCCTGCATGTAAACAGTTAGCAATAAAACATCCGGTACTTACAGATAAGGAATTAAAGATCGTCAACAACATATTGTGAAAACTCCTTCTAATCCTTATCAAGGCCGTTCCCATGTCAAATACTCCCGAAGGGGCTTACGAGACCTACTAAGTAGCTCAATGACTGGGTGAGTCGCTGGGGATCACTCCACGACTGTAGACCGCTAAGAAACCACCGCAAACACTAAGCGTAACCCGCAAGGAGTTACCGAAGTGACCTGCTGTCAGGGCTGTTTGATGTTGACCCTGGCAGGATTTCCGTTCAATCATTGAGAAATACTTATGTAAATTCTCTCATAAACGTTCTCGGCAGATTGCTAAGATCTGCGAAGGACTCGATAATTTACAGCTAGTGTCCATTGATGTAGAACACCAGTTGTAGAAATACTAAGTGTTCCTAAGAGATCTTTGGTGTATCTCATGGCTCTAGACTCGAAAAGTGCACACTTAGGTTTCCTATGCGGAGACTAGGGAGGGGTCTCCTATTTCAATATCAACCATCTCTAAGAGATAAGTCGATAGATTACATCGGTTCCCCGTGAGAATGAAACAAGCTCTTTTAAGAGAACTTGAGTGGTTAAGAAGGTTTAGTGCATTGCGTCACTGGGTCCATGACGACTTTATCTTCAATACCGGCGTCGCCTTAGCAACAACCAGTAGCATATGTATTGAACCCGGTGTCTGCCCTAAGGTTGATCATTAGGAGGGCTATTTCTTTTCACCCTTTTCTTTACTTTTCTTTTTAATTCTTCAACTCCTTCTTTCCCTTTTCATTCTTTTCTCCTTTTTCGTATCATACCTAAGGACTTCTAATTCTAACTATTGGTGATGTCCTTGGGTAGATCCCTCCGGCTCTGGCGGATCATAGGACTGAATTTCCTATCTTAATCACCTTATAACTCCATGATTATCCGACAATAGCCAAGAAACCTTTGAAAATCTCTCAAAGTGTTTGTGAATATCAAACATTTTGTTTAATACTTTGAGAGTTTTGTGTTTACTTTTGAAGGGCTCCCCCTTCACATGTGCTCATAAGTGTTTAAATAAATTTACACATGCGGGAGGAACAAGCACTTTTGAATTGATCCACTTTCAGTGAACCTGACCGATTCGAGACACGCTTACATCACTAGTTAGACTAGCTTGAAGTTATTACCCGGCCTGGTCAAATCCACAGAAAATCTCTCGAAATGGTACACTTCTACTAAGACAAATCCTTTTCGAGACACGCTTACGTGGCTAGTCAAAGAGTTCCATTGTCAGCTTTTAGGTGACAACTAGCTCTAGTAACTAACTTGATGTTATTACCCGTCGAGGATAAGTCTTTTCGAGATTACTAACTTTAATGTTTCGTCAATTCTTGGGTCAATTCTGAGTCTAGCTCGCATGAGATTTGACTTAAAGTAACATAGAACTTTCATATTTTAATCACATTCACTTTTTCTCCCCCTCAAAAATAACATATGAGATGTTGTTTTTGATAAACTTTTGATTAAAATATGCTTTTTGAGTCTTATGGGGAGATATCAACAAGAACTTTGTATTTCAAACGATGAGTTTTTCAAGTGCTCCCCCTCAACAAGTGAATACTTATTGAGGTGAAATACTTGTCTTTTGAGCAGAATTATGAAAATCAGAAAATGTTTGATTAATTTTACTCCAAAGTAAGAAGCCTTCGCTCCTTATATAAGGATTGAGGCACTGATGCGTACCTCAGGGTCCTTTCTTTTCAAGAACGGGTTGTACACTGTAATGTGTGCACAAGCCATAATGAAAATAATTCAATCAAATGAAACAATTGATATTGAAAAATGAATGACCAAATGTACCAAGTTAATCTTCGTCAGGAAGTGGAGCATCAAAGTCAGTGAATTTAGGTTCTGGTCTTTCGAAGAGTCTGATAGGAAACGATGGTCTGACACCGATATAGCTTTCCAGTCGTCTGATCTGTTCCCGTCGAAATAGCCTTTCTTCAATCTTTAAGACGAAGTTACGAACTTGTCTTCTTAAGCTGGATTTCCATCTAGGTTGTTCCCCCTTTGCTATCTTTTGGCGATCATCATTCAACCTTTTGACAAGCCCATCACGAACGGATTTGAGTGTAACATCAAAGAATTTGTGTACCTCATCGAACCTCATGAAGCTTTGTAGCTTTTTGCTGTTGATGTAGGTGAAACCAAAAGGTTCTTGGTTGAGAGTAAACTGTGACGTTTGATAGATTCCATCAATTTTGAATTGCGGCTTTGTCTAATTGATCTTCTGTTGGTAACTTTCCACTCCAAGCTGAAGATCTTCCACTCTTTCTTGAACTATCAATCGTCAGATGAATAGAAATAGTGATGCCATGAAGTTGTACTGTACTTCTCTATTAAATCCACGCATTCTTCCTTGAACCTTTTCGAGATACATGTCTTCGATGTCATTGAGATTAAGGTCTGGAAAGTCTGCTTCGGAGAACGTGTACTTCTTTTCATCTTGTTGTTTAACAACAATTTCACGCATGAATATGTAGTTAAACCGTTGTGACTCTTGAATCTCCAAGATAGCGATGATCTTAGATTTCTGCTTCACATTTTCCAATGATTTCTCTCCTAATCTGCTTGTATAACCGAGACGACGACGTTCTGGCCAGTGTTGAATCCCGTGTAGAGCATCTTTGTCGTAAGCTACGATGGAGTTGCTGAAAATACGAGTGGTCTCTTCAATGGCAGGAATTTTGTATCTTGCGGCTGGTACTGAGATTGTGAGTGAGGAAGCATATTTCGTCTTGGATGTCTCTTGGGTGAGTTGGATGTTACGAAGATCTTTGTTGAAGAAGAAGCTGTAAGGTATCTTGGGTTTATCTGGAAATCCTTTCAAAGGTAATGGTTTAGTCCAGTCAGTGAAGTAAGGCTTTTCATGGTTTTTGGAACTGAGGTCGATATTCACTTCAGGATTTAGCCAGTCAAAATCGGCAGACATTGCACTAGCTATATTCTGCATGTGATACTTGTATTCCACTTTGTTTCTGGATCTGGACTTAAGGAGTTCTTGTGCATCCCTATTGATTCTTCTGAGCTCCGTCTTTGTAAGTTTGTTAATCTGAAGATCCTTCATTATGACTTGAGTGAATTGTAGAGTATTACCAGGAAGGGGTTCTTCTTCTTCGAGAGGAGGTTGAGCTTGAACCATTTCTGTCAACCAATCATTCTGAGGAGTGTCATCATTGTCGAGCCATGAATGACGTCTTTTCTTCTTTGATTTCTTAGACTTAGATGTAGCATCCTTGTCTTTAGCCTTGGATGGTGACGATGGTCCAGCATGAGAATCGGGAATAGGTGAGGCACGGTAATCGGTGTCTGGTTGACCCTGGTAGTCATCAGTAGGTTCCATGAAAGTTTCTTCCTCTTCAGTTGGACCTTGACCGGTAGCTGAGGGGTGTTGTTGATTTCCAGGAGGAGTGGGGTCCTTTCGTGGTTGTAGAGAAGATGAGGGACCGGTTCCAGACTTAGGTTTCTTGCCTTTTGAGTTTGGGTCAGGGTCGTCATCTTTTCTTGACCTTTTCAGGGTTCCAGCTGCTTCTTTGCATGACTCTTTGGATATGTAAGCCGACATAGCATCAACAAGTGCTTTTTCTTCAGTGGTCTGTGTGGTTTTGGAGGCAACATTGTCAAAGAGTTTAGCAAGCAGTTCATTGAAGGATAATTCAGGGACGGTTGGAGCTGCAGTAGAAGCTTTTGCAGTGTGAAGCGTGAATGGTGGTGTTGTTGACAACTTTCAGTGAGAAAATCTTGTGTGACCGTCTTAATAAATCCTGTGTAATCAGAGTTCAAGAACTTATCGATCAGCTGCTTTGACTCCTGAAAGTCTTCAACTTGTTTGGCAAGACCGGTAACCATGTTGGTAAGTTTGTTGACTTGCTCCTGAAGATCAACTGGTTGTTTCGGTTCATTGGTTGAATGCTGCTTTGATGCGGTTTCAGAAGGTGTGGGAGATGAATGCTCAGGTGATGATTCGGATGACGACTCGTTGTGAGAGTTTGAAGAAGAAGCAGGAGGAGTCGGATCCTTTGGTGGAGAGTCTTGAGGAGGTGGAGGTTTTGCCGAGGAATTCTGCTGAGAAGATGACTTAAGAAATATGTTGGTGTCGAACGCGTTCTTCTGTTCATTTTCTTTTCTACGACGTTCCTCTGCTTCCTCTGCTTCTCGTGCAAGAAACTCTGGAGTAATGAGGTATTCATGTTCCTGATCCGTAGCTATATTCTCTTGTCCGCCAACATTCTCCTCTACATTAGCAGTCTCAGTCATATTGACATCTCCAGTTACATCTGTATCTATAACAATATCATCAGGCTGTGGAGCTGATTCTAAAGTAGTGGACACAATAGGAGGAATCATGCTGCTTGTAGCTCCTTCATGTTCTGACTGATCGACAGGTGGTGGTGTTAAAGGTTGAGACATAAGTCGGCTTTCGAGAGCTGCTTTCCTTTGTTCTTTGCGAAGTTGCTTTTCTTCAGCTCGTGTGTCGACAACTATACTTTTTAGTTTGCGTTTATCGACCAACTGTTCAACGATTGATTCGTCTTCTTCATCATCATTAGGCTCATTAATGGTGATCCCTTTCCTTTTTCTTGTCTCTGCTTCAAAAGTTTCAAGACTTTGTTGTATGGCGATCTCCGTTGCAGGAAATGTTTCTTCAGGTACTCTAACTCTTCTTTCAAAGTCATGTTCTTCTTTTTCTGATTCCGTGTCGAACTCTGATTCGCTGTCGGAAGGTGGAGGTGTAGGTTCATCACGAAGAATGTACTCAGGAGTTACCTTCTGCTTTGGCTTGGTTGCGGGTTTAGGTTTGGATGTTGGTTTAGGTTTGGTGGAAGTCTTGGGTTTAGCTGATGGTATTGTCTTGGGAGCAGCCTTAGACTTAGTTTGAGGTGAACCAGTGGTGCTTGTAGTACTCCCAGACTTCACATTTCCTTTGCTACGAGTCTGAATAGTAGCTTCTTCATGTATCCCTTTGTAAGCATTATCATAGTATTTGTAGTTCAGACTTTTCTTGATCTTGTCATCAAGAAGGTATTCGGGAAGCCTCATTCCTTTAATCTTGGTAGAGGAAGTGGTCGTCTTGATGAATGAGGTGGTGAAGTCGTCCTCGAAGTGGTGCTTCGGCTCATTAGGATCTGCCATCCTCTTGATAAATTCTGGTGTGTCTTTGTAGAAATGTTCTATGAGAAGCTTGGTGAATCTTGTGAACGGGATCATAGTCTTAACACGTTCGGTTTGAATGCTGTAGACTATATCGTTCATGATTGGAACTGCAAAGTCAATAGGTGTCAAAGTCACCATTCCCCAAAATGTTTGCAAATGTTCAAGCCTAGGATGTTCATGACCACTTTTTCTTCCTGATATCGATCTTACAACCAACAGACAGAATGTTCTCCAGGGCTGAGGGATATTCTTGGCATTGAATCGGGAATGTTTGACTAGAGGTACGTCATCATCAACATCATATCCTAACTCAACAAAGAAGTCAAGAAGATCCAGTTCAGGTAGTATTGGAGCAAATTCGTTGTCAGTTTGGGGCAGGAGAAGGACTGTACGAAGAACGTCGTGATCTACAGTGTAGACTTGGCGATCCAATGTAACAGTAAAAGACTCATCATCCAAATTTGCCTTAGCCGTAAGCCAGAACTGATGAAGGTAAAACAGAGGTACCGAAGTAGAACAGATGAGCAGATGTTTGCATGGATGAGCAAGTAGAATATCTTTAACAATCTTGCACGAGTTCTCAGTAATTCTCAATTTGTCGAAATCAACTCGTGGATTGTTGTTGCCAATCGTAACATTGTAGTTATCGGGAGTGATATCATTCATGGTGAGTAATGGAAGAGCTTGTTCAGGGACGTTCTCGTTGTGTTCAGCCATATTATTCTGAAAAACATTATCATAAACAAAACATCGAGATTTGTTACGAGTTAGCACAATTGCAGTGTTTGATTATGAATAAGCTTTTAGAATTATGTAAGCACGTATGGTTCGATTATAATGTTTGAAATGACGAATTAAGTATACTTAGAAAATGTGAGAGCATATAGAATCGTGAAATTAAACGCAATCATTCATACAGTCACATATGCACCAACATCATCCAATATACATGATCACATTACTTATAACAATAAACAATAATTGAGACAATAACATGATACAATATTCAGTGATCTCGAAGTATTACATGACAATTTTATACAAGTATAAAACAATAACACCTTGTCGAAATCATCATAGAGTGAGTTTTCGAAAATAGGAAAAGAAATTTCGAGAAAAGTCGAATGTGAGGGTTTTCGAAATAATTTACAAACTGTGTTCTCGATAAAGTTTTATCGAGAAAACAAATTTGCAAGACATTTCGAAAACACTAGGTATTGACCTTTCTTGAAAGATTTAATCAAAGTAGAGTTTTTGAAAAAAATGCCAAGTGATGAATATTTTTCGCAAACTCACATAATAGCTGTTTTCGAAAAAATATCAAAAATTGTATTTTTCGAGAAAACTAAATTTTTCGAGAAAATACATAGATTTGAGACTTTTCGAAAAACATTTGTTAGATGAGTTTTCGAAAAAATGTCCACCAGTACTGGTGTTTGCGAAAAAGGGTGTGATCTCGAAAAAAAATTCTTGTACAAGAATTTCGAAATTGAGTCACCGTACATTTCTTTATCCAAACTGATTTTTCAAAGATTGATACATGTTGTGTTGATGACAGAGCAACAATTAGGCACAAGGTAATAGCAAACGTTCAATGATTTCGAAATAAATGTGACAAAAGTTTATCGAGAAACACTAATATGAGCAAACATTCATCACTACTATGAAATATACATCACATAACATGCATAATAACACTTTGAGTACTAACGAAACAAACTATATGAACACAAAACGAGAGTGCCACTATGAACGAAGAAACCCTAAGAATCGAGAAACATGCATACTTGGATACTGTTCAAATTAAGAGGCATAAACTTGATTCATATACACATGAGACCATAACCCACCAAGAATAATAACAAGAACATCAAGAAATCAAGAAAACCCAATTCGTACCAAAACCCTAGATTTCAAAAATCATGCAAACATGTGTTTTAGAGAAATTAAACGTAATAGGAATGTAAGAAACATGTTTTAGCACAAAACCCCTATCAACAATTAACCCTACAAACATGTTTTGTTTAAACCCGAAATTACATAAACCCTAGTATTTCAATTCGAAAATTCATGAAATCTAGCCATTAGATTAGTGATTAAAAGAAAACCATGGATAGAAATCATCTAATGATCATATAGAAACTTACTTCTTGAAGATTGAGATCACGGATTTTGTGTTTGATTTCGAGCCGTGGATTTTGAAAGAGAGGGTTTAAGTGGTTTTTAGAAATAAAAGTGGGGTTTTAGAAAAAAACGGGGGGGGGGGGGGGGGTGTGGATTTGTGTTATTTTTGAAAGTTTTGATATTTGTCACATATGGTCCCCTAACTACAATAATTACAAGACAAGTCCTAAAACTTTAGAAATAAGTAAAGACACAAAGATATACTAACTTAGATACCATATTGAGAAAAAGAAACGATATATGAGATAACTTATGAAATCCCGAAACAACGCATCAAAGGTAATATGCAAGTATATCGTTTTTGAAAAATTTATAAAATTTAAACGAATCTCCCCCTCAACACTTGTAAAATGACAAGATGTTGAAAAAAAGAGCGATATACTTGCAGGTTTTTTTTTTCTTTTCTTTTTTAGTTTATTTTTTTTTAAGGTTTATAAAAAATAAAGAAAAACGGTTATGTTACAAAGATAGTTAAGTTTGACACGTTACTTTTGTTTTAAAAACTTTTGTAAGTCAAATGGTGTCAAACATCGCATACCAATTTGGTGAACTAAACTTGCAAACCTTGATGGGGCTAAGGGTTTTGTAAGTAAGTCCGCCAATTGGTACTCAGTGCCCACAAAATATAATTCAACTGTACCCTTCTCGACATGCTCTTTGATGAAATGATATCGGAGATCAATGTGTTTGGATTTGCAAAGGTGAACTGTGTTGCAGGAGATTGCAATGGCACTCTTAGAATCGCAGTAAATCGGAATCTTGTTGAATAAGTAGCCATAGTCTTTAAGTTGGGATCTCATCCAAATGACTTGAGCGCAACAAGCAGACATAGCTACGTATTCAGATTCTGTAGATGACAGTGATGTGCAATCCTGCTTCTTTGATTGCCAAGACACAAGTTTATCTCCAAGAAACTGTAAGCCACCTGATGTACTTTTTCGCGAGTCTAAGCATCCTGCATGGTCAGCGTCTGAAAAAGCTATTAGTTCAAAACCAGAATCCTTCGGATACCATATCCCCAAGTGGATGGTTCCCTTTATGTATCGAAGGATTCTTTTTGCCTCATTGAGGTGTTTTTCAGTTGGATTAGCTTGATAGCGAGAACACATAAACACAGCAAATACAATATCAGGTCTACTGGATGTGAGATACATGAGGGACCCAATAATACTTCGGTATTTGGTAGGGTCAACTGAAGTCCCATGTAAATCAGCATCTAGTTTAGTAGAGTTGGCCATCGGTGTATTCATAGTATCACTACTTTGCATACCATGTTTCTTTAAAATCTCAAGAGCATATTTGGACTGATTTAGAAAAATTCCACGGGGTGATTGATGAACTTGTAGTCCTAGAAAGAACGTAAGTTCACCCATCATGGACATTTCAAAATTATCTGTCATTAATTTTGCAAAATCCATTGAGTAATTTTTGTTGGTTGAAGCAAAAATAATGTCATCGACATAAACTTGAACAATTAATAAGTCCATCCCGTAGGTTTTTGTAAACAGTGTTGGATCCACCGAGCCTAGAGTAAAATCATTAGCCAACAGAAATTTAGAAAGCTTGTCATACCACGCCCTGGGGGATTGCTTAAGACCGTAGAGAGATTTCTTAAGCTTGTAGACATGATTGGGACGTTCTGGATCAATGAATCCTTCAGGTTGACTGACATACACCACTTCTCGGAGTTGACCGTTCAGAAAAGCCGTTTTCACGTCCATTTGGTAAACAATCATATTCCGATGAGCAGCAAATGCTAAGAACATCCGTACAGCTTCAAGTCTAGCCACAAGAGCAAATGATTCTTCAAAATCGATACCTTCTTCTTGAGAATAACCTTTTGCTACCAAGCGTGATTTGTTGTGTATGACTGTGCCTTCTGCATCCAGTTTGTTTTTCCAGATCCATTTCAAACCAATGACGATGATGCCTTCAGGTTTTTCAACCAATTCCCATACTTCTAATCTTTGGAAGGTTTCGAATTCTTCTTGCATAGACTCAATCCAGTTTTCATAAGTCATTGCTTCTTTGACATTTTTGGGTACGGTTTCACAAATTGTGAGTGCATAAATGCAAGTTTCACCGTCTGTGTGAAGGCGTTGTCTTGTCATGATAGGTGCATCTGGATGGCCAATAATTTGAACTAAGGGGTGATCTCCAGTCCATTTGTGTGTCGAAGGATGAAGTTGATAAGTATCTCGCAAGTGAGCAGGACCCATGTTGCGTGTAGATGACTCAGTAATGTCGGGGACAGGTTGAGCATTTGCAAATGGATTAAAGAATGGTTTTGGGTCATGCTCTGCGGGTTGTGGAACTGATAAAGGTATGGAATCTCCAGCTGATTGTCATGAGTTGGACCCGGTTTGTTCTGTTGTTGTAGGTGATATGACTGGAGGACTGTCTCTTCCAACAGTAGTTGTTGTTTGTTGAGGTGTATCAGGTACTTGATGTTGATCAAGGTTTGCAGCGGAATTTGGTGTGGCCTCAGGTGGACGGTTAACAGGCGTATCATCAAACAATGGAGCAAACAAGGTTTCCACTTCTTTACGAGAAAGTGACAATGGTTTAGCCGAAGAGACCGGAAAGTTAAGACGGTCGGTTGCGGGTCCTAAGCCGTGTTGCTCAGAAGCTATTTGAGTGAGTTCATCGAAATTAGCATGAATAGTTTCTTGAATTTCCCGAGTACGACGATTCCATATCCGATAGCCTTTTGAATTTTCACAGTATCCTATGAATACTCCAATGTCAGCTTTTGCTTTAAATTTACCTAGATCATCACGATCATTGACTGGGTAGCATAAAGCACCGAATACATGAAAGTGACTGATGTTTGGTTTCCTTTTGTGAACAATCTGATATGGGGTTTTGTTGTGGTGTTTTGTGATCATGCACCGGTTTTGAGTGTAACAGGCGGTTGAAACAGCTTCTGTCATCGTTTTGAAATTCAAATGAGAAAGGCGTTTGTGCCATAACCAGGATTTAGTCGTTTCAGCTTTGGATAGAAGACAGATTGGAGATGAAGCGATCATGTCAGACATTGAAATTGTATAACGGTTAGTGCCACGTTTGCTAGACATTAAATCGTTGCCTTGTAGATCACGAACAAAACAGGTTTTCTCGCGAAATGCTACTTCTAAATCTCCATCACAGAATTGACCGACTGAAAAGAGGTTGTGACCCAAGCCTTCAACATAATAAACTCTGCTAATTTCAATGTTCCCATGCATGTAGTCTCCGTAACCCATGATTAAAGCGTATTGATCATTCCCGAATCTGACAGTTCCAATAAACTTTGAGACAAAGTTTTTTAACAGTTTGAGATTGCCTGTCATATGTCGGGTGCAACCGCTATCAACAATCCAGAGAACGATCTGAACCACCTGCATCAAAAGAAGACGACAGAGATGGAACAGAAGTAAGGGTGGAACCCGAGGAAATTGTGGGTTCCTGTTGATTAGAAACACAAATATTTAACAATTTAGGAATCCATTTAAAATTAGGTTTGTATTGTAACCAACGTTGCCAGTTCCAACTAGTTTTTGCTTTGTTCTTAGTGAATGCACTAGTTTTTGGCGTGTTCCTAGAGTTGTTGATTGCTGTTTTTGGGTTGACTACAACATCATTTGAAACCGTAGTAGGCGTATTTCTTAAGGTAGACTTAGAGGTATTAGTGGACCTAGAAGAAGAGCCGGATCTATGTTTCTTTTTGCGATGTAAGAGTTTATTAGCTACACATATGGTATGATCACCAGATAACACACTTTTACGACAAAACACACAAGATGCATTAAAATTCAAAACATTTGAAGGTTCAGCATTCATTACATTAAGATTTGGATTACAATTTTCTAGATTAGAATCTAAATCAGATGCAACATTAGTTTTATTTGAGTTCCTAAGGTGATCTTCTACTTCTTGCACTTCTAGTGTTCCACTTTTACGTTGCGAGAGCCTACTCTTTTTAGTCTTCTTAACTCTTTTTGGCTTTTGGCTTCTAACGCTCTTAGGGGAAACTAGACCTGTGGAAGTGGAAGAGCTAACATTAGAACTCTTAGCATGCTTACCCTTATCTGTTATGTCTATTTGAAACATTCCTGGTGCAATCACAGTGATGTCAATGAACTTTCCTTTTTGAAGTAGCTTAATTTTCTCTTTCAAATCAATGATGATGTGTTTTTTGTCTTGAATATCAGACTCAAGTAAACCATTGCAATAACGAATGTCATCGCGGTTTTGTTGCCATTCGGCGTTTTCAATTTTTAACTCCGCAATTCCATTTTTTAACACCGCAATTTCATTATTACGTAGACGCCATTTGTTTTTACAAGACTCAAGATTGGTACATAGTTGCAATTCAGTTTCAATACTTTGAGCTTGACACCAATCAATCTTTGTTTAAGTTGACAAATTTCGTTAGAAAGTTTGTTTATCACATCATCACTGTTTTGACGCAATGTTTCATTTTGATGTTTCAATGATTCATTTTGTGACCTCAACGAAACAAGTTCAGCACAGTACTCAACATTGTTTGAAAAATGGAGTTCATTCATGAGAGAACTATGAAAATTAGCCTGAAGAAGTTGTTCCAAGAGTCGATCAGAATCTGCTTTCAAAAATCGGGTTTTGCTTTGTTGAACCAAAATTGCATTTTCATTAAGAGCGAAAATTTCTTTCATATCTTTAACTTCTTTTTGGAGTTCCTGTTCCCAACGAGTAGCACAATAACGCAAATTATGAACTAAAGGCAGAATTTGTTTTTGAAAAATGTCTCGCTTTTCCCGCTCGTAAGCTGATTGAAAAGTATGAATTTTAATTTCCGAATGTTGTTCAATGACGTTTTCCAAAGTATCGATGCCTTTCATGAATGTTTGAAAATAGTCTAAAACTTTACAGCATGTTGGTAATGGTGTCACATGACCAGAAGAAGGTAATGGACCATTTACTTGTGCCACGGGTTTGACAGGAGCTCCATCGGAAGATGAAACATAAGACTCAGTAACATACCATGATTTCTCAGGTATTTCTCTTGACGGAACAAAAGATTTTGAAATATGAGGAGCTTTTGAGTAATCATATGGTTTGCAATATTCAACTTTACTCATTTTAGATCGACTCTTTTCTTCAAGTTCGTATTCTTCCTCAGTATCATGTACAATAACACGCACAACATTATTATCCATCAATTGGTCCATACTGTACAGTTTAGGATTTGTTTTGAACACAGTGCGAAGAAAAGAGGATCTGTAATCGCCGAGGTCAAAACCTTTACCTGGTCTTGGTTGTAAAGAAAACTTTTGAATTTTCGTTACAGATTCCCCATGTTTATAAACGATGTTTTGAAAAGCTTTAATTTGACTTTCGAGAGCGATATTATCATCAAGTAAAGAATTTTCTTTTTCTCATTTTTGCACTTTATGTTCATAAAAATCCTGTTAGCAAGTTATTACTTCTTTTCGTGTTTTTGAAAGTTCCTGTTGGAGTTGAACAACTTGTTTATGAAGATCATGTTTTTCATTTTCCAGTTTGGAAACCACTTTACCGTTTGACTCAACAATGTCATACATTTGCTTTTGAAGATTTTGTTCTTTGACATATGATTCTTGAAATGACTTTTCAAAGCTTTGTTCACGATGAACGACATATTGAAAGTTTGAAAGTTGCTTTTTGTAACATTCAATGTCCTTTTTTAACTTGGCGTTTTCTTTCAAAACTTCAGTTTGCTCGTCCGTTATGTGATTAGAACGAAGTTGATCATTAAGTATATTGGTCGTAACTGTACAGTCAGGAGCTGGATCAGAAGGAGGTTCATGTTGTTCACTAAGGTCATTTTCGTCTTGCTCAATAGGATCATCAAATGAAACGACAGTGTCATCATCAAGTATAATGACTGTGTCTAATTGTTCATCCTCTTGAGGAGAGAAAAATGTTTCAGAAGGAACAACTTGCGCTGATCTGATTCAGAAACAGAGGGTGATGCATTAAATTGTATGGAGCTTGTGGTTAGGTCATTTACCTGAGACAAGCCATCAGTGGAGAACACTGGGCCTGAATAATTCAACTGATGTTCCTGCATGTTGGCCATAAGCATCACAACAGCATTGGCTTCAAGATCTTCCATTTCATCATCGTTGTAAGCATTAGCAAAGAAACTGTTCTCATGAGCATTGAAAGTTCCTTCCTTTTCATCTTTGAGAGCCAAAAGTAATGCCTGCTTGTGAAACTAACTACCTTTTCTTGGGTGAGGGCATGCAATTGCAATATGACCTTTTTCGTTGCAGTTGTAGCACCATATCGCATTCCCAGAGACTGTGTTGTTACTTGCAGCATTGTCATTACTTAGCTGAGGAGCACCTGGATTGTTTCTGAATCCCCCATTGTTGTTGACTCTTTGTCCATATCCAGAATTTCCAGTATACCCAGCTGAACGTCCTGAATTACGATTCTGAATCTCAACTCGACCATCTTGAATGACAGCTTGGTTTCTTGTATTTGATGAAGAACGAAGACGGTTGTTGGTTTTGTTGGAGAATTTGCTAAAAGCACGAGCAACAAGAGCAAGTCCTTGATTCAACGTATTGACGTCATCATCATCATCATCTTCAATCTGATTAGAGTAATACATGCTATCATTGTTGTCATATGGAGCAAGTTGATTAGAAGCGTGTTGAGAAGTAGGAGGTTGCTGGTGACTGAAATAATTCTTTTCCTGATCATAAGCATGATTAGACATCGGAGGATGTGAAGCAGGAGTTTGAGCAACGAGTGCAAGGGGATTAGAAGTAGGTGGTGATGTAAATCCTCCTCGGGCGAGTTTGTCTTTTTCAACTTCAGATTCATAATGCTTGAGATAGTCGTACAACAAACCATATGGATCCCTGTGAAGATTCTTAGCTTGTCTCACAAATGTCACATACTTTTGCCACTCAGGACCCAGACTACTAACAAACTTTGTATTGACAGCGATTCTTGGAAGAGTTATATCATGTCTCTCTAAATCATTGATGACATTAGTGAAACGATGAAAGTAAGACTCAAGAGATTCCTCTGGTTCGATCATGATATTAGTATATTCCAAGTAGAGTTTAGATTCCATGTCTTCCTTGTTCAGTTGTGTCCCTTGCATCAGTAGATGGACGTGTTCCCACATAGCTTTTGCAGTTGTTTGAGCATCAACACTTCTGAATATGATGTTTGGTATTCCTTGAAGTATGTAGGACATAGCATACTCATCTGCTTCACGATGGTGATTTTGTTCTTCAGTAAGTTGAGACTCAGGAACACGCACAGCAGTTGGAGCTACTGGAGGATCAGCCTGTGGGTCACCGCCAACGTAGTTAACAGGCCAAGGAAATGGTCCTTCAAGGATAACTTGTTTCATGTACTTACCATTGGGTTTCTTAAGCTCAAGAAACCTTAAGAATCGACTTGCCCATTGAACATAATTACCCGGTGTTAGCATTGGTGGGGTGTCAGGAGAGCCTGCTTCGTGTCTGGATTGTTGAGTTGAAATGACTTCACACATCCTGTCAAACCAGTGAGTAGGTTTTGGTGGAAGTTGGCTTTGTTGTTGTGACATCGGATAAGATTGTTGTATCGGAATCATTTGTTGCATGAAATTATGTTGTTGTGAGTAAACCGGTTGATGATAATATTGTGGTGATTGTTGATACTGTTGTTGTTGCTGATGTTGCTGAGGATACTGTTGATACTGATGTTGCTGAGGATTGTTGAAGTAGTATGGTGGTTGAGACATTATGAAACACTTGTGTGAAAAGATGGATCTTGTAGAAGGTATAGGTTTGCCAAATCTCGAAATTTTTGCTCAATAATGTGATTGCGAAAACTGGTAACTTAGGAGATTGTGATTTTTTTTTTAATCTTTTAGTGATTTCGAAAATTGATATCTTAAGGGATTTCGAAATGAGGTTTCTCGAAAATAAGTGTAATTTCGAAAAATCTTCAGATTTCGAGAACTAAGAACAAGTTTCGAAAACCTTGTGATTTCGAAAAGAGTCAATTTCGAAAATACACCCACTCACTTTCGAAATTATACAATTTCGAAAGTAAACCAAAAGTCGAAGTACTTTTCTTCCTTATACAAGAGAGAAAAGACTGAGTTCACGATCCGTAAGTCGAAAGAGAGCAAAATCACACGATCTCGAAAATAAGGCAATGATGGATTTCGAAAAGTTGCAAAACTTTGTTTTTCAATGAAAGCGATCCAAAAATGAGTTTTTAGTGCAAGATTTTTGTACTTCAAGTTGTAAAATGATGAAATATGGAAGAAAGTAATAAACTTGACAATAATTTTCAAAAGGTAAACAAATTTCGAAAAATAGTACAAAAAATCAAATCGTTATTTTGAGGAAAAAATTGAAACTTTAGTGTTTGAAATGATTTGTAGCACAAATTTGTAAGCAAATATGTGATAAAAACCAAAAGAACAAACAAAAAGGTGCAATTTTTAACAAAAAATAACGACTAAAAAAGCTTTTATGGATCGAATTTTAAAGAGAAACAAAGCAACACCTTCATATGGCGAATGATACCACTTGTTAGGTCACCATATTGATTTCACACAAACAAGAATGAGATAGATATAAGGATGGGATGAATATTTGAATAAGAGAATAATAAGAGCAAGAGTTTACTTATGATTTCAAATAAATAACCAAGTTTTACAATTGCCTAAGATTTCTATTTATAAGTGAGGAGCTAGGGCAACACTCCTAGTCCTCCCTACATGGATTTCGTATGGGCTTTAAGGCCCATGGACTCAATAGCTTAAGCCTAGAAAACTTATAACATAACATAAATGAAAGTAACTAATAACTTAAGCAACCTATTATTACAAATGACCGAGACTTGATAAAATAGTAAAAACTATGATCCCAACAGACTTGAAGTTCTCTCTTCCGACGAACTCGGCGTACTGACGGCAAAGGTCTTTGTAGCTCTGAACTTCAACTGTAATGGTCTAGTTAGGTTATTACTCCCTCCTAACTAGTGAGCCTTTTCTTTTTCCTGCTCCCTCCTGAACCGACAACTCTCTTTTCATCACGCAGCGGATAAAGTAGATTCAAAAGTGTAGGCACATGGTTGTCGTTCAGGGAGCATCATGACAATATAACTCACATAACATTGCATTCAAGTTGGTAATAAGCCCTGATGTACACACACTACTTCTCCATTCACGATGTTAAGCACAATTCTCTCGGTCAATCGAATCACTGAAGATGAAACACTACTTCTTTCGGCATGTTCTTCTCCCTCCTGATGGTTGCGAGGTATTGGAATCATCATAATGTAGTGTACATGCCGTATAATCACCTTGTACTTGATGAAAATTAGAAGCCATAACAGCTTTTTGAAGCACATTCTGTGAGTATATGTCGTAAAAATATACTCTCAATACTTTTCTCTCAAATCAACCTGTAATCGAACCTCCTATGAATTCGCCGGCTACTAGTAATGACCACATATGGAGACAGCCCCATATGACCAGCTTGAAAAAGAAGTAATCATCTCATCTTGTGACTTAATGCTTGTACGATAGATGTGACTTAATACCTATACTGAGCACTACAACGTAACTCCTTTAAGTATGAGGTTGCACGAAATATTCGCCACTTGAACAATCCACTACTTCGTGTGACACTGAATACTACAACGTAACTCCTTTAAGTGATAGCTATACTGTGAGCACTACAATGTAACTCCTTACATCAGTAATAACTAGATTGTCAAGACTGAATTTTTTAATTTGTGCAGACAAGTTATCTTCAAAAGTCGTGCATCCAACCACCCCTAGACTTTGAGATAAATAAGTACACTTTTTGAAATGTCACTTCAAAATCAAATCAATAATATCGTACAAGAACCCCGTAGTCATTTTTTTTAAACATAGCAATTCTAGCCGTGAAATTATGTATCCCCGTGAAATTTATAATCCCAAAATACCACTCTTTATACCAACATATTTAATTTTTTTTCCAATACTTGTATCAAAACAAATTTTTAGATAACAATCTTAGTAAGTCCGTGTCCTAATTTTTGTATCCATGTGAATAGCTCAAGCCCAGTCCAATCTTTGCCACGATATGTTCAATTTGGCCAGTCCAAAAGAAACATTAAACCAGGTAATGGAATGCCCGACCCACGAGCAAAGTGAAACTCCATCATCAACACATACTTCCAAGCTAAACATCTGTCCAGGACACTTATGACCTGGAGTGTATTTTTTGTCACAATAAAAACACAAATGTTTTGCTCTTTTTTCTTCCAATTCTTGTTGTGTCAATTTTTTAAAAGGCCTATTTGGAACAGCATTATTAACAGTCCTAATTGCATTACCCCCACTCCTATTGACAAAACCACCAGTCACATTTGTTCTAGGATTACTCAAAAGTGGTACATTTCTACTCTTTGTCACAGCAATATGAGCTTCTTGCAATTTTGCCAAAGAAAACACATCACTTAAAGTTGCAGGTCTAAACATTCTAACGGCATAAGCCATCTCATCTTTCAATCCTCCAATAAACAAGCTTACTGTGCATGTATCAGGCAAATCAACTGAATCAACTTTATTCAAAAGAGCTTTCAAAAGATTCTTGATATACCTGAACTGAAGAAGTCTGTTTGAGATTCTTTAACTCCATAACAGGATCAGAAAAAACTGACTCAAACCTCTTTCTAACATGTGT